>JAJAQA010000018.1:34612801-34662801 GCA_021464565.1 Rutilus rutilus | reverse complement strand
GTGTGTGTGCTGGCGGGTGTGTGTGTGTACGTGTGTGTGTGTGTGTGTGCTTGCGGGTGTGTGTGTGCTGGCGGGTGTGTGTGTGTGTGTGTGTGTGTGTGTGTGTGCTGGTGTGTGTGTGTGTGTGTGTGTGTGTGTGTGTGTGTGTGCTGGCAGGTGTGTGCGCGTGTGTGCTGGCGGGTGTGTGTTTGTGTGCTGGCGGGTGTGTGTGTGTGTGTGTGTGCTGGCGGGTGTGTGTGTGTGTGTGTGCTGGCGGGTGTGTGTGTGTGTGTGCGTGCTGGCGGGTGTGTGTGTGTACGTGTGTGTGTGTGCTGGCGGGTGTGTGTGTGCTGGCGGGTGTGTGTGTGTGTGTGTGTTGTTCCATTAGCAGCTCATGGGAGGAGGAGAAACACTGTTATCAGAGGAAGGTCTGATAATCTCAATTGGCTTTTACTCACACTGATAAAATACTGGGTTCTGCAGGGTTACTGTGGCAACACAGAGGCAAAACAGACTGTGTGTGTGCGCGTGCGTGCGTGTGTGTGTGTGTGTGTGTAAGAGGTCAATCAGTCTCCGCAGCAACTCTTAAAGAAATTCATAAATCACTCTTCTCTGGTATTTCTCTAGTTTATGAGGAACGTTTTTTTTGGACAAACTATAATTTAAGGGATCGTGAATAATCAGGATCAGATGTTTTTTTTTGTGATACTGACTTACTGACCGTACATTATGCTGTTTATTACATCACTACTTAACAAATACAGCGAATTAATAAATGGTCACACACTGCCGTTCAGACGTTTGGGGTCGTGAGATGTTTTATTGTTTAGTCTCTTCAGCTCTGCATTTATTTGATGAAAAATACAGTAAAAACAGTGAAAAATGTTTCAGCTGTTTTCTATGTGATTATATAGTAAAGTGTAATTTATTCCTGTGATCAAAGCTGAATGTTCAGCATCATTACTCCAGTCTTCAGTGTCACATGATCTTCCAGAAATCACTCTAATATGAGGATTTGATGCTCAACAAACATTTATGATTATGTTTCAGGATTCTTTGAAGAATAGAAAGTTCAAAACGGCTTTTATTTGAAATGGAAATCATTTGTTATATTAAGACTTTTCTGCCACTTCTGATTAATTTAATGCCTTGACGAATAAAAATATCAATCTTGTCTCTCTCTCCAAAAACCCCTGAGTAAACCCAAACTTTTAAATGGAAGTGATGATCATACATGTAGGAAAAGAGCGTGCAGAGACACAAGAGAAGGCAGCGATCAAAATTAGTGTTATTATACACAAATATTTCACCACAGAATGACAGTCATGATTGATAAACTATTACTGCTTATTTACCCAGTGTGTGTGATGAATCTACAGGTGTGTGTTCATATGACGGATCATGTTGATTTTCTTTCTGTCGTTTGCTTGTGGATCTGACCGTCCGTACGAGTCCTGACAAATAAAGCAAAGTTAGTCCTATTTTATTTTCACGATCCTGAACTCTCGACACCAGATCACTGCGATACTCAAGACACATGATAAAAGGTGTACAGAAAATGCTGAAATGCTAAATGTGATCCTACATTGTGTGTGTAAATGAACAGGCTTGGACTTGGTGCTGAAACCCAATGAACAGGACAATAGAGACACCAGAATAACAATATTCATGATTCTGAAGATGAAAATACTGAATTATTGTAGATGAATATGCTTGATCTCTGTCACTGACTAGATATATTTAAAATAATGTAGGACACTTTTACTGGTAACATCAGACATCTGGCATTATCAGGACACACTAATATTCCCCCACTGCATTATTATACATTATATTCTACATTATATACAGCAGTTTAATACAGTTCTGACACTAAAACTCTGAAAACTCTATTTTTCTGGATGAACTAGACACAATATACATATTATTACTATCCAACAATATGCATTTTTGTATGGTGATATATTGTGATGTGATATATTGTTACACCTCTACTATTTCCCCATCTGAGCGTTTACTGCGTGTCGTTGTGAGCGCACAGACTGCGAGTGTTTAAGTTAATGGAAGGTACGAGCATCAGGAGGGATTACAGCTCAAATTGATTCCAGTCCTGCTTGTATCTAATGACCGGCCCGTAGAGTCGGCCCGTGTGTGTGTTTCATGCGGGACAACCTCAGCGTGATCCCAACCCTCGCTCTAATATCAAACACATGTGGGCACCTCCATCACTGAGCACCTTTCTCTCTGCCTTCCACATTACAGAGGAGCCCTCGACTGGCACTGACCTCCCGGTGACCCGAGAGAGGGAGAGAGAGAGAGAGAGAGGGAGAGAGAGAGAGACCGAGAGAGACCGAGAGAGAGAGAGAGAGAGAGAGAGAGAGAGAGACCGAGAGAGAGAGAGAGGAGAGAGAGGTTTGGTGGAGCTGCTCTTATTCGCCGTCGTGCTGGTGATAAACTTCAGACAGGCTAATTGATGGTCTCGCTGACATAACAATAGCTGAAAGCCTGGAGCTCATTTACAGACAGCTGGAGAGAGAGAGCGAGAGAGAGAGAGAGAGAGGGCAGGGGACCGACTCAAAGAGACGCTTGTATCGCAGCCCTTGAACGTCCCGTGAGCGATAACACATGAAGAATAATGTTTGTGTGTGTGTGAGGCGGGGGTTCGTCCAGATACAGTAACACTGTGGAGTTCTCAGATCCTCAACTGGGTCTCAGATGTTTCTCCTCAACAGAAGAGAACTTTACGAATGAATGTGGAGAGCCGTTCAGATCATGTGATGGGAAATGGGAATGTTTTGGCTATGTTCCCTCAAACGTTCTTCCAGTAATGTTAACAGAACGTTCGGTCAACGTTATCTGGTCTTTAATAATGATCTCAAAACATTAGCACAAAAACAGTAGTTAACATCATTCATAGATCTTAAACGTTTCAGTTGGATGTTCATCTAACGCTTTTAAATGTATCTGCTTGTTTCGGAATGTTCAAAACATTCAAAAGTAACATTGTGAAGAATGATGAAATGGAACATCCTTTTAACATTCATATAACCAGAACTCTGACTCAAAGTCCATATCAAGTCCAAGTCCATGACAATATTTTCTATGAATAGTTGAGACAAGTCTGGATTTGGACTCTAATAAGCTTTAATAATGAATGTGGAGAGCAGCTCAACTCATTTGATGAGAAATGGTTGCAACCCAGCGAACAGGGAACGTTCTCTCAAAGTCATGAACAAACCTTCTTCCAGTAATGGAATGTTTTTTAAATGTATCTGCTTGTTTTCGGAACGTTCAGAGAACATTCTAAAGTAATGTGTGCAGAATGATGTAATGGAACATTCTTTTAACGTTCATATAACCAGCAAGAAAATGGTTTAAAACATTTTTAAAAAACTCGGACTCAAGTCCATCTCAAGTACAAGTCCATGACCGTAGTTTCTATTTCCGAGTCCAGATTTGAGATGGACTTGAGTGCGAGTCCAGTCTTGTCTTGAACATCAGTCATGTGAGGTTTGTGATGGCAGCTGATGTAACTGCTCGTGTTCTTCTTGTGTTTTCAGGTTCATCAATGCCAGAAGAAGAATAGTGCAGCCCATGATTGACCAGTCAAATCGAGCAGGTAAACGTCTTCATCTCCACACTGTTGATCTGAGCCTGTGAGCGTTACGGGATGTCTCTCCATCTCGCTGGTTTGAGGGACATTAGTACGTCTCAATGCTAATTGGCCACAGGAGAACTTTACAGTAATTCTGTTTCTCTTTGTGTTACGGTACATTACAAAGTGATTTGCATAATCATGCATGAATTCACACCAGGAACAGAAGGGAACTTCTCTAGTTCTTGAGTTCTTGGAGGCTTGATGATGTTGTGGTGCAGATTTGAGTAAGAGGATGTACAGTGAACACTGGGATAAAGAGTAAACATCTGATAGTGGATGCATGGAGATGTAGTGTTTCTAGATCTCTGAGATGTTATGATCAGGGTTTGAAATGAACACCCGCCAAACGCGGGTAAAAATCAACAGTGGCGGGAAACGCTGTCAAATCACGAGCCAATTTGGCGTGCTACTTTGTTTCCTCACTTTGCTGGAGAAGTTCTTTAAGCCTAATCTGTGTAGATTTAGTGCAAATACTCGTGAGTCATCATGATATATTAAATACAGTGTATTGCACAGAATCTGCTCATATCTGGCTAACTTGAACACACTCGTCACTACACAACAAATAACGGCACACTTGTTCAGTTGCATTGAAGCAACAGCGAAGATTAAAAGAAAAGAGGAAGGAGGATGGATGACAGGATTTAGTTTGAATAATAAATGAATGTAAAATTTTGATTTCATACATTCATATATACAGTATATATATATATATTCTTTTATTTCTTTTGGCTAGTAGAAGTTCTGAATGGCCGGTAACTTAGTTAGCCAAATTGGCCGGTTAGTGAAAGAGTTGATTTCAAACCCTGGTTATGATCGCAGTGAAGCGGGTCTAGAGTCGGACTCTGTTCAGTGTTGTTGTCTCAACCCTCTCTCTCGTTCTGTTGCCGATGCATGTTGGAGACTGCCAGAAGACGTGTGTGTGTGTGTGTGTGTGTGTTTGGGCTGCTGCTGGGATAACCGCTGATTGTCTGGTGTGTCTTCTCTCTTCTTCCCCTGCTGTCCACGCTTGACTTCAATCAGGTTTTCTTCTTGATCCTTCAGTGAGCCAGGGAGCGGCGTACAGTCCCGAGGGCCAGCCGATGGGCAGCTTCGTGCTCGACGGGCAGCAGCACATGGGCATCCGGCCGGCAGGTGAGATCTCTTCTGTGGTTCGTGTGTTTCTCAGAGACCGGGTGTGTGCTGTCCTGCCCCTGGCTTCTAGTGATCCCACAGACACTGGCCCCTATTATACACCCGGTGCGACGCAAGTGTGTTTTACTAGTTTCAGCCCGACGCAGTTTTCATTTTCTCATCCTGCGCCACATTGTTTAAATAGCAAATGCATTTGCGCCCATATGTTCGCCCATGGTCTGAAAACGAGGTGTGTGTTCAGACCATTGTTGGACCGTTGCTATTTTGAGGAACTGAAATAGACTGAGCCATTGACCAACTGAAACCTGGTCTAAAGTCAATGGCGCAGTATTTTTTATTTAAAGGACGCGTTAGTAATGTGCGCCTATAGGCGGGTCCACAACGCATGCACACTTTGTCCCGTAGATGGTCTGCTTGACCGCTTTATCCTCGCGCACGAGTAGATCCGATTCCTCTCTAGAGAAGCGTTCAGTTTTTCCGCTTGCAAATTCCGTCATGTAAATAGCGAATCCGCCATGGCGCGAGCACAACTGTCTTTTAAAGGGAATGGGAGATGAGACTCTGATTGGTTTATTGCACGTAAAGCCCAAAACACACCCATTACTCATTAAGAGAATAGAGACGACCCTTTTAGACCATGCGCCGGGAGCGCCGACCATTTTTCCCATTGTTAAACTAGCAAAAGTTGATTTGGACACGTACTTGTGCCGTGCGCTTTAGACCATGTGCTTCGATCGTTAAAATTGGGCCCTTGACTGGCTGGGCTCTGCAGGAGCAGGATTGGACACCCTTGTCTTGGACAGTAAAATTGGGGTCTCCTGGTTCACAGATGTTTCTCCCCCGGTGTCTCATATAGAGCTCAAAGATATCTCATCAAATTCTCCTAAGATCTGATTATCTGAGCTAATGTCCACCTTGATTTTAATTAACCCTTGTGCAACCAGTTTTATTTTTTTCTCATAAATTTGCCTGTGTTAATGTATTCTTATTGGAATTTTACTATTTCACACCCATTTCCTTTAAAAAATCTATTTTGCACTAGAAACACAAAATAGTTCCACTCAGCACCTTAAGGACAAAACTGTCCCCATTGCAATTTTTAATCCCAGGGCCATTTAAGTATAAAATGATGCAATCTTTGTCAATAGGCTTTCATTCCTTTGGCAAGGCTTCAAAATTTAAATTTGTACTATTTTTTACCAGATGCTGAAATTTTTTCAGGTTTGGCCTATAAAGCAAATACTCGCTTCATTCCTGTTTTCTGCTTTGCCATTTTATAGAGCCAATTGGTTAAATTATGCAGCGATAATTGTGTGGATGTGTTGGTATGGATGTCAGAGTGTGGTTTATATGTGTGTAATAAAAAATTGTGTGTTAGTGCGTATGTGTGCTTGAAATAATTGAGAGAGAGAAAACTTTACCCATATCCAACCACAGTGTGCACCAGTGGAGTTTTGCTGCATCTAATGGGGAACAATTGGAACTGCGCCCAAACATAATCTCACTGGAAGCTCATTTTTTGAGATATCAATCTCAAATTTGGAACACAACTTGTTTTGATTTTCTAGCAGTTTTAGAGTTAGACATGTTTCATAAAATATATATTTAATATAAAATATTGTTCATAAATTATTTTCATAGGCTTAAACCTTGGTTTCACTTTTTAACCTTTTTTTTTTTACTTCAACAATAATCTGCCATGGGTCTTCTTTAAAATGAGACCACGCTTAAGTCTGTGCTCCCAAGCTCAAGTTTTTATGACAGTTTTTTGACTCTGACATTTTTGTCCTCTATGGACAAGTTTTTTTACTTGACACACAAGGGTTAAATGTTAGGGAGATTAAATGAAAAGCTCAATCCTCAGATGTGATGCGTGTGGTGTGTGGGCACAGTAAAAAACGTTGGGTTACACATATTGGGTCACTATGTTGGGTTATTTTTTTAAATCGTTGGATAATTTCTAGTAATAACCCGGCTGTTGGGTTAAATACGTATGTTGTATGTACACAATTATGAATATTTACATTAAATTCTAGACTCCCCAAAATTTTGTTTGTAATTAAAAAATATATATTTGTTGAGACATATTTATTATTTTATACAAGTATACAATCTGTATTTGAAAATAAAATGTATTTTATTTATTAAAATAATGTCATAAATTAAAATAAATAATTAACTTAACTGTTTGGTTACTTTTGCATTGCATACCAATGCATTGGGTTAAAATAACCCACAGCTGGGAAGGTGCTATACCACCCCATAGTTAGGTTACTCGTTGGGTTATTTTTAATAATTGTGTGTGGTGTGTGTCTCTGCAGGTCCTATGAGTGGCATGGGCATGAACATGGGCATGGACGGCCAGTGGCACTACATGTAACGGCTCTACAGTAAAGAAAAGGGGGAAGTAAGTACACTAGGACTCGTTCTCTTCCTCCGCCTTTCTTTCAGGAGTCTTTCCTGTCCTTTTCCTGTCAGAATTCCCCTGAAATCCCAAAATAACACCATAGACGCTAGGCTTTACGACCGCCATCACGAGTCAGGTGAGACGCGGGTCGTGCAATGTTTCCCGGGAAAAAAAAAAACAAGGCAGGAAAGCACTAAAGTGGAATTTATTTATCGGCGCGCTCAACGTCTCACGCGGCCAATGCAAATGTTGGACATTTGGGGGTGGTGGGGGGGAAATGGCATCTCCTGGGGTAGAAGATGACGGGGTGAAATTAAGCAGGCTCCAGTGAAGCGATAAAAAAGGAGAAGTGAAACTGTCCTCGGAGTGACATAAATCCGTCAGGGGAAGGATTGATGCCCAAATTATCTTATATGCAAAGACGGGAACAGCGCAGTACATTACGCTCCCGGAGAGAGATATAGAGACACGGGTGACACGGCCATCCTTCACCGGGGAAGCGCCTGCCTTTTCCTTTTTTTACTGGGAATGGAATGGGAATATCAGCGTAGGCTACGGGAAAAATGCATTAAAGAACGAGCGTGTGTAAATGCGCTTGCGTTCCTCGTCTGATTAAGCTTCCCGCCACTGACATTTGAGAAATCAAGACGTATGGCGTCCCAAAGGTGGCAGGGCAGAGAAGATTTTATTTAACACCTCTACTTCTTGCTCAATGAGCCTCAATATAATAACACTTGGCTTGATTAAAAGAACCCTTTATATGTAAATAGAGAGCGGGTTCCTGCAGGTCAGGATAGCGAAGCTGCGCGTTAATAGACTCAGAAACACGGCGAGCGCGTTCACTAAAACAGCCGCGGAGACAACATTTGCTCAGCTTGGGTAATTTTTAATACGGTGAGGGATAATTCTCAGACTATTTAATTACGTAACATATTTTATGCTTCATGAGCAATTAGATTAATAGCTTAATACGGAGGAATATTAGCCATCTCTGATTCGATTAAGCACAGGCACAATATGGTGTGTTTGCGGTGTAATTATGATGTGTGACGGAGCGATCAGAGAGGTGTGCCGTTACTGAAGAACACACATCTACGTGACGCCGCTTTATGCACTTTTAACGGGAGCTTTCACTAGTTTCATGAGCTTTAATAAACACGTGCACATCAGAATCAGGCCTGATGACCCTGCCGTGACCCCGACCCCTCCTGTAAACCACTCTTGTTAATGACCCCGGGGTCACGGTACAAAACACTGACGTATCTGATTCCCAACGCTACATACGTATTTCACTCGCACACAATGCATCTCTGCTGGTATTAAAGGCCCCCTGAAATCAAAATTTAAGTGTTTTTAGCTTTTAGTATGAATATGTTGACACACACAAAGCAATATGTGTAGGAGTACCAACCTACCCCTACGCCTTTATCAAATGTCTCTCTTTGTTTGAATATCTCCAGCTGAATGTAGATGGCATTAGCGTTGCAGTTCTGACTGTGTGTCTCTGAATCTCAGGTCTGCGAGGAGTGTGTGTTCCTCAGCGTGGTCCTGTGGGCATGAGCATGGCATCACCGGCCCACCCACCGAATCCACCGAACCCATGGACCCACAAAATCCACTGAATCCACCGAACCCACCAAACCCACCGAACCCACTAAACCCATCGACCCACGGAACCCACCGAATCCACTAAACCCATGAACCCACGGAACCCACCGAATCAACCGACCCACCAAACCCACCGAATCCACTGAATCCACCAAACCCATCGACCCACAGAACCCACCAAACCCATCGACCCACAGAACCCACCAAATCCACCAAATCCACGGAACCCACCAAATCCACCGAACCCACTAAACCCATCGACCCACGGAACCCACCGAATCCACTAAACCCATCAACCCACGGTACCCACCGAATCAACCGACCCACCAAACCCACCGAATCCACTGAATCCACCAAACCCATCGACCCACGGAACCCACCAAACCCATCGACCCACAGAACCCACCAAATCCACCAAATCCACGGAACCCACGGAACCCACCAAACCCACCGAACCCACTAAACCCATCGACCCACGGAACCCACCGAATCCACTAAACCCATCGACCCACGGAACCCACCGAATCAACCGACCCACCAAACCCACCGAATCCACTGAATCCACCAAACCCATCGACCCACGGAACCCACCAAACCCATCGACCCACAGAACCCACCAAATCCACCAAATCCACGGAACCCACCAAACCCACTAAACCCATCGACCCACGGAACCCACCGAATCCACTAAACCCATCGACCCACGGAACCCACCGAATCAACCGACCCACCAAACCCACCGAATCCACTGAATCCACCAAACCCATCGACCCACGGAACCCACCAAACCCATCGACCCACAGAACCCACCAAATCCACCAAATCCACGGAACCCACTGAACCCACCAAACCCACCAAACCCACTAAACCCATCGACCCACGGAACCCACCGAATCCACTAAACCCATCAACCCACGGAACCCACCGAATCAACCGACCCACCAAACCCACCGAATCCACTGAATCCACCAAACCCATCGACCCACCAAATCCACAGAATCCACCAAATCCACAGAACCCACCAAACCCTTCGACCCACCGAATCCACCAAATCTACAGAATCCACCAAACCCACCAAATCCACTGAATCCACCGAATCCACAGAATCCACCAATTCCACAGAATCCACCAAATCCACAGAACCCACCAAACCCATCGACCCACAGAAACCACCAAATCCACCAAATCCACGGAATCCACCAAATCCACGGAACCCACCAAACCCATCGACCCACCAAATCCACCGAATCCACTGAATCCATCAAATCCACAGAACCCACCAAACCCATCAACCCACAGAACCCACCAAATCCACCGAATCCACCAAATCCACGGAACCCACCAAACCCATCGACCCACAGAACCCACCAAATCCACTGAATCCACCAAATCCACGGAACCCACCAAACCCATCGACCCACAGAACCCACCAAATCCACTGAATCCACCAAATCCACCGAATCCACTGAATCCATCAAATCCACAGAACCCACCAAACCCATCGACCCACAGAACCCACCAAACCCATCGACCCACAGAACCCACCAAATCCACCAAATCCACGGAACCCACCAGATCCATCAACCCACAGAACCCACCAAATCCACTGAATCCACCAAATCCACTGAATCCACCAAACCCATCGACCCACAGAACCCACCAAATCCACTGAATCCACCAAATCCACTGAATCCACCAAACCCATCGACCCACAGAACCCACCAAATCCACTGAATCCACCAAATCCACTGAATCCACCAAACCCATCGACCCACAGAACCCACCAAATCCACTGAATCCACCAAATCCACAGAACCCACCAAACCCACTGACCCACCGAATCCACCAAATCCACCAAATCCACCAAACCCACCAAATCTACTGAATCCACCAAATCCACCAAACCCACCAAATCTACCGAATCCACCAAATCCACCAAACCCACCGAACCCACGAAATCCATCGACCCACCAAATCCACCAGACCCACCAAATCTACCGAATCCACCAAATCCACCGAATCCACCAAATCCACGGAACCCACCAAATCCATCGACCCACAGAATCCACCAAATCCACCAGACCCACCAAATCCACCAGACCCACCAAATCCACCAAATCCACCAGATCCACTGAACCCACTGAACCCACCGAACCCCTCGTCCTCCTCGACCCGTGTGGCCATGCTGATGCACAGACACCAGAACTGACCTCGACTCTTCCGGACCCGACCAACGCCATCCCGGATCATGACCCGGACAAAAACCCCACGAAAGATGTGTGAAGGAAAAGACAAAAGCGGTGAATTAGAAGCTTCACCTGGAATTCCAGTCGAGCTGTGATCGTTTTTTTAATCTTGTGAATTTTGTTACTTCCGTTGCTGGAGGACCAAGAGCTGACGACGAAAACACTTTGTAAAGTCTTGGGTGTCTGTTCCAATCAACAGAGGATGTTTGAACTTGTTAATACTCATGCACACACACACACACACACACACACGATAAAGAAGAAAAGAAAAAAAAGACAAAAGAGACTCCAAGAGTTCAAACTACTGTAGTATAAGCATAGAAACTAAATTAAATCTTGTACATTTGTATCACTCGCGTTATGTTTCCTGAGCTAGTCCTAGAGTAAAGCCTGTTGTTCACACTGTGTGTGCTGATCCCGAAGCAGAGGAGCTCCGATCGCAGGAATAACCGGAGAACGGATGATTATTCCTCCTCCAGCAGTTTCTGCCGATTGAAGCCGCTCTCTTCTCCTCTTCTCTTCTCTTCACGACACCCTCATCCTTTCTTTCCTCATGCGTTTCCCCCCTTCTTTGGTCCATGAATGAATGTTGCCCTGTAGGTGAAGTTCTTCGTTTGAATTGCCCAAGCACTGGATTGTGTTGCTTTTATACGTTTTTATTTTATTATTAATATTATTATTATTATTATTATTAATATTATTAATTTTGTATCATGGACTCTCAGAGTAAGAGCCTTATGAAGGACGTGTTTCCTGGAGAAAAAACAACATCCTACAGCAGTTTCACGCCTGGGGATCAATATATATATATATACATACATACTATATATATATATATATATATATATATATAATCTGCCATATATGGACGTTACCGACACGCGGTTCTCTGGATTCTTTGGCACATACAGAAGAGAAGCGATCGCGATGTGAAAAACTTTACAAAGGATGAAAAAAAAAAAAAAAAACGAACTTAAATTATGAACTCAAAGCTCGGAGAGAAGCTGAGAGAATATTGTAAGAAACTTCGTACAGAGTTCAGTCTATTAATTGTTTCATGTTAGATATTCTATGTGTTTACCTCAATTGAAGACGAATGTTTTTGCTAGTTTCAGATCTGCTGTGGCATTGATATTGTATGTCCATGATCCCCCTCCTCTCTCAGCACGTGCTCCACTAGAAGAAGAATACTGTCTCCCAAACACATTCAATACTTGTATGAGGACTGTGGCGTAATGTTTCAAAGGTGTTCAGTCACAAATGCTGTAATAAATATTTCATTTTTGATTTTGGTAGATTCTTGTGTGCTGTGCAGTGTGTTGCGAATCAGATGTGGAAATGATGATATAAAATCCTGATCTTTCCTGTTTAACACGGTTGCAGGAATCGGCCAGTTTTCCAGTATGTTGTTGTTTAAGCGCGCAGTGTGAGTGAGTTTAGGTGGAGGTTGTGGATGAAGAGAGTCTCTGCTGCGCCTCCTGCTGTCTCATCTCTGCACTGCAACTGCATTTACACAACATTACTTTAGAAAAACACTAATACAATCATTCATGGCCGTAATACCGATGACGACGCGCACGTGCGTAATTAAAATAAGGCATTAAATATGCGCTAAACACATTAAAACATTTCCAGAAAAAATCTAGCGAAAAAAATTAAATAAAAATACGTTCATAGGCAAATGTTTCAAGGGCTTGATGTGAAAGTGGATCTTTCCTCGTTATTTTAATGTTTAACATGTTTTCTTCTGAATATTTACTGAAGGGTTCGTTTGCGCGGAATGTCTCGTTTTAAAGCTCGACGCATAAAAGAAAACTGTATTTTTCCCCAAAGCAGGAGGTGTTTCATTATTTGTAGAGCCCAGTTACATTATTATTAATAATAATTCAAATGTACATCAACGGTAATAATTATTTACAAAAGAATAGCATTGAAAACATGTGTCTAGAACTAAAAATCCAGTCATTAAAATAGAGATTGTGCTGTTTCTACACGCGCAGATCTGCAATGACACGAAATAAAACCGCGAAGAGATTCATTTATAAATACTATAAAGATTTGACTAGGACTAAATAATATACAGTCTTTAAAATAAAGATTTGCGTTTTGCGCTGCGCGTGATGCGATTTATTCTCGACCTTTTTAATATACGATTCATTCTTTATGCATTTATTCGCAAAGATTCACAAACGGGCATGTGTGATTTTAATGGATAAATTAATAAGCATTCGAGAGAAAAAAAAATAGACGTGCGACAGATTTAATTTGAAATTGTAGAATATGAGCAGAAAGAAAGAAAGAAAGAAAGAAAGGAAGGAAGAAAGGAAAGTGAAAGGACCCCGGATCATTGTGAGCTGATTTTAATATTAATAGAGGACAGGAGGCGGACTGAATTGAGCCTGTGACAGGAATGATGGATGATCCAGCCTTCATCATCATCATCATCATCTTCCTCATGTCAGATCACGGGAATGTAAGAACACAAAAGCACACACACACACACACACACACACACACACACACACACGCACACACACTTCACAAAACAAGGAGAAAACGAGCGGATAAATTCGGATCGGATGATTTTCACGCGCGTGTTTGTTCACGATTTCACTGACGATGACGAAGATGAAGATGATGACGAACTCTCTTGTTTTCTACACACATCGGCTTTAATGCAGAGACCCTGTTCGGCATCTGCTGTGTGTGTGTGTGTGTGTGTGTTTGCGGGGCCCCGGGGTCACGCGCAGAGGCCCCTGATCATTAATCACTGTCAGCATCACAGTGATTCTCTATTGATGAGGATAATGACATTAGCTCACAGTCACTGATCAATAAAGCACATGCAGAGGAATAATGCGCCTCTCTCTCTCTCTCTCTCTCTCTCTCTCTCTCTCTCTCTCTCTCTCTCTCTCTCTCTCTCTCTCTTCTTTCTGTTCTTCATTTAGAAACAGTGTTCGGAGTAAAACAACACGATAGTAAATCTGAAGATCTCCACATGATCTCAAACTACAGCATTATTTCACACTCAGCCGACAGAAACATCTCTAATAATGCATAACTGAAGATTTATTAAATGACGCCATCAGCACACAGAAATATATTGTTTCACACCGACGACGAGGAAGATTTTGAGACGCATACAGTATTTATGATGAGGTACGGCAGGCCTACAGGATCAGTATAAGCAATGCCGTGACTAAATATTACGTGGTATTATTGTTATTATTAATAGGCTACTGTTATTCATTTGAGAATTGTTATTATGGTTTTAATTATTGATTGTATTTTATTTATCCATTTATTGTATTTCCTATTACAATTTAAAATTAAAACAAAATTTTCGTTGTTTTTGTAGGCTACTTATTTACAGTACTAACATAATGAAGAAACCATTTGTGATTTATTATATATGGATTATTATTCTCGAGTAAGCTCAGGAAAAAGTCTCATAATTCCTGCATGTGTGATGATGATGATGATGATGATGAGTGATGAAGATCTCCAGCGATCTGACTTCATCAGCAGCACAACATGAATATTCCTCACTGTATCTCAGTATTGTATAGGCATTAATACTACTAATAATAATAATAACAAGCAGAAAATGGCTGTACATTTCTGAGGTATTTCTTAGGTACATTTTTAGAATTTCTGACTTAAAATGATATAGGCTTAATAATGAACCATTAAAGACGGAGGAGCAGAAATCACGGAAACGCTCATTTTCTAGTGGAAACGAACCAGCAATTATAATTCTATTAAATAATAGTCCTAAAATAAAATTAGCAAAAGTGACAGAAATACTGTAGTATATATGAATGTGTTTTTCTGGGTGTGTGTGAGAGAAAAAGATTGTACGTGAGTGTAAGTGCATGTGTGTATAAATGTGTGTGTGTGTTCAAACCCCGGGGCTCAATATCACAGCGACCCCTTCAGGCTGAGACATAAATTAATAAATAAGGGCGTGACGAAATATTTCTGAATCTCATTCCTGTATTTTTATAAACGATTCGAGCGAACGAGATGATCTCACTCACTAAAGCATCAGACACTCGAGCTTTCCCTGAATCCCTGAGGATGAAGATCAGGATGAAGATCAGGATCGTCCAGGCGACATTAAAGAACAGAAACATCTGAATATTAATGACATTTTTGTGACTTTTTATTATCGCACTGTAAATGTCATTAATATATTTCGTTTCGTTAATATGACATATAATATGTATATATATAATATATAATATGTCAGTGTATCGAGTGGGTTTCATCCTTTCTCTGCATATTCATATTTCAGAGTTTTTTGACACTCGTTTAAATAGAAAGAAAACATTTACAACTTTAAATGGACCTTCATATAACAGCAATAATAATAATAATAATAAGTAGATATTATAACAAACTTTAAGACAGAAATTGTATGCACACTTATTTTTATTTTTGAATACATTTGGAATTATATAAATCAAAACAACTAAATGCTTCTTTTTAATGCATGAAACTGAAGGTTTGCTGTTAAAACACTATAGGCTATTTACTTTATATAAAAACACGAGTCTATGATATGTCCTCATTTTGTGTCTGTGTGTGTGTGTGTGTGTCTGCATTACTCGAGCGGTTGAAGCTTTTTCTCCTCCAGTCGTGTCTCTGGACACACACACACACACACACACACACACACACACACACACACACACACACACGCACGCACGCACGCACGCACGCACACACACACACACACACACACACACACACACACACACACACACACACACACACACACACACACACACACAGAGTGAAGTTTCACTGACAAAATCACTGAAAAACAACTGCGGTTTGCAAACATGAAAAATGATATAAGTGCATATAAATATGACCTCCGCCCAGAGATGTAGAGATGTACAGTACTGTTCAAAAGTTTGTGGTCAGTAAGATTTTTATTTGAAAGAAATTAATACTTTTATTAATCAAGGACGCATTAAACTGATCAAGAGTGACAGTAAAGACATTTATAATGTTACAAAAGATTATATTTCAAATAAATGCTGTTCTTTTGAACTTTCTATTCATCAAAGATTCCTGAGAAATAACGTTTCACAATTTCCACAGAAATATGAACTGTTTTCAACACTGATAATAATCATAAATGTTTCTTGATCATCAGATCCTCATATTAGAGTGATTTGTGAAGGATCATGTGACACTGAAGACTGGAGTAATGATGCTGAACATTCAGCTTTGATCACAGGAATAAATTACACTTTACTGTATATTCACATAGAAAACAGCTGATTTACATTATTATAATATTTCACTGGTTTTACTGTATGTTGTAGACTTTTCTCACTCATTAAGCTCAACCATTCAATCAGTTTTCGTCTCAACTGTAACGAATGACATTTTCTACAACTTTATTAGACTTCACACTGAATATTTTATCCACAAAAGTATCATATAAAGTAAATGTCAAATGAAACATTACATCATGTAATAATGGATACAGTGCTAATATTAATTTCAGCAAGAGTTTCAGGCTTCTGTAGTGGATCTGGATTAAACCGCTGCTGATGTAAGAGCATCAGGAAAGGCATGTGTGTGTGTGTGTGTGTGTGTGTGTGAAGCAGCACATAATAACACACCTGCTGCTGTGCTGACAGATGAATATGTTAATAACTGAGCAGAAACAGCTGCAGATCTCCATCATGAGGAGAGCTCAAACTTCTCAACGGCACATACACGCAGCCTGGGCTACTACAAACTTTGGACCAATAGTGTGTGTGTGTGTGTGTGTGTGTGTTAATGTTCATATGTGAATATGCCCAAATAAATCTGTTCATCATATAGTGATCTCAGATTAAGCGCTTCATTCATAAGGATTTATTTTACAATCTCTTAATAAACGTTCTGAAGCATCAAAGTTCAGGGTAACTAAAGCTCGTTTCCACAGAATAAAACATTTTAAAAGATAACTGACTTTACATCTCACAATTCTGACTTTATATTATATCTCACAATTCTGACTTTATAACACAATTTCTGACTTTATATCACGCAATTGTGACTTTATAACACAATTCTGACTTTATATTATATCACGCAATTGTGACTTTATAACACAATTCTGACTTTATATCACGCAATTGTGACTTTATAACACAATTCTGACTTTATATTATATCACGCAATTGTGACTTTATAACACAATTCTGACTTTATATTATATCACGCAATTGTGACTTTATAACACAATTCTGACTTTATATCACGCAATTGTGACTTTATAACACAATTCTGACTTTATATTATATCACGCAATTGTGACTTTATAACACAATTCTGACTTTATATTATATCACGCAATTGTGACTTTATAACACAATTCTGACTTTATATTATATCACGCAATTGTGACTTTATAACACAATTCTGACTTTATATTATATCACGCAATTGTGACTTTATAATACAATTCTGACTTTATATCACGCAATTGTGACTTTATAACGCAATTGTGATTTTATAACACAATTGTGACTTTATATCACAATTCTGACTTTATATCACGCAATTGTGACTTTATAACACAATTCTGACTTTATATTATATCACGCAATTGTGACTTTATAACACAATTCTGACATTATATCACGCAATTGTGACTTTATAACACAATTGTGACTTTATATCACAATTCTGACTTTATATCACGCAATTGTGACTTTATAACGCAATTGTGACTTTATAACACAATTGTGACTTTATATCACAATTCTGACTTTATATCACGCAATTGTGACTTTATAACACAATTCTGACTTTATATTATATCACGCAATTGTGACTTTATAACACAATTCTGACATTATATCACGCAATTGTGACTTTATAACACAATTGTGACTTTATATCACAATTCTGACTTTATATCACGCAATTGTGACTTTATAACACAATTGTGACTTTATATCACAATTCTGACTTTATATCACGCAATTGTGACTTTATAACGCAATTCTGACTTTATATTATATCACGCAATTGTGACTTTATAACACAATTCTGAAATTATATCACGCAATTGTGACTTTATAACACAATTCTGACATTATATCACGCAATTGTGACTTTATAACACAATTCTGACATTATATCACGCAATTGTGACTTTATAACACAATTGTGACTATATATCACGCAATTCTGACTTTATAACACAATTGTGACTTTATATCACGCAATTGTGACTTTATAACACAATTCTGACTTTATATCACGCAATTGTGACTTTATAACACAATTCTGACTTTATATTATATCACGCAATTGTGACTTTATAACACAATTGTGACTATATATCACGCAATTCTGACTTTATAACACAATTGTGACTTTATATCACGCAATTGTGACTTTATAACACAATTCTGACTTTATATCACGCAATTGTGACTTTATAACACAATTCTGACTTTATATTATATCACGCAATTGTGACTTTATATCACAATTCTGACTTTATATCACGCAATTGTGACTTTATAACACAATTCTGACTTTATATTATATCACGCAATTGTGACTTTATAACACAATTCTGACTTTATATTATATCACGCAATTGTGACTTTATAACACAATTCTGACTTTATATTATATCACGCAATTGTGACTTTATAACACAATTCTGACATTATATCACGCAATTGTGACTTTATAACACAATTGTGACTATATATCACGCAATTCTGACTTTATAACACAATTGTGACTTTATATCACGCAATTGTGACTTTATAACACAATTCTGACTTTATATCACGCAATTGTGACTTTATAACACAATTCTGACTTTATATTATATCACGCAATTGTGACTTTATAACACAATTCTGACTTTATATCACGCAATTGTGACTTTATAACACAATTCTGACTTTATATTATATCACGCAATTGTGACTTTATAACACAATTCTGACTTTATATTATATCACGCAATTGTGACTTTATAACACAATTCTGACTTTATATTATATCACGCAATTGTGACTTTATAATACAATTCTGACTTTATATCACGCAATTGTGACTTTATAACGCAATTGTGACTTTATAACACAATTGTGACTTTATATCACAATTCTGACTTTATATCACGCAATTGTGACTTTATAACACAATTCTGACTTTATATTATATCACGCAATTGTGACTTTATAACACAATTCTGACATTATATCACGCAATTGTGACTTTATAACACAATTGTGACTTTATATCACAATTCTGACTTTATATCACGCAATTGTGACTTTATAACACAATTGTGACTTTATATCACAATTCTGACTTTATATCACGCAATTGTGACTTTATAACACAATTCTGACTTTATATTATATCACGCAATTGTGACTTTATAACGCAATTCTGACTTTATATTATATCACGCAATTGTGACTTTATAACACAATTCTGACATTATATCACGCAATTGTGACTTTATAACACAATTCTGACATTATATCACGCAATTGTGACTTTATAACACAATTGTGACTATATATCACGCATTTCTGACTTTATAACACAATTGTGACTTTATATCACGCAATTGTGACTTTATAACACAATTCTGACTTTATATCACGCAATTGTGACTTTATAACACAATTCTGACTTTATATTATATCACGCAATTGTGACTTTATAACACAATTCTGACTTTATATCACGCAATTGTGACTTTATAACACAATTCTGACTTTATATTATATCACGCAATTGTGACTTTATAACACAATTCTGACTTTATATTATATCACGCAATTGTGACTTTATAACACAATTCTGACTTTATATTATATCACGCAATTGTGACTTTATAACACAATTCTGACATTATATCACGCAATTGTGACTTTATAACACAATTGTGACTATATATCACGCAATTCTGACTTTATAACACAATTGTGACTTTATATCACGCAATTGTGACTTTATAACACAATTCTGACTTTATATCACGCAATTGTGACTTTATAACACAATTCTGACTTTATATTATATCACGCAATTGTGACTTTATAACACAATTCTGACTTTATATCACGCAATTGTGACTTTATAACACAATTCTGACTTTATATTATATCACGCAATTGTGACTTTATAACACAATTCTGACTTTATATTATATCACGCAATTGTGACTTTATAACACAATTCTGACTTTATATTATATCACGCAATTGTGACTTTATAACACAATTCTGACTTTATATTATATCACGCAATTGTGACTTTATAATACAATTCTGACTTTATATCACGCAATTGTGACTTTATAACGCAATTGTGACTTTATAACACAATTGTGACTTTATATCACAATTCTGACTTTATATCACGCAATTGTGACTTTATAACACAATTCTGACTTTATATTATATCACGCAATTGTGACTTTATAACACAATTCTGACATTATATCACGCAATTGTGACTTTATAACACAATTGTGACTTTATATCACAATTCTGACTTTATATCACGCAATTGTGACTTTATAACACAATTGTGACTTTATATCACAATTCTGACTTTATATCACGCAATTGTGACTTTATAACACAATTCTGACTTTATATTATATCACGCAATTGTGACTTTATAACGCAATTCTGACTTTATATTATATCACGCAATTGTGACTTTATAACACAATTCTGACATTATATCACGCAATTGTGACTTTATAACACAATTCTGACATTATATCACGCAATTGTGACTTTATAACACAATTGTGACTATATATCACGCAATTCTGACTTTATAACACAATTGTGACTTTATATCACGCAATTGTGACTTTATAACACAATTCTGACTTTATATCACGCAATTGTGACTTTATAACACAATTCTGACTTTATATTATATCACGCAATTGTGACTTTATAACACAATTCTGACTTTATATCACGCAATTGTGACTTTATAACACAATTCTGACTTTATATTATATCACGCAATTGTGACTTTATAACACAATTCTGACTTTATATTATATCACGCAATTGTGACTTTATAACACAATTCTGACTTTATATTATATCACGCAATTGTGACTTTATAACACAATTCTGACTTTATATTATATCACGCAATTGTGACTTTATAACACAATTCTGACATTATATCACGCAATTGTGACTTTATAACACAATTGTGACTATATATCACGCAATTCTGACTTTATAACACAATTGTGACTTTATATCACGCAATTGTGACTTTATAACACAATTCTGACTTTATATCACGCAATTGTGACTTTATAACACAATTCTGACTTTATATTATATCACGCAATTGTGACTTTATAACACAATTCTGACTTTATATCACGCAATTGTGACTTTATAACACAATTCTGACTTTATATTATATCACGCAATTGTGACTTTATAACACAATTCTGACTTTATATTATATCACGCAATTGTGACTTTATAACACAATTCTGACTTTATATTATATCACGCAATTGTGACTTTATAACACAATTCTGACTTTATATTATATCACGCAATTGTGACTTTATAATACAATTCTGACTTTATATCACGCAATTGTGACTTTATAACGCAATTGTGACTTTATAACACAATTGTGACTTTATATCACAATTCTGACTTTATATCACGCAATTGTGACTTTATAACACAATTCTGACTTTATATTATATCACGCAATTGTGACTTTATAACACAATTCTGACATTATATCACGCAATTGTGACTTTATAACACAATTGTGACTTTATATCACAATTCTGACTTTATATCACGCAATTGTGACTTTATAACACAATTGTGACTTTATATCACAATTCTGACTTTATATCACGCAATTGTGACTTTATAACACAATTCTGACTTTATATTATATCACGCAATTGTGACTTTATAACGCAATTCTGACTTTATATTATATCACGCAATTGTGACTTTATAACACAATTCTGACATTATATCACGCAATTGTGACTTTATAACACAATTCTGACATTATATCACGCAATTGTGACTTTATAACACAATTGTGACTATATATCACGCAATTCTGACTTTATAACACAATTGTGACTTTATATCACGCAATTGTGACTTTATAACACAATTCTGACTTTATATCACGCAATTGTGACTTTATAACACAATTGTGACTTTATATCATATCACGCAATTGTGACTTTATAACACAATTCTGACTTTATATCACGCAATTGTGACTTTATAACACAATTCTGACTTTATATTATATCACGCAATTGTGACTTTATAACACAATTCTGACTTTATATTATATCACGCAATTGTGACTTTATAACACAATTCTGACTTTATATTATATCACGCAATTGTGACTTTATAACACAATTCTGACATTATATCACGCAATTGTGACTTTATAACACAATTGTGACTATATATCACGCAATTCTGACTTTATAACACAATTGTGACTTTATATCACGCAATTGTGACTTTATAACACAATTCTGACTTTATATCACGCAATTGTGACTTTATAACACAATTCTGACTTTATATTATATCACGCAATTGTGACTTTATAACACAATTCTGACTTTATATCACGCAATTGTGACTTTATAACACAATTCTGACTTTATATTATATCACGCAATTGTGACTTTATAACACAATTCTGACTTTATATTATATCACGCAATTGTGACTTTATAACACAATTCTGACTTTATATTATATCACGCAATTGTGACTTTATAACACAATTCTGACTTTATATTATATCACGCAATTGTGACTTTATAATACAATTCTGACTTTATATCACGCAATTGTGACTTTATAACGCAATTGTGACTTTATAACACAATTGTGACTTTATATCACAATTCTGACTTTATATCACGCAATTGTGACTTTATAACACAATTCTGACTTTATATTATATCACGCAATTGTGACTTTATAACACAATTCTGACATTATATCACGCAATTGTGACTTTATAACACAATTGTGACTTTATATCACAATTCTGACTTTATATCACGCAATTGTGACTTTATAACACAATTGTGACTTTATATCACAATTCTGACTTTATATCACGCAATTGTGACTTTATAACACAATTCTGACTTTATATTATATCACGCAATTGTGACTTTATAACACAATTCTGACTTTATATTATATCACGCAATTGTGACTTTATAACGCAATTCTGACTTTATATTATATCACGCAATTGTGACTTTATAACACAATTCTGACATTATATCACGCAATTGTGACTTTATAACACAATTCTGACATTATATCACGCAATTGTGACTTTATAACACAATTGTGACTATATATCACGCAATTCTGACTTTATAACACAATTGTGACTTTATATCACGCAATTGTGACTTTATAACACAATTCTGACTTTATATCACGCAATTGTGACTTTATAACACAATTCTGACTTTATATTATATCACGCAATTGTGACTTTATAACACAATTCTGACTTTATATCACGCAATTGTGACTTTATAACACAATTCTGACTTTATATTATATCACGCAATTGTGACTTTATAACACAATTCTGACTTTATATTATATCACGCAATTGTGACTTTATAACACAATTCTGACTTTATATTATATCACGCAATTGTGACTTTATAACACAATTCTGACTTTATATTATATCACGCAATTGTGACTTTATAACACAATTCTGACATTATATCACGCAATTGTGACTTTATAACACAATTGTGACTATATATCACGCAATTCTGACTTTATAACACAATTGTGACTTTATATCACGCAATTGTGACTTTATAACACAATTCTGACTTTATATCACGCAATTGTGACTTTATAACACAATTCTGACTTTATATTATATCACGCAATTGTGACTTTATAACACAATTCTGACTTTATATCACGCAATTGTGACTTTATAACACAATTCTGACTTTATATTATATCACGCAATTGTGACTTTATAACACAATTCTGACTTTATATTATATCACGCAATTGTGACTTTATAACACAATTCTGACTTTATATTATATCACGCAATTGTGACTTTATAACACAATTCTGACTTTATATTATATCACGCAATTGTGACTTTATAATACAATTCTGACTTTATATCACGCAATTGTGACTTTATAACGCAATTGTGACTTTATAACACAATTGTGACTTTATAACACAATTGTGACTTTATATCACGCAATTGTGACTTTATAACACAATTCTGACTTTATATTATATCACGCAATTGTGACTTTATAACACAATTCTGACATTATATCACGCAATTGTGACTTTATAACACAATTGTGACTTTATATCACAATTCTGACTTTATATCACGCAATTGTGACTTTATAACACAATTGTGACTTTATATCACAATTCTGACTTTATATCACGCAATTGTGACTTTATAACACAATTCTGACTTTATATTATATCACGCAATTGTGACTTTATAACACAATTCTGACTTTATATTATATCACGCAATTGTGACTTTATAACGCAATTCTGACTTTATATTATATCACGCAATTGTGACTTTATAACACAATTCTGACATTATATCACGCAATTGTGACTTTATAACACAATTCTGACATTATATCACGCAATTGTGACTTTATAACACAATTGTGACTATATATCACGCAATTCTGACTTTATAACACAATTGTGACTTTATATCACGCAATTGTGACTTTATAACACAATTCTGACTTTATATCACGCAATTGTGACTTTATAACACAATTCTGACTTTATATCTCGCAATTCTGACTTTATAACACAATTCTGACTTTATATCACGCAATTGTGACTTTATAACACAATTCTGACTTTATATCACGCAATTGTTACTTTATATCACGCAATTCTGACTTTATATCACGCAATTGTTACTTTATATCACGCAATTCTGACTTAACACAACTGTGACTATAAAACAATTCTGACTTAATTTCTCACAATTGTGACTTTATAACTCGTTTCTGACTTTATATTACACAATTGTGACTTTATTTCTCGCAATTGCAACTTTATAACAGAATTGCGACTTTATATCTCACAAATCTGACTTTATAACAGAATTGAGACTATATCACGCAATTCTCATATAAACTTGCAATTGTGAGAAAAAAAGTCAGAATTGTGATATGTAATTGTGTGGGGGACGCGCTTCATAGTGAACAGACTTTCAGTGGCCGGCCTGACATCTCGGAGGTGTCGTTTTAAAATATCTTGATGTTTGAGAGATGACTGGACGTGTTCGATACGTCCACTAGATGACCGCGCTGAACTCCAGCGTTCAGTGACGCACATTAATGATCTCCTGAATCTGCAGCAGAAACACGGCTCGTGTACACATCACCGCAGCACATCTGATTTACAGTGATCATCAGGAACACAATCACAGGAACTCTCCGGAGGAACTGACTCGCCGTTTACCGTGTTTTTACTTCTTTCTGTCCTGCAGTCCGTGTGAGGCTCCTGATCCAGGGTTAGGGGTTTATGGGTAACATGGTCCTCATTAACCCTAAAGCCTGCTGGATCATATTCTGATTCACACATTCATAATTCCTCTAATGATGAACATGATAGTACAGTCGTCCTCCTTCAGCTCGAGCTTCACGAGTCTTTCTGTGTCAAATCTGCCCTGATTTATCAAGGAAATGCAACAATAACTGTGATATTGTTAGTAATATTTCAGCTGGACTGAAGCAGCTTCGCTTTACTTGATTATCATACATCAGTTATTATCATAATCATGAGTATCAGATATGATCATCAGGCTTTTGAGGAAGGTTTATTTGTTCATCTCTCAATCATCATTATATTACATTGCATTATATGATTTAAAACTACAGATTTGATCATAAAACTAAGCATTTAAATATCATAATAAGACAATATTGGCAAATATTGATATGTATATGCATTTTATCTGCAGTATCTGCTATAATGTTAAAAAGATCTTATTGATTTACATCACAAGCATCAGAATTTCATATTTTTATCCATTTTAATATCAGCATCTGCAGCAAACTGCAATATTTTTGCTCAGTTGGGGAATAAATCTGAGCTGCTTTTCCTCCATATTCTCACTATCAGACGATATCAGCTATAAACATTTTTATAGACGGTTTAATATTGAAAGCATGAAAGTATTCATTACTTTAATGAGCTTATTGTTTTTGCCTTTAATTATTGCATCGTTTATATTAATACATTTTTAACGAACTGTGATTTTGTAAATGTACATTTGTGAAATACATAACTCGGTCTCCTCTGATAACAGATCACTGTAAACTGTAATGTGGACTCGACTGTCCACTGCTGTGAAACGATGTGTGTTGTGGAAAGGTCTGGTGTGTCAGGCTGTGCAGGGTTAATGGAGAACCTCTCATATCTCTGCTATCTCTCCACGGCTCGACAGAAGAGGAAGTTTTGCAGAGCGTCACTCGAAGCCTCAGAAGATAAACACACAATATATGAAGAACACAACTTTATTACAGCACACACACACACACACACACTGAGTGAACGTGGAGCCGCCCAGCGCTACCTGCAGCTTTACACCCCGATGGCTGGAGTTCACCGGGAGGTCAGGGCAGATGTTTGCCAGGTCTCTCGCTCTGCAGGAAAGCTGAATGGCTTCCGGCTCCACACGGGGTCGGCCCGTGACACAGGGTCACGATGTCTGAGGGGAAGCCGTCCTTCAGCAGGATCCCTCGCTCGCGCTCGCAGTCCAGATCCGATATAAACCCGTACCAGTAGATGACCAGACCCGGACCAAACCTGCACACACACACACACACACGTTACACTTCATGAAGAACTTAACCATGTTTAAATACGGCAGAGAATCACCATTGTCATTTTTTATCCAGCTTTTAATGTTGTTTATGTGTCTATGTGGTGTTTTTAATCTGCTTTAAGACAAAGCATGTGTAAGTTCATAAGTCGACACCATTGCTGAGTATTTCCTCCTTAAAACTGCAGTGAACCAAAGACAGTCTCAAAAACACGCTTTGAAATCGCTGGTGTTTCTGACGTCACAAACTACCTTGTAACCAATCAGATCAACGTGTGATCGTCAACCAGTGGATCTCTGAGCTGAGTGAGTGAGTGGAGGCGGGGCTCATTTGCATATTCATAGAACCACGCATACTAAATGAGGCAAGGGTGTCGAGTTACATTCAAGCTATTTTAAGGCATGAAAAACATATGTAATTTTGTTGTTCAAAGATGAGTTTTAAGGGATGAAATGATCGACTACAGGAGGACTTTAACATCAGGTAACTGTTAGTAATCCAATTGACAACGACTAGCTGTTCAGTTTAGTTCTGCTCGTGAACGATCATGAGGGAATCAGTTTAGAAGATGTGCTTGTCTAAACTGAAGAGTTGAAAATCTCACGCAGACTTTTGATTGTCAGCGTAACCTCTGACCCTCACTGGAAGATCCAGTGGATTGGATTGTGCCGTATACAAGGTTTTGCTCTTCATTTCCACCACATCCTCCACTTTTATCTACAGTACAGAGCCATGTTTCAACCAGAATATAATATTCTTTATGTTCGTAGCAACATATTAATCACGACTTCAGATAACCCTCGATACGGTTAAAAAAAACAAAACAAATTTACAATAATCTGGGGATTATAAAGAAGATTATTTTGAAAAAGGGATAAAAACATGAGGGAATATATTCATTTTAATTGTATCTATTCCAGTATTTCCCAACAGCCGTTGCATAAACGTAGCTCTGACGAGCCCGCATTGAGTTCACAACTACTGTAACATCAGACCGGATGACATACAGTCGTGCTCTTCTACTGACTGCTGGGTTTGGATGAGGTCAGAGGAATCTGAAGGAAAACAAGAAGTTCATGGGCACATTGGATGTCATGGGGGTCTGAAAAGAGTTGAGAAGACGAGAGAACGAGCTTATAACAGCACCGGTGGCGAAGGGTTCAGGGTTTAACACACGTGCTCGTAACCCGAGGGAGGCGTCCAAACACTGAAGGCAAAAACACAAAGGCCGCTGCATGTACTTCAATGCAAAGCTTCCATAAATAAAGGCATAAATGGACACAGGGCTCCAATTATAATAGAGGTCTATTATGTGGGCCACCGCTTCGCCACCTCAATCTGGCACAAGTATCGCTCGGGGGAAGTCAGTGATCTTCCAATAAACATCTAACTGCGTAACGAGTCGGTGAAATTGTTTGTGAAATGTAGCTAATTTGTGTGGCGTTGGCTTTGGAGAGAGTGGGACGCCGCTGAGACATGCTGCCATTAGCGTAACGAGCGCACGCTTCTGAGTTTAAAGCAGGTGCCATGCTGGTTAAAAAGGCATTTTAATGAGAGCGCAGCACTTAAGAACAAAAAGCTGAAAGGAGGTGCTGAGAGTGAGCCGGCGTTTCAGTGGCCTCCTCCCCGTCAATGCACACACATAATCACAGCGTAATTGAATAACTAATTACAGCTCTCTGTGGTGTCATCTCAGATCTCAGATCCTGCAGCTTCCAGAGCACACCTTTCTCCATCTAAACACACTGAAGCCTTTCTCCATCTAAACACACTGAACCCTTTCTCCATCTAAACACACTGAACCCTTTCTCCATCTAAACACACTGAACCCTTTTCTCCATCTAAACACACTGCACTGCACTGAACCCTTTCTCCATCTACACACACTGCAGTGACACCTTTCTCCATCTAAACACACTGAACCCTTTCTCCATCTACACACACTGCAGTGACACCTTTCTCCATCTAAACACACAGCACTGCACTGAACCCTTTCTCCATCTAAACACACTGAACCCTTTCTCCATCTAAACACACTGAACCCTTTCTCCATCTAAACACACTGCAGTGACACCTTTCTCCATCTAAACACACTGCACTGAACCCTTTCTCCATCTAAACACACTGCAGTGACACCTTTCTCCATCTAAACACACTGCAGTGACACCTTTCTCCATCTACACACACTGCACTGAACCCTTTCTCCATCTAAACACACTGCAGTGAACCCTTTCTCCATCTAAACACACTGCAGTGACACCTTTCTCCATCTAAACACACTGCACTGAACCCTTTCTCCATCTACACACACTGCACTGAACCCTTTCTCCATCTAAACACACTGCAGTGACACCTTTCTCCATCTAAACACACTGCACTGAACACTTTCTCCCTCTAAACACACTGCACTGAACCCTTTCTCCCTCTAAACACACTGCAGTGACACCTTTCTCCATCTAAACACACTGCACTGAACCCTTTCTCCATCTAAACACACTGCAGTGACACCTTTCTCCATCTAAACACACTGCACTGAACCCTTTCTCCATCTAAACACACTGCAGTGACACCTTTCTCCATCTAAACACACTGCAGTGACACCTTTCTCCATCTACACACACTGCACTGAACCCTTTCTCCATCTAAACACACTGCAGTGACACCTTTCTCCATCTACACACACTGCACTGAACCCTTTCTCCATCTAAACACACTGCAGTGACACCTTTCTCCATCTAAACACACTGCACTGAACCCTTTCTCCATCTAAACACACTGCACTGAACCCTTTCTCCATCTACACACACTGCACTGCACTGAACCCTTTCTCCATCTACACACACTGCACTGCACTGAACCCTTTCTCCATCTAAACACACTGCAGTGACACCTTTCTCCATCTAAACACACTGCACTGACACATTTCTCCATCTAAACACACTGCAGTGACACATTTCTCCATCTAAAACACACTGCAGTGACACCTTTCTCCATCTAAACAAACTGCAGTGACACCTTTCTCCATCTAAACAAACTGCACTGAACCCTTTCTCCATCTAAACACACTGCACTGACACCTTTCTCCATCTAAACACACTGCACTGAACCCTTTCTCCATCTACACACACTGCAGTGACACCTTTCTCCATCTAAACACACTGCACTGAACCCTTTCTCCATCTAAACACACTACAGTGACACCTTTCTCCATCTAAACACACTGCACTGAACCCTTTCTCCATCTAAACACACTGCAGTGACACCTTTCTCCATCTAAACACACTGCACTGAACCCTTTCTCCATCTAAACACACTGCACTGAACCCTTTCTCCATCTAAACACACTGCAGTGACACCTTTCTCCATCTAAACACACTGCACTGAACCCTTTCTCCATCTACACACACTGCACTGAACCCTTTCTCCATCTAAACACACTGCAGTGACACCTTTCTCCATCTAAACACACTGCACTGAACCCTTTCTCCATCTAAACACACTGCAGTGACACCTTTCTCCATCTAAACACACTGCAGTGACACCTTTCTCAATCTAAACACACTGCACTGAACCCTTTCTCCATCTAAACACACTGCACTGAACCCTTTCTCCATCTACACACACTGCACTGAACCCTTTCTCCATCTAAACACACTGCACTGCACTGAACCCTTTCTCCATCTAAACACACTGCACTGAACCCTTTCTCCATCTACACACACTGCAGTGACACCTTTCTCCATCTAAACACACTGCAGTGACACCTTTCTCCATCTAAACACACTGCACTGAACCCTTTCTCCATCTACACACACTGCAGTGACACCTTTCTCCATCTAAACACACTGCACTGAACCCTTTCTCCATCTAAACACACTGCACTGAACCCTTTCTCCCTCTAAACACACTGCAGTGACACCTTTCTCCATCTAAACACACTGCACTGAACCCTTTCTCCATCTAAACACACTGCAGTGACACCTTTCTCCATCTAAACACACTGCACTGAACCCTTTCTCCATCTAAACACACTGCAGTGACACCTTTCTCCATCTACACACACTGAACTGAACCCTTTCTCCATCTAAACACACTGCAGTGACACCTTTCTCCATCTAAACACACTGCACTGAACCCTTTCTCCATCTAAACACACTGCACTGAACCCTTTCTCCATCTACACACACTGCACTGCACTGAACCCTTTCTCCATCTACACACACTGCACTGCACTGAACCCTTTCTCCATCTAAACACACTGCAGTGACACCTTTCTCCATCTAAACACACTGCACTGACACATTTCTCCATCTAAACACACTGCAGTGACACATTTCTCCATCTAAAACACACTGCAGTGACACCTTTCTCCATCTAAACAAACTGCAGTGACACCTTTCTCCATCTAAACAAACTGCACTGAACCCTTTCTCCATCTAAACACACTGCACTGACACCTTTCTCCATCTAAACACACTGCACTGACACCTTTCTCCATCTAAACACACTGCACTGAACCCTTTCTCCATCTAAAGAAACTGCACTGAACCCTTTCTCCATCTAAACACACTGCACTGACACCTTTCTCCATCTACACACACTGCACTGAACCCTTTCTCCATCTAAACACACTGCACTGAACCCTTTCTCCATCTAAACACACTGCAGTGAACCCTTTCTCCATCTAAACACACTGCAGTGACACCTTTCTCCATCTAAACACACTGCAGTGAACCCTTTCTCCATCTATACACACTGCACTGAACCCTTTCTCCATCTAAACACACTGCACTGCACTGAACCCTTTCTCCATCTAAACACACTGCACTGAACCCTTTCTCCATCTATACACACTGCACTGAACCCTTTCTCCATCTAAACACACTGCAGTGACACCTTTCTCCATCTATACACACTGCACTGACACCTTTCTCCATCTATACACACTGCACTGAACCCTTTCTCCATCTAAACACACTGCAGTGACACCTTTCTCCATCTAAACACACTGCAGTGACACCTTTCTCCATCTATACACACTGCACTGACACCTTTCTCCATCTATACACACTGCACTGACACCTTTCTCCATCTATACACACTGCAGTGACACCTTTCTCCATCTATACACACTGCACTGACACCTTTCTCCATCTAAACACACTGCAGTGACACCTTTCTCCATCTAAACACACTGCAGTGACACCTTTCTCCATCTATACACACTGCACTGACACCTTTCTCCATCTAAACACACTGCACTGACACCTTTCTCCATCTATACACACTGCACTGAACCCTTTCTCCATCTAAACACACTGCAGTGACACCTTTCTCCATCTAAACACACTGCAGTGACACCTTTCTCCATCTACACACACTGCACTGAACCCATTCTCCATCTACACACACTGCACTGAACCCTTTCTCCATCTACACACACTGCACTGAACCCTTTCTCCATCTAAACACACTGCAGTGACACCTTTCTCCATCTACACACACTGCACTGAACCCTTTCTCCATCTAAACACACTGCAGTGACACCTTTCTCTATCTAAACACATTGCAGTGACACCTTTCTCCATCTACACACACTGCACTGAACCCTTTCTCCATCTAAACACACTGCAGTGACACCTTTCTCCATCTACACACACTGCACTGAACCATTTCTCCATCTAAACACACTGCAGTGACACCTTTCTCCATCTACACACACTGCACTGAACCCTTTCTCCATCTACACACACTGCACTGAACCCTTTCTCCATCTAAACACACTGCAGTGACACCTTTCTCCATCTAAACACACTGCACTGAACCCTTTCTCCATCTAAACACACTGCACTGAACCCTTTCTCCATCTAAACACACTGCAGTGACACCTTTCTCCATCTAAACACACTGCACTGAACCCTTTCTCCATCTAAACACACTGCAGTGACACCTTTCTCCATCTAAACACACTGCAGTGACACCTTTCTCCATCTACACACACTGCACTGAACCCTTTCTCCATCTAAACACACTGCAGTGACACCTTTCTCCATCTACACACACTGCAGTGACACCTTTCTCCATCTAAACACACTGCACTGAACCCTTTCTCCATCTAAACACACTGCACTGAACCCTTTCTCCATCTAAACACACTGCACCGAACCCTTTCTCCATCTAAACACACTGCACTGAACCCTTTCTCCATCTAAACACACTGCAGTGACACCTTTCTCCATCTAAACACACTGCACTGACACCTTTCTCCATCTAAACACACTGCAGTGACACCTTTCTCCATCTACACACACTGCACTGAACCCTTTCTCCATCTACACACACTGCAGTGACACCTTTCTCCATCTAAACACACTGCACTGACACCTTTCTCCATCTAAACACACTGCAGTGACACCTTTCTCCATCTACACACACTGCACTGAACCCTTTCTCCATCTACACACACTGCACTGAACCCTTTCTCCATCTAAACACACTGCACTGACACCTTTCTCCATCTAAACACACTGCACTGACACCTTTCTCCATCTACACACACTGCACTGAACCCTTTCTCCATCTACACACACTGCACTGAACCCTTTCTCCATCTAAACACACTGCAGTGACACCTTTCTCCATCTAAACACACTGCACTGAACCCTTTCTCCATCTAAACACACTGCAGTGACACCTTTCTCCATCTAAACACACTGCACTGAACCCTTTCTCCATCTAAACACACTGCAGTGACACCTTTCTCCATCTAAACACACTGCAGTGAACCCTTTCTCCATCTAAACACACTGCAGTGACACCTTTCTCCATCTAAACACACTGCACTGAACCCTTTCTCCATCTAAACACACTGCAGTGACATCTTTCTCCATCTACACACACTGCAGTGAACCCTTTCTCCATCTACACACACTGCACTGAACCCTTTCTCCATCTAAACACACTGCAGTGACACCTTTCTCCATCTACACACACTGCACTGAACCCTTTATCCATCTAAACACACTGCAGTGACACCTTTCTCTATCTAAACACATTGCAGTGACACCTTTCTCCATCTACACACACTGCACTGAACCCTTTCTCCATCTAAACACACTGCAGTGACACCTTTCTCCATCTACACACACTGCACTGAACCCTTTCTCCATCTAAACACACTGCAGTGACACCTTTCTCCATCTACACACACTGCACTGAACCCTTTCTCCATCTACACACACTGCACTGAACCCTTTCTCCATCTAAACACACTGCAGTGACACCTTTCTCCATCTACACACACTGCACTGAACCCTTTCTCCATCTAAACACACTGCACTGAACCCTTTCTCCATCTAAACACACTGCAGTGACACCTTTCTCCATCTACACACACTGCAGTGACACCTTTCTCCATCTAAACACACTGCACTGAACCATTTCTCCATCTAAACACACTGAACTGACACCTTTCTCCATCTAAACACACTGCACTGAACCCTTTCTCCATCTAAACACACTGCACTGAACCCTTTCTCCATCTAAACACACTGCAGTGACACCTTTCTCCATCTAAACACACTGCACTGACACCTTTCTCCATCTAAACACACTGCAGTGACACCTTTCTCCATCTACACACACTGCACTGAACCCTTTCTCCATCTACACACACTGCACTGAACCCTTTCTCCATCTAAACACACTGCAGTGACACCTTTCTCCATCTAAACACACTGCACTGAACCCTTTCTCCATCTAAACACACTGCAGTGACACCTTTCTCCATCTAAACACACTGCACTGACACCTTTCTCCATCTAAACACACTGCACTGAACCCTTTCTCCATCTAAACACACTGCAGTGACACCTTTCTCCATCTAAACACACTGCACTGAACCCTTTCTCCATCTAAACACACTGCAGTGACACCTTTCTCCATCTAAACACACTGCACTGAACCCTTTCTCCATCTAAACACACTGCAGTGACACCTTTCTCCATCTAAACACACTGCAGTGACACCTTTCTCCATCTACACACACTGCAGTGACACCTTTCTCCATCTAAACACACTGCACTGAACCCTTTCTCCATCTAAACACACTGCACTGAACCCTTTCTCCATCTAAACACTGCACTGAACCCTTTCTCCATCTAAACACACTGCACTGAACCCTTTCTCCATCTAAACACACTGCACTGCACTGAACCCTTTCTCCATCTAAACACACTGCAGTGACACCTTTCTCCATCTACACACACTGCACTGAACCCTTTCTCCATCTACACACACTGCACTGAACCCTTTCTCCATCTAAACACACTGCAGTGACACCTTTCTCCATCTACACACACTGCACTGAACCCTTTCTCCATCTAAACACACTGCACTGAACCCTTTCTCCATCTAAACACACTGCACTGAACCCTTTCTCCATCTACACACACTGCACTGAACCCTTTCTTCATCTAAACACACTGCAGTGACACCTTTCTCCATCTACACACACTGCACTGAACCCTTTCTCCATCTAAACACACTGCAGTGACACCTTTCTCCATCTACACACACTGCACTGAACCCTTTCTCCATCTAAACCCACTGCAGTGACACCTTTCTCCATCTAAACACACTGCACTGAACCCTTTCTCCATCTAAACACACTGCAGTGACACCTTTCTCCATCTAAACACACTGCACTGAACCCTTTCTCCATCTAAACACACTGCACTGAACCCTTTCTCCATCTAAACACACTGCACTGGACCCTTTCACTGGAATACCCACATCAAAATTACCAGGTCAAGAAGAAAAAATTAAACCTGCATGGATGATTCATTCATAATACGATCAATAAGAGGCATTTATAAACTAGATAGGGTGCGTTTTAGTGTTAACTCAGGGTCATAAATGAACTTTTCCATTAAGAGCCAATATTGATTTCCAGAGGAATGTTCTTTAACCTTCGCAAGCGCGGATTTTATAATTACCTGATTAAATGTCTTTATTGCCTTATATTTAACCAATTACTTCAGAATACTACAGATTGTTACTAATAAAATTGGTATAGACATCAGACTGTTTAATAGTGCTCATACAGGCAATTACACAAAAATCACATAATAACATCATGAGATTAATGTAAACTTACAGTCTTCATAAAGTATATCAATTGTAACATTAAAAGACAAGGTAGGGCTGCAGTATTATGACAAAATCATTATTATTGACAATTGCTCTTGATACTGCAATGATTATTATTAAATTTGATTAATACATAAAAAATGGGTGTTTTCAGCGGTGACTAATCTAAACAACTGCTCAACAGAAACTCTCCCATTCTCTTTACTTTATATACAAATGACTGTATTTGTCAGATAAAAGATGGTACACATCTGAAAATCATTCAGAAATTAGGAACTTTACGCAGTGTGAAGCAAATCACCTTACTGTAAATGTTGGGAAATTATATTTGATGGGAAAGGATTAGGTGATTATATTCATGACACCATTATTGGGTGCGGTCATCAATTCTTCTTTTAGCCCATATTGAAAATTTGTTCAGAATTTCAGCAAATGACTGTATTCAGAGGATTATGTTTTAATTTTATTAGGCAGGTCTAGGTATATAGGGTTTGCATTGAGTCACTTTCCCGGAGGAACACACTCCCTCAGCCGGACTGAGTGGCAGAAGAGCTGCTGAGTGACTGGATTTAATAGAGGAAACTGTGAAAACGGCAGTAAAACAAACGATTATCAGTTTAAGCTAAAGTTTGGACTCAATATAGTGTTCCTTACAACTTACCAAAGATCCAGTGATCCGTGGATATTGACATGAAGGCAGGAATCGCGTTACCTGACATTTATATGTGCCTGATTTCGACGCCAGTGAAATACAAATTTACCTTTGAACGCTTTATATAAATACAATATAGGTCTAAATCCATGTGATCACTTCTATCAAGTAAGGGATAATGTACATCTAACTGGCTGTTATCTCAAAATAAACCTGATAGGTTCATCAGGATCAGGTCTTCCATCAACCTGAAGGGGGTTTATTCTGAGATCACTCACTCACACACACACACACACACACACACACACACACACACACACACACACACACACACACACACACCTGAAGGGGGTTTATTCTGAGATCACTCACTCACACACACACACACACACACACACACACACACCTGAAGGGGGTTTATTCTGAGATAACAACCGGCTGGATGTACATTATCCCACTTATTACATGGCTACTTGTCACATAAGTAAATAATTGGACACGAAATATTGGTCTGAGTTGTATCTTATAATCCAACAGTGTACAATGTCTCGGGTTACAACTGTAACCCTTTTTCCTTGAAAAGGGAACGAGACACTGTGTCAATACGACACTTTGGGGAATGCCCCCCAGCGTAGCGGGTCTGAAGCATGAATGAAACTATTGCAATCCTGATTGCAACTGGTCTGACTTCTGCCAAGAAGAGGACCTCTGAATATAAATCTTGAGAGCTCTGACAGGGCAGAGCAAACGAAGTCTTTCTTCATCCGCCGTCACGTGAGGTGGAGGATGAAGAACCTGCAGAACCGTAGGCCGTGCCACATTAGATGGCACTTTAGGCACATAGCCCGGCCTGGGATTCAAGATAGCCTTAATATCGCCTGGAGCAAACTCCAGACACCTATGAGATATAGAGAGCGTCTGAAGATCTCCTACTCTCCTCAGAGAAGTAATGGCTAATAAAAAAAGCTACCTTGAGGGAAAGGTTCTTGGCCTCAGCCGACTCCAGATGTTCGAATGGGGGCCTCGACCAGCCCTTCAAGAACCACTGCCAGGTCCCATGTGAGAAACTCTGGTACGAGCCGCAGGTCTCATCCTCCGAGCCCCACGGAGGAAACGTACGACCAACTGATGTCTCCCCAGAGGCCCATCACCCAGAGGAGCATGGATGGCCGCAATGGCAGCCTCGTACACGTTAAATGTGGACGGGGTAAGACCAGCCGAGAAGAGATTTTGGAGGAGGTCCAGCACTGAAGCCAATCGGGCAGTTAACTGGGTCCACCTCACGCTCTCTACACCAAGTGGAAACACATTTCACTTTAGGCTGTACAATCTCCAAGTGGAAGGAGATCTGGAACTGAGTATGGTCTCAACCACTTCAGCCGACCGGACAGGCTCTAGGTACTGAGCCCCCTCAGGGGCCAGGCCCAAAGTTTCCACAGGTCTGTTCGAGGGTGAATATTGAGCCCCCGGCCTGCAGAAGCCGGTCCCTCTTCTGCGCTGCTGACTTCAGTGACCCGGATGAGCCTGTGTTTCTGTTCTCAGCGGTTGTTATCTGGGAATAATATACCACTAGATGGAGCGAATGACCAATCAGAATCAAGTATTCCACAGAGCCGTGTAATAATGTTATATATATCATCATATCGTCCAGCCCTAAAACGTGTGTCGTTTTTTGTCAATGTTTATTTAAAATCCAATTATGCAGAATATACGATGGTAAAAATTTAATTGATGAGTTGTCAATACAATATATAATAATACAATATATAGGGCATGATTTTACCCCTAAATTCAGCATATTGACACACAATGATAACTGCAAATCCACCTTTCTCTGCCTGGATCCAGTTGTTTCTGTGAATCGCAGCGATCATTTGCATTTCTGTTCTGTAGCTTTCAGCAGTCTGTAAAAATATACTTCAGATTTCTTGTCAAATCTATTTGTTCAGTCAATCTCAAAGCCCTTTCCCGTTTTAGATGGGTTTTGTGTGTTTTTCGCGCCTGAAAACAAACACTGCCACTCAGTGTTTCTTTTCCTAGCCGAGGAATTTTCTCTATTCTGCTAAATCACGGGATGCAAGCTTGGTATGGGAACCTTTCGGTTCAGTCAAAATCACATGAGGCACAGTGATTTGACATGCTGAAAGTGACTTGGTAAAAAGCCAACCTGACTCGTAATATGAAGGGACTCACTGGTGACTCAATGGTCAGAAAGGGCTTCCTCTCCTCTCAGTTGGTGATTAATCAGTGTTTATTTATAGGGCTTGAACCGGTTTGCAGGGGCCGAGAGAGAGAGAGAGAGAGAGAGAGACTCAAGGCCGATATCAGCACGCTAACCAGCATCTCGCATATATATAATATTTCCCCGGTCCAGCCCGAGGGCCAGCGTTCAGCAACACGATCACGATAACGAAAGGCCTTCGCACAAACAGGATGTTTAAAGAGAGCAAGAGACACGGCCTCCAACGGACGATGATAAATAAACAATGTGTCCTACTCCATAAATATCACAAGGTGAACATCCTGACATCCTCGGTTTCGTTCTGTTTGAGCTGTTGTTCCTGAAGACCCGCCAATGAGCAAAACACAATCGCTGTGATTACACCGTAAAGAGCCAGCAATCTTCCTTCAGGTATAACTCTACACGACATGTTTATGCTTCTTGCTGATGAGGTTTCAATCCAGACGTGAGGTTGTTTATTTAACCCAGCATAATGGGTTGATTAATTTTTAGCTTTTTTTTTGTTTTCATACATGAATGATTAACGGATGTTCACGGATTAACTTAAATCCTCTAAACTTTTTTAAAAATACTCCACATAAGTAGATTGCGTGATAATTCCTTTTTTTCGATCATATTTTACAGTATAGCATATTTTAGAATACATAACGCCTACATTTAAGCTCATTTAACAAATATTAGAAATAAAAATTAAAACATTTAGAAGTAATTGAAGTGTAATTGACTAGTCTCTGTTGGCGCTGGATCTCATGCCGGAGCTTGTATCATGTTCAGCGGGGGAACTTTTAACTTCAAATCATTGCCCTGTGTTTAACTCGTAGCTGAAATATGCTGTGACTGACTCAATAAGCTGTCCATAAACAAACAGTTCTGAGGACATATGTTAAGTCTGACCCAGGATCTGGGTAACACAAAAACTACCCAAACACTGGGTTGTTAAGTCTGACCCAGGATCTGGGCAACACAAAAACTACCCAAACACTGGGTTGTTACGTCTGACCCAGGATCTGTGTAACACAAAAACTACCCAAACACTGGGTTGTTACGTCTGACCCAGGATCTGGGTAACACAAAAACTACCCAAACACTGGGTTGTTACGTCTGACACAGGATCTGGGTAACACAAAAACTACCCAAACACTGGGTTGTTACGTCTCATCCAGGATCTGGGTAACACAAAAACTACCCAAACACTGGGTTGTTACATCTGACCCAGGATCTGGGCAACACAAAAACTACCCAAACACTGGGTTGTTACATCTGACTAAGGATCTGGGTTACACAAAAACTACCCAAACACTGGGTTGTTACGTCTGACCCAGGATCTGGGCTACACAAAAACTACCCAAACACTGGGTTGTTACGTCTGACCCAGGATCTGGGTAACACAAAAACGACCCAAACACTGGGTTGTTACGTCTGACCCAGGATCTGGGCAACACAAAAACTACCCAAACACTGGGTTGTTACATCTGACCAAGGATCTGGGCAACACAAAAACTACCCAAACACTGGGTTGTTACGTCTGATCCAGGATCTGGGTATCACAAAACTACCCAAACACTGGGTTGTTACGTCTGACCCAGGATCTGGGTTACACAAAAACTACCCAAAAACTTGGTTGTTACATCTGACCCAGGATCTGAGTAACACAAAAACTACCCAAACACTGGGTTGTTACATCTGACTAAGGATCTGGGTTAAACAAAAACTACCCAAACACTGGGTTGTTACATCTGACCAAGGATCTGGGTTACACAAAAACTACCCAAAAACTTGGTTGTTACATCTGACCCAGGATCTGAGTAACACAAAAACTACCCAAACACTGGGTTGTTACATCTGACTAAGGATCTGGGTTAAACAAAAACTACCCAAACACTGGGTTGTTACGTCTGACCCAGGATCTGGGCTACACAAAAACTACCCAAACACTGGGTTGTTACGTCTGACCCAGGATCTGGGTAACACAAAAACTACCCAAACACTGGGTTGTTACATCTGACCAAGGATCTGGGCAACACAAAAACTACCCAAACACTGGGTTGTTACGTCTGATCCAGGATCTGGGTATCACAAAACTACCCAAACACTGGGTTGTTACGTCTGACCCAGGATCTGGGTAACACAAAAACTACCCAAACACTGGGTTGTTACGTCTGACCCAGCATCTGGGCAACACAAAAACTACCCAAACACTGGGTTGTTACATCTGACCAAGGATCTGGGCAACACAAAAACTACCCAAACACTGGGTTGTTACATCTGACCAAGGATCTGGGCAACACAAAAACTACCCAAACACTGGGTTGTTACGTCTGACCCAGCATCTGGGCAACACAAAAACTACCCAAACACTGGGTTGTTACATCTGACCAAGGATCTGGGTTACACAAAAACTACCCAAACACTGGGTTGTTACGTCTGACCCAGCATCTGGGCAACACAAAAACTACCCAAACACTGGGTTGTTACATCTGACCAAGGATCTGGGCAACACAAAAACTACCCAAACACTGGGTTGTTACGTCTGACCAAGGATCTGGGCAACACAAAAACTACCCAAACACTGGGTTGTTACATCTGACCAAGGATCTGGGCAACACAAAAACTACCCAAACACTGGGTTGTTACGTCTGATCCAGGATCTGGGCAACACAAAAACTACCCAAACACTGGGTTGTTACATCTGACCAAGGATCTGGGTTACACAAAAACTACCCAAACACTGGGTTGTTACGTCTGATGTGAGGTGGCCATTCAGGAGGAAGTGAAATTTTCCTCCAGTGGTAAAGCTATTAAAGCAGGATTAAAGGGCTCTATCTAAAAGCCTGGGAAACACCCGTGACCCTGCGGACTCGAGGCGATCTGGGCCTTTAACAGCTCACGTCTCATTTAGTCCCATCAGGGGCGGCTAACGGCCGCTCGAACCCTGAACCGCCACACATATTGATAAGCTCATTAATGCGTCAGGATAAGAGTGCCGCTCTATCCGCCATGTGGCCGTAATTGCATAAATCTGTTGGGTGCTCATTATCTGGTGCGTATGGATTAATGATGGCCAGGCTATCGGTGAGGTGAGACCCAATAAACGCCTGACCTGTGTGTGATAATGACTGTGGAGATGGCACTTCCAGATTTAGCCACATCATTTCCTCCGCAATGACAGCATGGAGAGCTTGGAAGGTGACGGCAGACAGAAGTGAAAACTGAGGAAAGGTGAATATGCAATAACGAACCTTCGCTCCACAAAAAAAAAAAAAAAATTATATAGCGTCCAAAAATGATGTCCGGAAGGGGATATTTGTTTTTAAATGACCCAACAAGTTTGATTAAACCAAATATAGAGAGAAATCAGATATAAATGAAATATGAGTAAATCTTTTTTTAATATGTTAAATGTGAGGGAAGAACAAAACACTAAACTGGGTGAAGGTATTTATCTGACAAAATTATTTTGCAAAAAAGGCAAACTACAGCTACAGGCATAGAAAAACAAAAAGCTGATGCGAAAGAACACATTTACTACAACATAATCAGTTATTAATATTTTGCTGGTTCATTATTTCTTTGTATGACAGTCTGGCCAAAAATTATGTCTCACAATTTGGCATGTCTCTTTGCGTTGTCATCACATATAAAACAATCAACTCCAAGCACAACTACGCTATATATATATATATATATACACACACTTACTTTCAATCATGATTCATATTAAATTTTCAAAAACTGTAATACAGTCGTTTTTTATTGTATTACAATAAAACAATTGTGTAAAAGAGGGACTTGTACTATAGTCTGAATAATACTGTATAAAATAAATATATAAAAGCATTGTTTTTGCATTGTTGATATCTAATATTTCCTTCTGACTTTGGGATGAAACAGGTTTCCAGAGAGTCACTCATGAAGTCTGACACGTGCAGAAGTCCACCCAGCGATGGATGCATGAGACTAATATGTTACAAAAACCGCCTTTTTCCACCTTAGAAACATTGCTAAGCTACGTAATATGCTATCAGTTTCTGATGCAGAAAAGTTAGTTCATGCATTCATGACCTCGAGACTAGATTACTGTAATGCTTTATTAGCTGGTTGTCCTGCATCCTCTATAAACAAGCTACAGTTAGTGCAAAATGCAGCCGCTAGAGTTCTTACTAGATCAAGAAAATATGATCATATGACACCGATTTTATCATCACTGCACTGGTTACCTATAAAGTCCCGTATTAATTACAAGGTATTGCTACTGACTTATAAAGCCCTAAACGGCTTAGCTCAAGTCTATTTAACGGATCTTCTATCGCCCTATAATCCATCGCGCTCTTTAAGATCACTAAATTCGAGGCTTTTGGTCATACCTAGGATATCCAGATCCACCAAAGGAGGGAGAGCATTTTCACATTTAGCTCCAAAACTCTGGAATAGCCTTCCTGATAGTGTTCGTTGCTCAGACTCGCTCTCCCAGTTTAAAACTAGATTAAAGACTCATCTCTTCAGCCAGGCATTCATATTATATTTTTAATCTTACAGTTCAAATTACAATCCGGCCCCTAGTTAATAAACGCCAGAGGAGAACTGGCCCCCGACTGAGCCTGGGTTCTCCCAAGGTTTTTTTTTCTCCATTGGGTCACCTGATGGAGTTTTAGGACACCATTAGGTCACTTGATGGAGTTTTTCGGTTCCTTGCCACTGTTTCCTTTGGCTTGCTCAGTTGGGGATATTCTGGGGATATTTTATTTGATTTTATCAATCAATAAATTCCACTAGAAACAAACCTTGTTGTATTATTTTAATTTAATACTGTGAAGCTGCTTTGATACAATCTGTATTGTGAAAAGCGCTATACAAATATACTTGACTTGACTTGACTAATAAACGGGGGAACGCGTGCTGAGATCTCACAGATGAGGCCATTAAAGGCTGAGAGTAAAATATGTTTCTGTTCCTGAAGAAGAGCTGATCAGATGAAGATCCACGATAAAGCGTGTCCTGGTCAGATCTGACTAGAGGAAGCTCCCCAATGGGCCGAGGGCTCGTAAGAGGCTGACCTCTGACCTCTCGCCTCAGATCGAGTGTCGGGTGACCTGCAGTTCAGCGCTGCTTTCCATCACATAAACGGGTGAAAGCTTTCATGAAGCGAATTCATTAACAGGCTCTTCACACTACAGCACAGATATGATGCATGAAGTGCTCCATAGTAACACTAAAAGCCCAGTTCAAAATGCAGAAAATAAATCAGCAAAATGATTTAAAAAACGGTACAATCAATTAGTCAAGACAAACGAGTAAACAACACTTGGTTTCCAGAGGAGATGATCCCGTGGTTTGGGATTAGCAGCTCCTGTAACCTGTTACGCTGAACTCCCAGCAGTCCCAGTGGATAATTAGCCCTCTCTCTGGGGACATCAACACAAATCCCTGCATTCGGTGTCGGCGTCTAATCCCGCTCTTAACCCGGATCGCTAATGTGTTTCCAATTAGTGTTGCGCTGGGTCTGTAATCAGCAGAGTAACCCGAGAGCAGGAGCCTGGAGTGACCAGCGGATACACACACTGAATGAGCAGGGAAAGAAGGATCCCAATCTTTGGAAAACCTCAGTCAGGTTTACACCGCAAACACAATTCCAATACGAACAAACGTTTATCTTTCTGAGCCTACTGGGAGGATCCATTTATCTTTTCTTTTCTTTTTTTTAAAGCATAAACTCACTTCATTTTGAAATGTTTCGATATTTGTACTGGAAAACAAAACATATATATATATTTCTTTTTTGCAGTGTAGGTCATGAAACTATTCATTCATAACTATATCATCAACCAGCTCTTTATGAACTCCGATATACAGTCAAACCAGGAATTAGACACCAGATACAATTTTTGATATGTTTTTACTAGTGTGATCAGGACACTATAGTTCATTTATGTAAGTGAGGAGAGCAAAATAAAGTAAACTGTGACATATTATACCCAAATATTCTTCATTTATCAGTATGACTATCAGAGAAATGAAAAAACAAAACAAAAACATTGTGACCAAAAATTCTTCCGACACTTTGAGCTGATCATGTTTTGCTGAAGTGTGTTTTCTTTAATTGCTAATGCTCTTTTTACACACAGACTGAACAAAATGAAGCATTGCTTGGTGATTGGTTGAGCTAAACTGGTATTATCTAATTGTGTAGTTAAATTTAACAGCTGACAGATATTCAACATAATTCATGTGTGAGACAGTCTAACAGAAGGACGGACAAAACCAGTCAAATATCATAGTTCATAACTCTGCTCATATTTATTACCATTTTATAAACTATAGCGAATAAACTGAGATAATGTGACTGGTTTGACTGTATATTTCCTAATAATTATATCCACATGCGTACAGTACGGACATGTAAGTGTACGCTATACAGCAGATCTGGGCTGTGTGACCGTTTATCGTCCAGCTCTAATCTGACAAATGCGACTATAATGCATGAAGATATTACTAACATTAAACTCAGGATTTTCTGTAAAGCTGCTTTGAAACTGTGTGTACTGTAAACTGTATAAATACATTTAACTTTATTCATCTCAAATGTCTTATTTGAGTGAATAAAGTTTTGAACCCTGATTTATGTGATTGTCACGCAATTTTCTAGCTATATCATGCAAAGCATTTAAAAGTGTGTACGGCAGAATGGATAACACATAACAGGGTTGAAAAGTATGAAGGCTCGTTTCTGACACAAAATAAAACACTTTTAAAAGACAACTGCAAATTTTCTCTCACAAATGCGAGTTTATATCAAGTGTGAGACAAAAAGTCGCAATTACCTCCTTTATTTTTTATTCTGTGGCGGAAACAAACTTCCATACAAATGACAGATTACTCAAATTATTATTATTATTATTTTACAATAACTTAACAGAGCTGTTGAACTATAGAAATAGCATCACCTATGTATCATAACCTGAAGGAACGTCCAAGTGTTTGTAAAGGCTGAACATAACGCAGTAACAGAGTTGATATCGGTATAATATCACTGTAAGATATGAATCACCAGATCATAATACAGACATTGTTAAAAACGCTTTACGTCTACTAGTGTCTCTACAAATAACCGGGAACTGAGTCTCTAATAATAATAAAAAAAGAGTCTTATTTCAGCGCTGAATCACTGCGTTCCCGGAGGAAGAGGTGTGTAAGCTGTCTGTCAGACATCCAGGAGAAAAACACCGGAAAACGACCCTAAAAATAAGTGAAGCCCCTCCAGAGAGCGTCCAATGAGGAACAGGCCTGGCTCTCGTCCAGCGCCACCTCTGTGTGTGTGACTGTGGCCGAACACACACGTCTGAACCGCTCCTTCACAACACTGATAACACTGAGCCGGCACAAACACAGGAATAGGAGAGCCGGTGTGGAAACAGCTCTTGTGTGTGTGTGTGTGTGTGTGTGTGATCCTGGCCATTCAGAAGCATCAGATCATGATCATCTCAGTGTTCTGGAGGTCGAGACCCCTGGGACCCCTGGGACCCTGAGCGTCTGGGTGGGAACCAAGGCCTCTCACACACACACAAACACACAGAGTCAAAGAAAACAGTGCAGTTCAACAGTTACACACTCAATCTGATGAGATTTCCCCCAAGCCTGGCAGAAACAAACACAACTCTGACTTCAATTCAAATCGCCATCTTCTGTTATTGAGCAGTATTCGGCTGAAGCTCATATTTCAACAAAAATGCACAAACTAAATGTGCAATGCTATAAATCCATAAGCACCGTCAAAGCCTGAACATTGTGATATTTACACTGCCGTCCAAAAGTTTGGGATCGGTAAGATTTTTAGTTTTTACAAAGAAGTGTCTTCTGCTCATCAAAGCTGCATTTAGTTGAATAAAAATACAAATAAAAAATATTATATTGTGAAATATTACTACAGTGTAAAACATCTGTTCTCTATGTGAATATCTAGTAAAGTGAAATGTATTCCTGTGATCAAAGCTGAATTTTCAGCATCATTATCAATATGAGTTTCATCCAAGCTATTTTAATGCATTAATAATTTCTTTTCAAGGGAAACACATTTTGGTGATTAAAGATGAGTTTTAAGGGATACAATTATTGACTACAGGTGGACTTTAAAGGCTAAGCTTTATTTATTTTTATAACGTTTATTGCATGAAAAATTGCCCCACAAATCAGGGTTTAAAACTGTATTCGGACATTTCCCAATTTTTGGTAAGAGCAAAATGGCATAGAAACACAAGCCCGTATGAGCTCTGACTGAACGGCAGCAGAGACTGCTCAGTGTTTTCACTTACAAGCTGCACTGAAATCAGATTTCACTGTCATTTTAAAAATTTGCAAAGCAAACAAGTTACAAAGTGGGTGAAGAGTCCACCTCTGAGCCGCCAAAGCCTGCGAGACACGAGACACGAGACATGAGACTAAACTGATTATCCAGAGGATCAAACTGGACCTTAAAGACCGCACACACACGCACCGAGAGGAGGTCGAGCGTGATCCCTCACGGCGGTCGGGGAGCTCTGGAGGTCTGGAGATGGGGAGCTCAGGGGTTTGTCAGTCCCACAGTTTAACCCTGTTCTCTAAAGGAAACAAACACAAGGCTCTCGGAGGATGACAGCGCTGACCTTTCAGAGCTCGAGGAACCGAGAGGAGGAGGAGGGGCAGAGACTACACCTTCCACACACACATTTACACACTACCAGACAAACGTTTCTGATCTGGAAGAGTTTTCATGCTTTTAAAAGAAGTCTCTTCTGCTCAACAAGGCTGCATTTATTTGATTAAAAATACCAAAATATTTGAAAAATGTGAATATAATAAAGTATAATTTATTCCTGTGATCAAAGCTGAATGTTCAGCATCATTACTCCAGTCTTCAGTGTCACATGATCCTTCACACATCACTCTAATATGAGGATCTGATGCTCAAGAAACATTTATGATTATTATCAGTGTTGAAAACAGTTATTTACATTTTTAGTTTGCAGGATTCTTTGATGAATAGAAAGTTTCACATTTGCCTGAATAGCGTCTGTAACATTATACACTACCGTTCAAAAGTTTGGGGTCACTTAAATTATTATTATATATATTTTTTTTTTATTCTGAAATAGAATCCGAAAAGGAATAAATGGAATTTTAAAATATATTAAAATAGAAAACTAAAAATTGTCATAAAATTTCACAATATTGTCGTTTTTTTCCCCGTTTTTTTTATCAAATAAACGCAGTGTTGAGCAGAAGAGACTTCTTTAAAAACATTTAAAAAATCGTACCGATCCAAAACTTTGAACGGCAGTGTATAACAGATATAGCAATAATCTAAATAAATTCCAAATGTAAAGAAATTATCTGCTCCAAGTTTACTGAGACACTACAGACCAAGTGAAATGTGTCGTCTTTTAACCTCTTATTGAGTTTGCTTCATGTTTGATATTCAGCTGATGGTGTTTAGATTTCTTCACTGGTTTAATGTCTTCTCTCTGTACAGATGAACTACTGAACACGAGCGCTGGCGTATCCACGTATGAGTGGCCTTTAGAGAGCCGCGGTCCTGCTGGAGAATCAGCTGAGAACGCCTGTCACACTCACTTCCTGCATCTGAACTCAGGATGTAGAACTGCAACTCAAAGCAGAATTTAAGGTTGCAGATATTACATTGAATTCAGAAATATTCACGTGAACGCCACATTTTAGTAACAAAATTAAATTGTAATAATCTTGGACGGTTATCCGAACAGAGCGACAGACAGACTGAACATCCATGCTTCAACTCTTATTCTGTTTAGGGCTGTCAGTGGATCTAGATCACATGAACGGATTGCTAATCTGAATACAATCAATGCACAGTTTTTGTTGATTTCACCTCACAGATCAGCTGATCCCGGGCCTTCAGTCCACAGCCATCTCTCACACATTTATGCATCAGTTTGGCTGAGGTAGAGTAAGAATAAATAAATTCATTCATTCATTCATTGACGTTGTTCCAAAGACTTTGGTTAATCTTCAAAACACGAATGAATATATATATTTTAACGAAACCTGCGAGGCTTCCACTGCAAGTCCATGCAACTAAAACATAAAAGCTCTATATATGGTCATGAAGAATCATAAAACAAATCCATGTGAATGAAGCGGTTTAATCCAAGTCTAGTCAAGAGATTCGATCACTTTATATGAAGAAACACAGATTTAATTTAAGCTTTTAAACACAATGTAACTATGACACGTGCATGAGGTCACGTGTTTACCACATGTGATGTGCTCTATAGGTGTTTACATGGGAACAAACGCCTACATTAAACCTGTTCTCCATATAACGTGATCGGATCTCCTCAAGACGTGGATTAAACGGTGTGATTCTTGTGGGTTAGTTGTGTGATGCCTTTATAACCGTTCAGGATGCTCTAAATTGTGTTTGCGTGGACCTTCACTGACAGGACTGAAACATCTGAGGTATTATATACACATCTTCTGTGTTTGGAAGATTAATCAGTGACACGGGTTTGGAGCGGCGTGAGGGGAAATGGTGTAGTGTGTGATGGGAACAGACTGTGATCTAGAGTTTGATATGTTGAGCTGACTCTAGAAAGCGTATCATTCATCTGCGCATGTTTCCGTGTGAGTCTGCTGTGAACTTCTGCCAGTGAATGAGCCTCATTTAGTGAATGTCTTTCCCAGTTGAAGTCTTTTTAGAGATGCTTTACAGCATGATTTGAATTGGCCTCATATTTAATAAAGTTTGTATCATTGATTTTCGCATTTATTACGGTCAAGCTGCTTTTAAACAATCCGTACTGTATAAAGCGCTACAGAAATAAAGGTTCATTAATTAGCATGAACTAATAATGAACTGCACTTATACAGCATATATTTGTTAACGTTTACTAATGCTTTATTAATATCTTGTTAACATTAGTGAATGCACTGTGAACTAACTTGAACAAACAATGAACAGCTGGATTTTTAT
>JAJAQA010000018.1:34525301-34607801 GCA_021464565.1 Rutilus rutilus | reverse complement strand
TGACATTTTATTCAGGCTACTTGTCCAGTCGGGCAAAATTTTTTATTTGATTTTGACTTTGACATGGCCGTCTTCTCTGCGGTATCACAAATGGTATTGAACATTGATATTTTTCAAGGTATTGTATCGAAGTTAGAAATTCCAGTATGCTGAAGCACTAGCATACGGCTGGTCAGCATCTACGGGTAACACGAACAGGTGTCCAGTTACGGAGACAAAAAGAAAGATGGGAGAGAAAGGCCGTCACTGGGAAGTTGTAAGAGGAAATTGCTCTTGGCAACTATTTGTTTAGTACCCGAATCTTTTTTTTTTTTTTTTGTGCCAACACAGCGAGCCCCTTTGGAAAATAGGGCAGCTCTCCCTAATGAGTAATCTATTTCAAAGCAGTCTTGTCTGGGCATGACAGTTTACTGAGAGGCTTGAAGAACTGGTAATTACCAGTGTTACGGGGCAATTAATGCATATTACACTGCGCCACTCGTGGCGGCAACTGTCAGCTCCCCAATAAAAATGAGCACTCTTCAGCTACAGGGTGACATTAATTGGGCCTTTAATGACTATGCACAGGAACCGGGCCAAATAGGAACAAAACACAGGACTCCGGCTGACTCCAGCAAAGGGCTGGAAATTGTACTAAAAATGAGATTAATTGCTGTTGGGGGGGGAAGCAGAAAAGGAGAGGAGGAATAAAAATGGGATTAAATTACAGGGTTCCGGGAGCAGGGACTTCTTGCCGCAACGGCAATTCTCAATTGTCTTATATATTCTGTATGTTCAGAAAGGCCAGCGACGGGTCTACGCTACAGCTGCTCACGGGACATTCGCTTTAGGAAAGCAAGAGGAGCAAACAGAAGTGATGCATCTGAAAAAAATCCAGAAGTGTTTTTGTAGAGCAATAGATCCGTTGTGACGTCCATTGTGTTGAACAGAATAACATGCAATCTCTAGGGGTGCAGGAAAAATCGATTCAGATATGAATCGCGATTCTACCGATTTGAATCGATTCACAAATTTCAAAAATCTATTTTCTAAAGAGTTACACTTCTGTAACTTTGCAGTACTACTTAAAAGTTATACAGTTATTGACGTTAATCACAATAAGCCGCGAACGAGGACTCGAGCTGACGGACACACAGCTGAAGTACACACACAGGTGCCGACTCTCACATGCATGCGATTGCGAATTCAGTTCTCTTTCACAGATACACACATAATTATTTCAAAAAGCACATCGTGTGGACTGTGGAGTATTCACTGTGAACAGAGTCTGTTATGTCCTACACCAACAAAAACTAATGGGAGAAAAGCGGATGTGTTACAGTATATTAGATCCGTGCATTCATTCTTAAAGGGACATATGCCTCAACTGTTGCCATGAGTTTCAGTAATGTTAATAAAAAAATATATTTTTTATCTTCAATATGAATAAATGTATATTTATACAGTGAAAATTATACATAGTGTTTTATTTTTACATTTTCAGTAGTAGGGCAGTTGAATAAACCTATGCTACTGTCCCTGAAAAACTTAAAGTTTATTTAATTTGTATATATTTTTTTCTATTGTATTTGTCCTATTGTTTCTAATTTGCTTCTTTGTTCTTATTTTTAATATAGAAAATAAATTAAAATGGCCTGTCTTGCTTTATTACAGAAGACTGTGTGTAATGATTGCAGTCAGCTTAAAGGACATTTGTTTTATAATATTGGGTTGACAAACTTTTTTTTCCCTTCTAGGCCTATTAAACTGTCTACTGCAGTTAATTAAGAAAAGTAACACAAAACAGTAAACTACAATCAAATCTGTGCACATATCGAGAATCGATTTTGAATCAAATCATGATCTCAAGAATTGTTTTGAATCGAATCGTGAGGTACCAAAAGGTTCCCACCCCTAACAGGAGCACATGGAAGTGCAAGGCCACATGAGCAGCAGCCACACTGCTCCGATCCAAACCATGTGGAGCGTTTAATGTGTCGCGGGGGCATTCTGAACACAAACAGTAGGCAGCAGCTCCAAGATACTTCATATTGGCCAAATTTACATAAACAATCGACTACCCAAACACTGGGTTGTTACGTCTGACCCAGGATCTGTAGTAACACAAAAACTACCCAAACTCTGGGTTGTTACGTCTGACCCAGGATCTGGGTTACACAAAAACTACCCTAACACTGGATTGTTACGTCTGACCCAGGATCTGGGCAACACAAAAACTACCCAAACACTGGATTGTTACATCTGACCCAGGATCTGGGTAACACAAAAACTACCCAAACACTGGATTGTTACGTCTGATCCAGGATCTGGGTAACACAAAAACTACCCAAACACTGGATTGTTACGTCTGACCCAGGATCTGGGTAACACAAAAACTACCCAAACACTGGATTGTTACGTCTGACCCAGGATCTGGGTTACACAAAAACTACCCTAACACTGGATTGTTACGTCTGACCCAGGATCTGGGTAACACAAAAACTACCCAAACACTGGATTGTTACGTCTGATCCAGGATCTGGGTAACACAAAAACTACCCAAACACTGGGTTATTATATCTGACCCAGGATCTGGGCAACACAAAAACTACCCAAACTCAGGGTTGTTACGTCTGACCCAGGATCTGGGTTACACAAAAACTACCCAAACACTGGATTGTTACGTCTGACCCAGGATCTGGGCAACACACAAACTACCCAAACACTGGGTTATTATATCTGACCCAGGATCTGGGTAACACAAAAACTACCCAAACACTGGATTGTTACGTCTGACCCAGGATCTGGGCAACACAAAAACTACCCTAACACTGGGTTGTTACGTCTGACCCAGGATCTGGGTAACACAAAAACTACCCAAACACTGGGTTATTATATCTGACCCAGGATCTGGGCAACACAAAAACTACCCAAACACTGGATTGTTACGTCTGACCCAGGATCTGGGTAACACAAAAACTACCCAAAAACTGGATTGTTACGTCTGATCCAGAATCTGGGTAACACAAGAACTACCCAAACACTGGGTTATTATATCTGACCCAGGATCTGGGCAACACAAAAACTACCCAAACTCTGGGTTGTTACGTCTGACCCAGGATCTGGGTTACACAAAAACTACCCAAACACTGGGTTGTTACGTCTGACCCAGGATCTGGGCAACACACAAACTACCCAAACACTGGGTTATTATATCTGACCCAGGATCTGGGTAACACAAAAACTACCCAAACACTGGGTTATTATATCTGACCCAGGATCTGGGTAACACAAAAACTACTCAAACACTGGGTTGTTACGTCTGACCCAGAATCTGTAGTAACACAAAAACTACCCAAACACTGGGTTGTTACGTCTGACCCAGGATCTGTAGTAACACAAAAACTACCCAAACACTGAACAAATAACCCCAAAAAATGTACCTAAAAGGCTCAACCCATGATTTGGGTAGAAAAAAAATTACCCAAGATTTTTTGAGTGCAAGATTATGGAGAAAGCAAGATCAAAGCTTTCCAAAAAAAAAAAATATATATATATATATATATATATATATATATATATATGAAGAGTTCAGATGCAAAAGCCTCTAAGTGCCATCTGAAATTTTCTTCTAAAATGATCATTTTTATCAAGCTCGTATATTTAAGTTCAGTAATTTCACTTAAATGACAATTAATAGGTAATTTTCATTGCCATTTAAGTGAAATTACTGAACTTAATTATACGAGCTTGATAAAAATGATCATTTTAGAAGAAAATTTCAGATGGCACTTAGAGGCTTTTGCATCTGAACTCTTCATATATATATATATATATATATATATATATATATATATATTTAATTCAATATAAAAAAAGTACAAGCTAACTCAGCCTAATTAAAAATGCAGCAATAGTTACATGTGCTGTGAATGTTATGCTTAATACACTTAATAAAAAAATGTTTTAGAATTGAAACAATTGGCAACATGGTTGAGGTCACGGAGCCAAACGCTACAGCTGCTCACAGGACATTTCCTTCAGAAAAGCAAGAGTACAGGCTGGGGATTTATAAGCATCTGAAAAGAGTCGGCAGTGTTTGTGTAGAGCAACAGATCCACTTGAGAAGACGTCCATTGTGCTGGATGAAGGACCAGAATCAGGTTAATTAATGAGGCCTTGTGTAGTGAACACACTCCAGTCTGAAGAGCGTCTGAAGGGCTCATTAGCTCATCAACCCATCACACGTCATAAGTCTCCAGGTTTGAGCTGTTTATCCTCCACCAACCAAAAGCAATGCATTTGCATGCGTTTTGAAGTGGCGCTCCTGCAGTGTGTTTAATGCACTAGCGCTGTCACACTCGCACTGTCACCGGCGACGAGCCTTCAAAGCCGCTTTGGAAACAGAACCAGCAAATATTTGAATTGCAAAACCACATTATCTTCCAAAGGGATAAAACTTAAGACAACTTCCACGAGTTAAAGACCTACATTTGCGTTTGGAGGGGGGGCGGTGGGCATAAGCACACTCAACCTAATTCAGCATATCCACATTTGTGTAATGAGATCGGACGTGTTTTAGAGCCGGGTCTCCCAGGCGCTTAATGTGAGGAGAGAACCATAAAAATGTTTTTTAAGCGGACCACGTATTTATCCCAGATCCGCCGCATGAAATCACGAGGCTTGCAGACTACCTGCCACAGATATGATTATGAAGTGACGTGTAATTACCCCAGTCACACTAATGCAGTGTGAGGTGTGTGTCAGCGTGTCCTAATATGAAGGCTGTTTATTCCAGGAACTATTTTTAAGCATGCATGTTTCATAGAAAATAATGCAACTGCCTCTGTCAATTTTGTCAATTCGGCAGCTATGAAGAAGCTGACACGTGTGATAACAAATCACGGCGAATCGGAAGTATAAAGTCACCGCGTTCCGTTCCAGGAAAAACTTGACACTTGAACTTCAAGTCGGAGTCTGTGTAAACATACATGGAAAAAAAAAAAAGATGTTCTTGTTCTCCAGTGAAAATATCTAAACATTCCTAAATCAAGAGACGCAAAGTGACTTTAGATATTATATTTGCTTATAAAAATAATGCTTTCCCTTTGAATTAAGTTTATTTTTCTGACCCCATTGGCAGATGTTTATTCGGTAATACTTTACAAGAAGGTTCATTAGCAAACATTACTTACCTACTTTACCTAATACTGTATGAACTGAGAATGAGCAATACTTTCATTTCTGTATTCAATGCTTAATTCTTTTCAATACTTTCAACATTTTCTAATACGTTATTAAAATCAAAGGTTGTATTTGTTAACATTAGTTAATGTACTGTGAACTAACATGAACAAAGATGAATAAATACTGTAACACATGTGTTGCTCATTGTTAGTTAATACATCATCTAATGTTAACTAATGAACCTTATTGTAAAGTGTTACTGATATTTGTACTGGAAAACGAGTTCTGGACACACCAGTTTTCCTTCTTCTCTGAACATGGGAATCCACATCTAAAAGACTCTCAAGTGCTTATTTGAGTAGTTGCTCGATATGTTTTTGCATGTTCAGCCGTATCAACATGCTCATTTCAACATCAGAACGGTTCAGAAATGCCCTGTGAACCAGTTCCCGTCAGCATGTAGACACACTGGAGACAGACGTGTTCAGGAATCAAACGCCCAGATGATGGATAACTCCAGCGCACAATGACCCGTGTCACAGGCGTTTGCTCTAAATCAATTAAGCTGATAAGAGCGCCGTGTCGACGGTACACACCTCGCTATGGTGAAGTCGCAGCTCTTATCTTCAGCGCGAGGAAGTCACATTAATAACTAAAGACAAGCGATGACGAAACCACTGTAGCCGCACTGTCAAACACGATTTACAGCTCCTCGTTCCTCCTCCCCGTGATGGGCGTCTTTTCATTCGCCCTGATGCATGCTGGGAAGGGTTGGAGGTTGAAGTTGAGACGAGGGCCGACAGGAAGGGAAGAAAGGGGAAGATTACAGCATTTAACATGCTAAGACCTCGCAGTTATTCATTCATCCCTCCGCTTCCTTTTAAGGATGGGGTCACGGGTAACTTTCCACACAAATGGACGCAAAAAGCAAGCGTGACATTAAATGCTGCGATTTTCGGTGACCCCTTTCTGTCCGAGTCTTGATTAAAATATGTTTGCTTTCTTACTCAAACTGGCTTTTGACAAGCTTGGTCATATTTCAACGAACTGAACAAACATTCTCTCAGGGTTTTTTTTCCCTTTTTTCCACTGCGTACATGAGGTGACTCTTCAAGCTGAGCTTTCCAATGAACATGACGCGACATGAGAGTTAAAAGTGGAAGAAAATCAGCAGCTTAAAGAAACAGTTCATGCAGAAACAGTAGATGTTTTTCCAAACCTGCGTCGGTAACGCTTTACAATAACGTTCATTAGTTAACATTAATGTATGAACTAACCATGAGCAATACAATTTGTCACTGTATTTATTCATCTTTGTTAATAATGTTCATTGTTAGTTCACAGGATCACAAGATTTTAATCAAGTATTAGAAAATGTTGAAATTAACATTAATAAATATTAATAAATGCTGTATAAGTGCCGTTCATTATTAGTTCATGATAACTAATGTATTATACTAATGTCAACTAATGAAGCTTATTGTAAAGTGTTGCCTTGTGTGTTAAAGTAATGTCCATATGGCAATAATGGCTGTTAGATAATATAAAGTTATTTTAAGATGTGCATTACTGTCATCAAAGATATCGAAAATCTAAAGGCACTATTATAATATACAAAGTGTGAATAAGGTGTTACGGTCAAAATTTGCGCACGTTAAAAAAAATAAAAACGACCTCACGTTTCACACCGCCTCCGAAATGTTCGTCCGTCATAAAAAAAGTGGATCGGGTTTGATTTTTTCAAGCATTTCGAGAGGTGTTTTGACCATTCTCAGCCACCGTACCAGCGAACGCCAAAACCCAGAGCTGTTCAGGATCAATCGGTGGTCTTGTTTTTAATGTGTCTCCAGTATCGCTAGCAAAGCATCAAACTGAGCCACTGTCATCCTGAAGTCAACGTTGAAGCGCTCGGGATAATCCCTCAGCTTTTTGAAAACATTTTAATGATCTAAAGAGTCTTTTTCCTCTATAAAGAACCTTTTGTGCAATGCAAAGATTGTTTGGATGTCAAAAGTTCCTCATAAAACCATCGACCCCGATAGAGAACCTTTATTTGTAAGAGATGAATGCACTGCTGTCATGATGCTGCTATGCCACCTCTTGGCCATTTACATCACGGAGTGCTCGTGTTGAACGGGAAGCTCAAACATCGCATTCGTGATCAATAGAAGAAAGGTCAGAATGGCAAGAGAGTAAATGATGACAGACTTTCTCTCTGTGGCTGAGCTCTTGCTTTGAGGATTTCGGTGTGTGTGTGTGTGTGTTTGCACTCGTCCAGGCCGCTGTCTTCATTCAGAGTTATGAACTGCTCTCTGGAGACTTCACTGATTACCAAACACTCCTCACCAAATTAGGGAAGGTGTTGTGAACGGGATCTCGAACCCACTGTGATTTAAAGAGACATTCCCGGACATGGAAATGATGACTGTACACGAGAGCTCTGCTAGTGTAAACACACACACAGATCCTCAGATTTGCACAGTTGTAGTTTAGACACTTAGACGTGGACACTGAAACTGCTCATGATGGTAATAGCTTTCAAACTGGTTAAAATCCCAGAGAAAGTGAATGTGAGACTCCAGCTTTCACTGCTCAATCCTGACGCACATCTAACCTGTTCAATCAGAAACAACAGCAGACACTTCACACACAGAGCTGTCGTTATAGGAATACTTTCACATACAATCAGATGTATTTGACTTCTCTCTTCAGTGGAGCATGAGCAGATGTTCATCTTTTACACACAGAAGGAGAACAGTGGACGTCGAGCTCCAGAGAAACACCACCACCACAAAAGCATCATAACCAGGGCCTACAATTAAAGCCCCATTCACACAACAAGCGACCACGTGGCACGACACCATTCATTTCAGTGGGGAGCGGGCGATTTCCAGCGACCGGATGAGGCGTGTCCAGCGACGCGACAAAGTTGATTCTGTTCTGTTCTGATTCTTTCGAGAGCGACAACCAATAGGAGTGAAGTCAGTGGGGCGTGCGTGATCCGTCACTCTTCAGTGCCGAGTCCGACCGAGGCAAGAAGAATGAGAAGCTCGTTTTAGTAGTCAGAAACTGTCCTATAATGTATGATATGTCTCCGTGTACATACAGTGGTACTCGCCGTGCTGACTCCGAGTCTGAATGCTTTCGTTTCGTTTGCTGCAGTTGAATAGCCGCGATGGCAAAGAGCACTCGCTGTTTCTCGTTCATCTTTAATATTATGCTAGCCTGGATGCCAGCCGAACTTAGCCCCGCCCACAAAAATTTTTGTTCGGGAAGTTCGGTCTGGACTCGCTCCGTTGAGGAGCTATTATGCCCGAACAAAAATTGTTCGGACCAATCAAATTGTCAGGGCGGGCTTTATACGATGATGGACAGATGAGCAACGTAATCATCTACGTCACCAACGAGCGCTTGGGTTGAATTCGTTAACAACAAAGACGACTGCCGCTGGAGAATTGAGATTTCACGAGTTCACACTTACAAATAAGTCAGATAGAATAAATGCATATTTGACGTGCTGTCCGAGGAGAGGCTCCGGGCTCGGTATTCGGCCCGAACCCAAAGTACTCCCACCGTATTCCTGGCTGTGGAAGAACAGGCCGAGAGTGAGTGGAGGGATGCTGAAAACTGTCAAGGAATGTTAGGTGAGTTGACAGAGTGAATATATGTTTCCTCTCATGCTGATAGGGTAGACATGGTGTTTGATGACAAGTTGATTGGATTGATTATGTGAACGTGCTCCTGCCGAACTTTGTTTATGAAACATCATGTGTAGATTCCGCCATCTCGTCTGTTATAGAAGATATCGACTGCGCATTAATTTTAAAAGAGGAACAGAGAACCGCGATCAAGGCATTTTGTCGATCGGAAACATGAATGAAAACTTACTCCGTTGCTCTGATTGGTTGTAGGTCTATCCAATTGAGTGCAGAGGCATTTTCCTTCCTGATTCGGTTGAAACACGCCCCATAATCACAGCCCAATGGAGCAGTATCAGACTCACATTCTGACTAGAATCTGAGTATGACGACGTCAGGCTAATATTATGCATTTTATGTACTGATTCCATTTATATTTAGACTTTTCCTTCCAAAATGTTTGTTTGTAGCGGCAAGATTGTTCTACAACATGGAGAAACATCCATGAATGTCACTCACAAACATTACTAGGCTACCAGTAGTGGGAACGCCTAGCGACCGCACCGCCAGCCACTGGCGACATGCAGCAACAAAGTCGCTTGTAGTGAACGCAGCTTAACACTCAAAATGTACACTCAAGTATAAATCGGCGTTGGCGAGTGTGTGAAACCGTGTCAGTCTCCAGTTGACCGATAACAACTGTTTGAATTCTAACAATGTAATGCTGTGAACATAAATGTGCAGAAACGTGAACGACGTGTACAGTAGACGGCTCAGGGCTTCATCATCACGAAAGCCTTTCCCATGGAAATATTCAAGCACTGGAAGACGCGATAGGGAATCTGTTACTTGCGTGCCGTGTTTCTCAGACGTAACGGGCTCTTTCAGGCCTTCCTGCGCTTCAGCGGACTCATCCACTCAAAAACATGTTGTTTCGGAGTAGTCTCTGCGAGTAGTACACGTAGCCGGTTACTGTATGTCTTAAGTGAATACAAACACACAACGCATGATCCGTGTGCATCCGGTCTTAAAGTGACAGCATCCTAATAATCCTGCTATTTATACGTTTTTATTCTTAACCAAACAAAGGACAAAAAATAAATAAATCACTCATTACTCTTGAACTTTAAATAGGATATAAAGATTATGCAGTGTTATTTATTTGATAGCCTATGTTATTAACCTTCAGACCGGCTGAAGAGCACTGCTTATTTCACTGGTATCTATTGTGTTTATTTGTGCTTTTGCTTTTAATTTGATTGATTGTTCTTATTCTATTACTGACTGCTTACTTTCCTTTAAAAATGTAGGCTATTAAATCATATTAGTTAAGCTAGCAGTTTTAGCTCTGGTATAATAATTGGAATAGAGGATTGTCAAACATCTACAGTGTTGGTGTCATAACTGCCTGTTTATGTGTCATGGCTGGTAAATATATATTTGTGGCTGGTGAATGTTCATAAGTGACGGGCCGTTGGCAGCTGTGGGAGAGAGTTAGTCTCAGGCCACAACAGACCCAAAATGGTTCTTCTATGGCACTGCTTTAAAACCCCCGTTTGAAACCTTTATTTTTAAAAGTGATATGATTTGTGTGATAAATAGATGTAAATGTAAGCCGTTGTTCTTTGCATGTCACGTCTGATTCGACGGTGATGACGTGTCTTAAAACAAAAGTTGCAAATATGAAAAAAAGTCACACATGTTTGCAATGCCACTGGGATGGATGATGCATTGGCGGGGACTCCAGCCCGTGACCTGTGTGTTGCAGGAACAGGGTTATTCAGCGCCTGCTAATCAAGGCCTTGTGTAACAGCAGAAACAGCCTCTTATCAGGAGAAGTCTTCGAGCGGACGGGAGGATGTCACACAGATGTACTCTGGCCTGCCTTTATAACCTATAACAGAGCAAAGGTCACCGCCAGCTTCATCAAAAGAGACGGAGTGCTTATATGACTGCAAACATTGAGAATTAATGAGGGAAATCAAAGGTCAAAGTTCCCATCCTAATACATCTCTGATTAGGCTTTAATATATAATCAAGGCCAGACACACAAACGGCCCAGTTATAAAGGATTAAAGCTATCAAGACATGAGGAGATTATCTGAGGATACTGTCTGCAGCGCTGACTATTAACAGCGACTCAGATATCCAGTACAACACCTCAGGCCTTCATTCATATATATATATATATATATTATTATTATTATTAGTTCTGGGCAACGATTAATCGCATCCAAAATAAAAGTTTGTTTACATAATATGTGTGTGTGTGTGTGTGTACTGTGTATAATCATTTTGTATATATAAATACACACACACACATATGCATGTATATATTTAAGAAATATTAGCATGTATATACTGTATATTTATAGATAATTTATATCATATATAAAAATAAATATTTTATTTAATTAACAAATTTTTCTTAAATATGTGTATTTATATATAAAGAAATATTATACACAGTACACACACGTATTATGTAAACAAACTTTTAATTTGGATGTTGCCCAGAACTCATTTTATTCTATATATATATATATATATATATATATATATATATATATATATATATGAACGTCACGATGTGTGTGTGTGTGTGTGTGTGTGTGTGTGTGTGTGTGTGTATTTTAATATATTGTAAGATGTAATTTACTCCTGTGATCTAGACTCCAGTCTTCAGTGTCACATGATCCTTCAGAACTCACTCTAATATGATGAATCGTGTTGAAAAACAAAGTAAAATGGGAAAGTTTTAGCTTTGAAAAGTTTTCCTTCTCTTCTCTTTTAACCTCCGCTCCGTCACACACTGCCTTCCTCCGGCTTGGAAGTGTTTTATTTCCACTTTTTTAAGCAGAGTGTTGGTGTCAAAATCATTCTTAACCTCAACTTGAAATGACAAATTTGTTTAATGCGTCGGGAGCAAACCTGGAAAATAAATAGATGAAATGGAGGCTTAGCGGGAGCTAAATCCCACGGCTGATGGGGACCTGAAGTGTGCGGATTACATGCGGAGCGCATTAAACAATGTCCCTAAATATGCATTGAAATCCTTAAAGCATGAAAGCATCTTGTCATGTGGCATTAGCATTCAGAGGTGCGTGTCAGACGGCTCTCGCTGCACTGGGCTGCGGTGTTAAATGTCATGTGCCAGGGTCCACAAATCCCACAAAGATTTCCTAACTTTGCTTCTTCTGAGCCATTTACAGTTAAACTGTCACAAGATCCTGCGCAATGTGCATGAAAAAAGAGCAAAAGCGTTTGGAAGAATCAAGTGAGAGATAGCAAAGCTTCTGCTGCTACTCTAGAAAAGCAGAGAAAAACGTCAGAATAATTTGTTTCGACAGCAAAGCAGCATGATTATTGTTTTAAGTGCAAGATAAACCAGACATACTGTATAAGAGGTGAGATGTTAAAAACCATCGGAATAAATACTGAACCAAACAACCACAACACACAGACTAGCAAGATTAGCTACAAACTCATGCCAACAGCCAGAACTAAGAGTGGAAACATGAGACACTGATTTTACACAGAAACTGACACTGATTTTACACAGAAACACCAGAACTGAGAAGTCAAAGGACTGAAATGTGGAACTCTTTTAAGCATTTTTTAAGCATTTTTTAAGCATTTTTAACGAATTTTTAAGCATTTGTAAAGCATTTTTAAGCATTTTTAAGCATTTTTTAAGCATTTTAAAGCATTTTAAAGCATTTTTAAAGCATTTTTTACGAATTTTTAAGCATTTGTAAAGGATTTTTAAAGCATTTTTAAGCATTTAAGCATTTTTTAAAAATTAAGCATTTTTTTTTTCATTTTTTTTTCATTTTTAAAGCATTTTTTAAAGCATTTTTAAGCATTTTTTAAGCATTTTCTAAGCATTTTTTAAGCTTTTTTAAGCCTTTTTAAGCCTTTAAGCATTTTTAAGCATTTTGCATTTTGCATTTTTAAAGCATTTATAAGCATTTTTTAAGCAGAACTCGGCAACTCTAGCGAACTCTAGTCACTTCTTCGCTGATTTTCCCTTTTGTTGTCGCATGTTTTCCCCACGAGCTCCCCTACAGTTGTGGGGGGGCGTATATTTCACAACACGGTCGTAAAAAACTCACTTGCGGCGGCCTCCTCCCCCTCTCTACCGCTGCTCATGTGCATTTGTTATGATCAGAGCAAGCCAACTGTATCGTGTGGAGCTATGTCTATCGAGGTGGGTAATACATCATACATGCGTGTGTGTTTATGTCGAATTGCCGTAAAGCAATTCGTGTTTCGCGCTCGTTCTCGCTTCTCACGAGACTTCCAATTTCTATCTTGCCGGGACGATAGTCCCCAAGTTGCAAGGTTGGTTTTCCGCCTGGGAACGCTGGGGGGAGCAGGGAAAGTCACCAATATCACCAGAACAGGTTGTTTAACCATCCAAATGATTTCTAGACAGTTTTATTACGGTAAGTTAAAAAAGTTACCAAGTTCTGCTTTAAGCATTTTTTAAGCATGTACATCTTTTAAATCTTTTAAGCATTAAAATGCATGCATTTTTAATCATAAAACATTAAAATATCTCCATCTTAAAATGTAAAACATTAAAATGTATAAATCTTGAATAAACCGTCAGATGTCGACTGACCAGAGAGAATTATATTTATCTCGTTCTTCAAAGAGAATTCAGTAAATCTTTCAAATTATACATGAAGGGGATGTGATCAAGGTATATGAAGTCTGTCAGGCTGTTTACTCTCATGCTCTTTGAAATAAATGTGAAATAAATGATCCAGTCTGGGGGTCTGATATTACTGGGAGTCTAATGCTATTGCCAACGATTCTCATCAAAAAAAAAAAAAAAAAAAAAAAGATTTCGAGAAAATATAACACAAATGATCGGGTCAACAATTTCCAAGAGGTCAAGCCACAGAATATATATGACAAAACTGAGAGTATTAACCCTGTGTGACCGAAGGGAGAAATGAGCCATACTGCGGTTTATATGGCCATTCATCATCGGTGTCAACTCCTGACAGCGCTTTATCAGATCTAACCTTTACAGCCTCTATTACCAGCACAAACATGCTCCGATACACCAGCACAAATACACACACCACACACTCACTGCTATTAATGATGCACTCAAATTAAAATCAATGGCCAACAGAAACTGCTCATTTTAAATGTGACCAACTCTATTCATTAATAACATTTTAACTCATTAGACTAACTTTGGGCTACAGAAAGCGCATGTTATAACATGATAAAATGTGTTTTAATAAATGCATTGCTTGTGCACAACTAGAAAATCTCTTTTGTCTTTGCATTTGAAAATTTTGATTTTGATCTTTTTTTTAGTCTGGTGAAAGAAATACATAAATGAAGAAGAAAGCCCAGATATGAAAAGCCACAGATGTATATTTACGGAGTAATCCACAGTTTGTCGAGGGGCTCAAAATGACAGATTTCACCAGAGATTTGGGACCAATTTACAGGGGTAATGATGACTTTAGAAAGATGAATGCATCATTATTTTACTTTTACACAGAGATCGGTGGGTCTATTAGCTAAATCTGTTGACTTTAGCAATCTCGGTTTCATTATACACCACTTCTTGTGTTTTTTGCCCCAAGTTTGTGTGCCTGTAACTCAAGAAATCTTAATATCCTTCTAGATTCTAATTATTAATAATCTTTTCTTTTGATATATTCGTTTTAAAGGCTCTATATTGTTCAATCCAGAGATATGGAGATCTCAATGCGGCTCCGTGAGTAAAATGGTCAATTGAACACATTTTCAGTGGTCAAAAACCAAATGTGGGTCACTTTGCACACAGCTGATGCTCTTTTCTTTTCTTTTAAATAAAAAATAAAAATAAAATCAAGATACATTTCTAGTTTCAACATTATTTGTGGTTCAGTCAACACAACTACATAGAATAAACTTATAAATGTTCTTTTCCCAAAGTTTGCGTGCCTGTAACTCTAAAAGTATTACAGATATCCTAATATCCTTATATATTCTAATTCTTATTAAACTTGTCTTTTGTAATCTTCATTTTTAAGGCCCTATATGGTTCAGCCCCAGAGATACGGGGATCTCAAAGCAGCTCCATGTTCAAACTGGTAAAGCAGCTCCATGTTCAAACTGGTAAATCTGACCCACTTTCAATGATCAAAAAACAAATGTAGCTATTTTTTCTAAAAGCTGATTTTTATTGTGTTTAAAGAGGAAAGTAAATACTGAAACTAGAAATGTATCCTGTATTCCCTCTATCAAAATAATTGCATACAACATCCCTCTCTAAATGTGCCTTTTTTCTTCTTTTTCTTTTACACGTTTACAAGTTTACATGTCTGTAACTCAAGAAGTGTTAAAGATATCTTAATATTTTAGATTCTTGTTCCTATGAAACTTTTCTTTTGTAATCTTCATTTATATGGTTCAGTCCCAGAGATACTGGGATGTCAGTGTGGTAACATGAGGTTACGATACTGTGTGTTTGAGCTTCAGCTGTTAAAATGAACAAAAACCTTTATTTCAAATATCACTAAAACTGCCTCAAAATGTGTTTCTTACAAATACACTTTTGAGAGCAAGTGAATGTGCCTCAACTTGACCATTGCAGTGGATGTTGGCTCTCGGAGAGGGATGTTGTGTGCAATTCTATTGAAACGAGGTATATTTCTAGTTTCAGTAATATTCTTCAGACATTCCCCTTTAAACGCAGTACGTTTCAGTTGTGTGCAAAGTGAACCACATTTGGTTTTTGACCACTGGAAGGTGTGTAAAATACAACACATTGAACATGGATCATCATTTGTGTGTGAACTATTTCTTTAATATAAGTGAAAGTGTGTATGAACGGCCAGATGTAATCGTATTCTCCGGAGCGCCGCCACTCCCAGCCGTCGTCCATTAAAGGAGGCGTCCGTCCAGAGTCGCATTTCATTACGCGACACATTTAACCTCACACACCTCAACTAAAACATACACAAGCCTTATTATGTGCTTAATATTCACTATCAGCTGAATAATTTTTAATGCAACTTATATGCGAGTAGATGGATAACTCAATTATGCGCAGATCCGTCCCGGAGCCGGGGAAGATTGATGGGAAGGAGAGGCCGACGGGTCTTTAGCAGGAGATCCTTCTCTCCTCCTTCACCGCTCCTCTCTTTATAGGAGAAGCATCATTACACACCGCCAGGGTTTATTATGAGCGCCGCGTCTCGGACACACTGGTGTTCGCATGATGAATGCTGTCGCGGCGAGATTCAGAGAGGAAATTAGTTGTCGTTTGGTGGAAACACACCGCATTTCTCACTTCCATTTGTTTTCAGGGAGAACGAGGAACAATTAGCAGTGCACAAAAATTGGGTTCTAGAACTCTAGGGTTCTCGGAAAGAAAAGAGTCCTCTCTGCCAGAACGGTTCTATATCAGGAGAAATGTTATGGAAATGTCCTACTTCCCACTTCTGAAGTCGTTTGGTGGAAACACACCGCATTTCTCACTTCCATTTGTTTTCAGGGAGATCGAGGAACAATTACCAGTGCACTCTTACTAAACAAGGTTCACTGTGGTATAGAACTGTCGGGTTCTTGACTTTAAAGAACCGTTTATGGCAGAAAGGTTGTATATAAGGAGGAATGTGCTGCACTTCTTCTGAGAGTAATGCTGGCTTCTTCTGCTATTGGAAATGTCCCACTTCTGCAGTCGTGTTCGAGTGCTTTGTTGTCGGAAAGAACATGAATCGTGGAGGACACGAGGATTATTCTTGCCTATTTATTGGGAAAACCTTATTAAAGCGTGTGTGTGATTTATAAATAAAAGTACTGCATTAGATTAAACTGGGAAGTGCATATTGTTAGTTTCACTGCTTCTATTGTTCTCATTTGTACGTGGCTTTGGATAAAAGCGTCTGCTAAATGAATAAATGTAAAGCCAAAATGATATTTGACAGCCATGTAAACATTCACTGCACTAATATAGTCAAATACAGGCTATTTTCACTGTGTTTAAAACACACAATATTCGTCCAATGATGATACATACATGTATGTATATGTAAATATTACATATATAATTAACACAATTATCCCTGAGCTTCCCAGTGGCAAATACGACTTGAGAGGACTTTCATGTCCAAGTTTCAACCAGGAAACTTGTATTTATGAGGGGGGGGGGGTTGTTTGTGATGTGTTTTGTGAAATACACAGGAGAAATCCAGGAAGTTTAACCAGATGACTTGAATGGCTGTGTTTAGGGAAGAATGAATCGCTCTACAAGGATTGGGGTGGTTTTGTCGGGAGTGAATCTGCATAGAAAAATAATAAAGAGCTGAAAATATACTTTTTACCATGATGACTTTTTTTATTTAAAGTGCAAAATTATTTTAGGCCTGAAAGAGTTGAGAAAATCTTGGGCGTTCATACTTAAGTTTACTCTACAAGAACCAGCTCTAACCATAAAGTGTTTTGGGTTTTATTCGTGCCATTTTCTACTTCTTTTCAATAATAAGTAGTAGAATAATAATACAATCATTATATATATATATATATATATATTATTTTTATTATTATTATTATATTCTATATATTATTAGGCTATACAATAATAATAATTATTATTATTGTTTTATTGTGATTAATATTAGATATTAAATAAAATATTTAAATAATACTACTGTTTTGTAACAAAAATAGTGTAACACTATTTTACAGTGTCCATGTTACATGTACTTACTGTAGTAATAACAGTAAATTATGCATAATTACATGTAACTAACCCTCAACCAAACCCTAACCCTATAGTAAGAACACGTAGTTACTTAATATTACTAAAATGTATAATTACACTGTAACAATGACACCTTCAAATAAAGTGTAACCCAGAATAGTAATACAATACACTTTATTTTACTGTAAAATTACAATTCTAATATGCATGTCCTCATTTCTTACCATATTTCAATACCATCAAGCTTTTATGTAAATAGTTCGCCGGCAAACAGCTAAACTGAAGGCGCTGTATGATCATTCACCCGCTGGAATGAATCAAGCCGTTCTGAATCATCGCGAGTAAATGATGCGCTTCACTCTGAAACTGCTCATATTTACTTCATTAAATCTCAGCCATAAGCCATATCGCAGTAACGGCTTTACCCCGATATATCGTGCAGCCCTAATTAACAGTCCTAGCAAACGCTGCCGTTTGGTGCAAATGATGAAAACGCTTGAAAGTAATCAGATCAGGAGTTGTGTCACTCTGATGCGCTGCACTAATTGAAAACGTGGCGGCAAACGTTGGTAAGGTCACTGTGAAGGAAACTCGCTGACCTTTTCACTGTTTCCTGATATAACTCATATAAACAGCAGGGATGGAGTGAAGGGATCGGTCCTCCGGAGCCTGTGATTGGCTGAGAGAGAGACGACGACAGGAAGCTGGACACGGGCGCTCCTCTGCTCCGAGAGCAGCGCAAATGTCAAATGTAAATGTCAATTAAAAATTACAAGCAGCTCTGAAAGGTGGACTCTGAAGGGTCTGACATTTTTTTTTTTGACATGCCAAAGTTTATCTGACAAGGCAGCGCACAGACATGACAGCATGTGCCGTGTCACGTCTGCACACACACACACACACACACACACACACGTGAGGATCATGCTGAAGACTGCAACGGAGCCGCTCAAGCGCATCGCATCAGATCAGATAAATAAGGTGATTCTCATGAGAGGCCGTAACGGACAAAAGGATGGTTGTAGTTTTATGTTTTCATCCATTTATAAGCACATTTCATCCGTCTTTCCCAAGCGCTTCAGGAGTATTGGAGCACTGTGTGGTTTGTCCTGACTAGAAGAGAGCTCTGGATACAGCAGGCCAGTGTACATATAAATGTTTATTAAAACTGTTCAGGTATTTGTGAAATCCCTCAAAAAAAAAATATATATATGATTGGATTATTACAATATTTGCATGTTTGGAAATCTAAAACTTTTACTGGCACTAAAGCAAAAGATAGAAAGAATTGTCTTAAATGTCTATACGATTTCTAAATAACATTTATTTGATTATAAATTTGATTACACTATTTAATCAAAACTAAACTATCAAAGCCTTTACATTTTGCATATATTTGTTTACACTATTATGCTGTGCAAGATTATTAGTTCTGCATTTAATAGTGTAATCAAATCTATGCAAAATGTAAAGGCTTTGATAGTTTAGTTTTGATTTAATGGAGAGACGTCTGGTTCTTTTAAAACATACATATTTTACTTTTTAATATTTTAGTTCTGGTTCAGCTTCTAGGCCCCGACATACTCAAAGTTCTTATACTCGATATATTAGAGGTTCTTACTCGTTCTCCGCTTAGGGGTGAAGAGTGGAATATAAGTGAACTCGTTACCGAACATCCCGACGCAGTCCACGTGAATATGTAAATATGTGCTGCACTTTCCTCTCAATAACAGAATAAACAGAGAAAACAGCAGTTCAGAAAGCATATGATCATAGTGATGTGGATATGTGTGAAACATCTGAGATTCAGATCTACAGTCACGTTTATTTATACAGCACTTTATACAGTAGATTGCTTTAAAGCAGCAGCTTTACAGTATTAAACATGACAGTGTCAGTGTCTCTTTCAGCTTCAGTTTCTGCTATAAAGCGGCTCTCAGTGTGTTCATGTTTTTACTCGCATCTGAACAGAAGAAATGAACCGGAGAAGATTTACACCGCAGAGAAGGCGGAGCCTCAGAGCCACACCCACCTGTTACATCATCACCACTGACCAGAGCCACACCCACCTATTACATCATCATCACAGACCAGAGCCACACCCACCTATTACATCATCATCACTGACCAGAGCCACACCCACCTATTACATCATCATCACTGACCAGAGCCACACCCACACCCACCTATTACATCATCACCACCACTGACCAATGGGAGTTCAGAGGCGTTTACCGGCCGGTACAAACTTTTCCAGATAGTTCACCTTGACAAGCTGTTTTAAACTCCAAACGAACTTTGTTTTGGCCTGATTTTATTTAAAATTACGTCACACCAGTTCGTTCTTTGATTTTGCTTGAACTACATTGTGGTCTTTAGGAGTTATAATTGATTCTTGAAGGATTCTTGATTTCAGCTAGTCTTTCAAAAACTGCACTTGTATTTATGTTTGATATTTATGCTTTGCATGACTTTATCAGTTCATCAGTGTTAAATCATGCTTTCACCTTTAGTGTATAATAAGACCTTTGCAGTGCAGTATGAACATGATAAGTGTAGGATATGTGAGTATGTCAAGTAATGGTGTCCTCTGATGCTGTGGTTGTTCTGTGTGAGGTGAACGTGTGTGTGTGTGTGTGTGTGTGTGTGTGTGTGTGTGTGTGTTGTGTCGTGTCCTGTCCTGATGCTGTGGTTGTTCTGTGCGAGGTGAACGTGTGTGTGTGTGTGTGTGTGTGTGTATGTTGTGTCGTGTCCTGATGCTGTGTGTGTTCTGTGTGAGGTGAACGTGTGTGTGTGTATGTTGTGTCGTGTCCTGATGCTGTGTGTGTTCTGTGTGAGATGAACGTGTGTGTGTGTGTGTGTGTGTATGTTGTGTCGTGTCCTGATGCTGTGTGTGTTCTGTGTGAGGTGAACGTGTGTGTGTGTGTGTGTGTGTGTATGTTGTGTCGTGTTCTGTGCGAGGTGAACGTGTGTGTGACCTGTTGCAGTAGCTCCAGAACTGCTCGTTCAGGTAAGTGTGATGGCTGTGGTCGTCTCCAAACGAAGCTTTGCTCTCAATCCAGTGAACGATGTGGCCATCAACAGCTGTGGAGAAACACAACACCTCTAACCGGCTGATCTCAAGAGCAGGTTCACAAGGAGACTGTACGATAACCAGTGTTTAAACAGAGAGAGAGAGCGATTAGCAGGCTAACAAACACAAACTACAAGCCATTTTTAGTCAAATGTCAGATTATTTTCATGCAAAACTGATTTGATGGGACATCTGTGAACAAAAGTCCACGACGTCACCCAGATGCTGGTCACTGTCCTGGTTTAAATGTCCCTCAGGTGAAAAGCATAAGCAGAGCTCACCGATCGGCACCTCCAGGATGATGTCGGGGGTTTTGTCGTAGCCTTTGGCCCGGAGCTGGTTCTCATCTGCACAGAAAAGACATGTTTAAACTCAGTGCTCCATCTCTCTGACCCTCAGAACTGAACAATCTCTCTCCACTTTACCCACAAATCAAGTAAATCTGTTTCACTGATAATGAGTTCAATGCTGTAAAAAATAAAGCAAATTATTTGTACTTTACTTACAGCTTACTGCATGATTTACCCACTACAAATAAAAGCAACTAACAATAAACAATACTTCTACAGCATTTATTCATTTTAGCTAATGTTAATCTCAAGATTTACTAATGCATTTCTAAGATCAAAAGCTGCATCTGTCAACATTAATGCACTGCGAACTAACATGAACATCTGTATTTTGCACATTTGAAACAAACATCAACAACAAAGGTTAATAAATGCTGTAAGAATCTATTGCTCGTCTTTAGTTAATGCATTAATGTTAACAAATAAATAAACTGTTAGGTGTTACTGCTAGTGTCCAGAGTTAAAAATGCTAATTCACATAAATCTGGCTTTTAAACTGTATTTAGTCAAGCCACAATTTCAGCAACAGAGGTACCAAAAATAAAATACATACAATAAAATAAAAATTACAAACTTTATAAAAATCAACAGAAAATTAAATTTGAGTTTCAAACCCTATTTTACACACTATTCTGAATTCATTTTCATTTCTAAGCACTGCACACTGTTAAAAAAGTTATTAATTTAGTTGCCCTTCGGTCGATTAATGGGAAATGGCTACAGCTAAAGCGGCGTGACTGTGGAAGATTCAGTGGACGATCAGGGTTTGGGTTTTCAGGGTTTTAGGCCTGGGAAGAGGGATTTCAGGTCTAAAACTTAAAGTCTTTCATAGTACATCAAGCTATTATTGCAATATTTATTTTGATTAAATGGATTTCTCATGATGTTACCCCTTTAAAACACTTCCCTAAAAACTAAGCCTTTATGGCAAAAAGCACTTCTTGTGAAGTTTGCATGACTGTAACTCAAGAATTATTAGAGATATATGAATATCCTTCAAGATTCTAATTCTTAATAAGCTTTTCTTTTGTTACCTTCATTTTAAAGGCTCTATATGATTCAATCCCAGAGATATGGAGATCTCAATGCGGCTCCGTGAGTAAAATGGTCAATTAAACAGATTTTCAGTGGTCAAAAACCTAATGTGAGTCAGTCTGCAACACAGCTGATGCTCTTTTTCTTTTAAAAAGGAATATCTGAACAACAAATAATGTTGAAACTAGAAATGTATCTTGTTTTTTTCTATTAACTCAATTGCATAGAATATACCTGTCTGAGTGCCGTAAATATTCCTTTTCCAATGTTTGCGTGCCTGTAACTCTAAAAGTATTAAAGATATCTTAACATCCTTATAGATTCTAATTCTTATTAAACTTTTCTTTTGGAATCTTCATTTTTAAGGCCCTATATGGTTCAATCCCAGAGATACGGGGATCTCAAAGAGACTCAGATCTTCAATTTGTTGAATTTTACCCACTTTCAATGGTCAAAAACCAAATGTAGCAAATTTTTCAAATAGCTGATTATTATTACCACATTTATTTTGATTAAAATTGGATTTCTCATGATGTTACCCCTTTAAAACACTCCCCTATAAAGCCAGCGGCAACAATCCAGTGAAGGCACACACATGACCTCGGTCACCGCAAACAAAGCAAAGTCATCTGAAGACTGGAAAGCAAGAGAAGCCGCTTCATCTGTGAAATGTTTGCTGGCACTGCACAAACGTCTGGGATGGTGATGGAGGGTGTGTTGTATCAGTGTCCTCAGCCATTGTCCTTGAGTCCTGGTGAAACACCTGATTTCTCCATTAAATCACAGCGAGCCGGTCATTCCGTGTCCAGTCGAGCTGAACCGCTACAGGGTGTGAGGGCGAGGGTCTGTCCACATGGTCACGGTGTGAAGATCATCTTCGTACATCACCTTTGATGAGAATTAATGAGCTGTCTCAGAATCCATTCATCAGGCCATGTGACCCACGAGCCCAAACACCCTCGGACGGGTCAGAACGGGTCACACCTGAATCCTTCCTCAAGAAACACGTGACACCAACGCATCATTCAAGTACACTAGGGGTACAGAATATTAATCATGTACTGCTGCACTTCTTTAAAGTGGTGAAAATCCAGCTTTTAATGTTGTTTATGTGTCTATGTGGTGTTTTTAATACGCTTTAAGACAAAGCATGTGTAAGTTCATAAGTCGACACCATTGCTGAGTATTTCCTCCTTAAAACTGCAGTGAACCAAAGACAGTCTCAAAAACACGCTTTGAAATCGCTATGATGTAGATGAGCTAGCCTCCGCCAGCCTGCTAACTAACATTACGGTATTGATGTAGTGTTTACTGGAGCTTTTGTAAGACTAATCAACGCCCCTTAAGGGGAATTAACCATGGTTTTGTGATCGATTAGTTTTCCAACAAATATGATTAAATGGTGGATAACATCATATCTATAAGAAAATTGCACACAAAAAAAAACATACCACTCTGAAACATCCTGTGAAATCAGTGTTTGAATTACGTTCAGCACAATCCTCGTTCATCAACATTGTCAGGGTCTGAATCGGGCTCGGAATGGTTTGAAATTGATGCCATCATCAATATTTACATCTGAGTAGAGCTCGCGGTTATGAACACGCTGCCAAACACACGCTATGCGCTGTCAATCACAACACACTGGGCCAGCTAACCAATCACAGCATTTAATATTTCGGAGGGAGGGGCTTCATCGAAAATGACGCGTTCAACCAGACTGGGGAGAGAGGAGCTGTAATCATGTAAAGTATGTGAAAAATGGTGTGTTTTTTGAACAATCAAACATGAAAACATGTTCTAGTACACCCCAAAAACAAAACAAGACTTCATAAAAGGGCATAGTAGGACCCCTTAAATAAAACCAAACAAACAAACAAACAAGCAAAAGTGTACACAGGGAAGCAGATGCAGTCTAAATTAAACTCAGTAGAGGCTTACCTAGAAACGACAGGTTTCTCTCTCTGAGCTTGTCTCGTAGAATATCTTCATGTTCCAGGCCGATGGCACTGTGAGAACATGGTTAAGGACGTACTGCAAACAAACTTCACAAAACCCCTCATTTAAGGAAATCAGAAACAGTTGTGTGCTTTAATTTGTGTGCTCTCTCCTCATTTCTCATGGAAATTACAGTGAAAATTTGGACGGTCAACTTTTACAAGCCCTTTTCTAAATGTTACCTGTGCTCGGTTGCCATGGAAACACGTAGACAGCTGAGCGGGGTTGCTGTGGTAACAGCAGAAAAATGTGTGTTTAGTTGTAATATGAAGAGTGAGACAAACCTCTCTGACCTAAGGATCATAAACACGGTCACGGCACAGATCTGTCTGCACAAAGCTCAACATCACAATGGCAGGGTGTTGCTAAGGTGTTCTGAAGGGTTTCTAGGCTGTTCTGAGTGGTTGACAGGGTGTTGCTAGGGTGGTTACTATGGTATTATGAGTGGTTGCTAGGCGTTTTCTTCCTGTCTGGTGAGGAAAAGAGTCTCAGTGATCTTCTGGTCTGTAGATGTTGCTCCTTCAATTAACATCTGTGGGATTTTTTTTTTAACTTGTTTTCAATTCCAGCAGGTGAAAATGATGCACCTGATCACTTTTATTAAGTAGCAGAACTCTCCTCAACAACACGCATGATCTGAGGAATCTTTCATGTCCGCAGCACAAACACTGCACTTACATTGCGCTCGTTAAAATTACAAACAACTTACTTCTAACTTCTGACCAAGGCTGTATCTCAATACTAGTTTTACTTGATCTTATTGCTGCGTTCGACACTATAGATCATAAAATACTCTTAGATCGACTACAAAATTACACTGGTATTCATGGACAGGCATTAAGCTGGTTTAGATCATATCTATCAGATGGTTATCATTTTGTCTTTTTAAACAGGGAAATTAAGTAAATTAAGGAGTGCCTCAAGGCTCTGTGTTCGGCCCTCTGCTATTCTCAGTATATATGCTGCCACTTGGTAATATTATAAGAAAACATGGAATTAGTTTCCACTGTTATGCTGATGATACTCAGTAATATATGTTGACAGAGTGTGTTAAAGATATAAAATATTGGATGACCAGTAATTTTCTTCAGTTAAATTCTGATAACACTGAGGTATTAATTATTGGACCAGAAACCTGTACACAGAATCTCTTAGAATATAATCTAGAAGGATGTTCTGTATCTTCATCCTCAGTTTAAGACCTGGGTGTTATATTAGACAACAACTTGTCTTTCAATAATCATATTTCATATGTAACAAAAACAGCCTTCTTCCACCTCAGAAACATCGCTAAGCTCCGGAACATGCTTTCTGTTTCTGATGCAGAAAACATAGTTAGTTACTTGTGTAAAACACATGCCGCCAAAACATCAGACAATAAACTGATAAACTGAAACATGTGTTCATGGTTTGATGTGTGTGTGTGTGTGTGTGTGTGTGTGTGTGTGTGTGTGTGTGTGACGGGGCGGTGCAGTGGGCGATACGATGAACCCACGCAGATGCAGAGAGTGAGTTAATGCTGACGCCTGAAAGAGCTGGGGGGGAGAGATGGGGTTGAGTGACCACGGACAGACAAACCCTGTGACCCTTCACCCCTGACTACACACACACACACACACAGATAAGTCTGAGAAGAGCACAAACCTCCACTCGCTGTCTGTTACAAACCGTCCTGAGCATCGTAAGGATTAATGACTGGATGGAGTACCATCTCTGTGTTCATTAGAGAGAGTGAAGAGTGTGCTTCAGAAACGCGTGTAACAGAAGGTCATGTGCTTCGGTTGCATGCATCACATATGACTTTTAATGAATTATCTCATTTTATTTTAAAATAAAAATCTTATTGAAAAACTTCACAGCAGTGTTATTTAATTTTAATTAAATTTTTTATTTTAATGCAATATTTAAAAATAGTCTCTTATAATAAAAATACTCTTATATTTTAAGTTTTCATGAACATTTTAGTTTAATGTATAGTATTTTCATTTTTGTTATTTTGTAATTTTACTTGATAAATATTTAAGTTTCATTTATTTGTATTTCACTTTTAGTTGCCAAGGCAACATTTCTAATTATCATTTAAAGCTTTTCAACTAATATGTATTTTCTTTCAGCTTTATTTCAATTAAATGGAAGTGTGTCAATAGTTTTGCACCACAACTAATTTCATTAACGCTTAAGCAGAAATGTAGTAGTCGACGAGTCCAATGATCCGCCAAAACACAGCAGAAAACAGCCTGTAATAATTACAGTACAGTGTAACAAAGACACCTTTAGGTAAAGTGTAAATAAAGCGTGGTAATACCACAGTAAGACAGGCAATCACGTTCAGACGGGACTATATTTCTCAGACGATCGTTGAGTTAGCCAAACATCACAGACTTTTCAGACTCGGACGGGATTGAAATCATACAGTACGTCTGTGAAACATTCATTTCTCCAACATCCACTGAGAACTACAGACTTGAGTGTCATGAAATCTGATTAACCAAATGGTAAATGATCAACAAAATGAAATCATCTGGATTCAGTCAAATTTGCTGGAAGTGAAATAAATGTGAGGAATGAAACTACATCATCCTTACGGGCGGTGATGAAGATAAAATCTGGACGTGCTAAAATATAATCCTGCATATGTGAGGAAATCACACACACACACACACACACACACACACACACACACACACACACACCTGGAGCGTGAGCTTTATGTCAGGTGAAGCTCGGCACATCTCGTCCCTGTGAACAGCTCCTCGTCAATTCCAGGCTTAAAGTTTTATGGGAAGGATACTGTTTGATGCAGTCGACCAGCGGTCCATAACAGCAGTCGTTTACTGTGCACTGAAAACAGAAGACATATTACAGTCCCCTCAACATCCATTACAAACTCCCAGCATGCACTGCAGCGCCTTATCAGCAAACTAAAGACCTTCAGCAGATTGCAGATACAACGAGTATAAAGAAGTTTAGGAATAACAGAGAAAATTCATCATTTAATTGTATACAGTCATTATTGGCAGACAGTCTTCCCCAACAATCATGACTTTTGAATCTCATTCGTGCTTGTTATGAGGTTTGATATGTTCAGGTTAGGATTCTGACTAACTGAAAAGCCTCTGATTGGCCATTGCGATCACATGCTCAACAACCATGTCTGTGATTGGCTGCTATCATGCTCAAAGCTGCAAAAACACATTGTACTCCAGTGGTGAAAATCCAGCTTTTAATGCTGTTTATGTGTCTATGTGGTGTTTTTAATATGCTTTAAGACAAAGCATGTGTAAGTTCATAAGTCGACACCATTGCTGAGTATTTCCTCCTTAAAACTGCAGTGAACCAAAGACAGTCTCAAAAACACGCTTTGAAATCGCTGGTGTTTCTGACGTCACAAACTACCTTGTAACCAATCAGATCAACGTGTGATCGTCAACCAGTGGATCTCTGAGCTGAGTGAGTAAGTGGAGGCGGGGCTCATTTGCATATTCATAGAACCGCGCATACTAAATGAGGCGAGGGTGTCGAGTTACATTCAAGATATTTTAAGGCATGAAGACTTTTTTCAAGGAGAAAAACGTTTAAATGCGTCATTTTGGGATGTTTAAGGGATAAAATGATTGACTACAGGGAGACTTTAAGTATCGACTCTTGTACTTTTGACAACACTAGTAAAGAGCAATGTGAACATTTAGCTAAACATCTTAGTTCATTTTCAATAGAAGAAAGGAACTGAGAAACCGATGGTGTGTGTTGAGTGCTAGTACCTGCTCGACGTGCTTGGCTAACAGCAGGTCAGGGATCAGATGTGGCTCGCGCAGCATGTTGTTGAGGACGAGTCTGGACGCTGCTGATGGAGACAGAAACACATGCGTTACACATTTCCAGATGAAAGGTCAGAGTTCAGCTGAATTTGAGCAGGAATCGATGAAGACACATCCCATTATTAAACTCCTACACCTGTAATATTACTATGGGCTTGGTGTGGATGAGCTGCGTTATGCAGGGTGAAACATTTACTCCATTCATGCTGCACTAACATTATAAATCAGCCCACAAGCCCCACGATTGATTCCCTATTACTCCAACATAAAGTCATATTCAGATTTAATGGATTGAAGAGAGATTCATATGAGAGTAACACTGAGGGGATCAAACACTAGCCAGTGCATGATGGGAAATATGAGGCCTTGTTCGAGACAGATGGTGAAGTGAAATAAATGATACTTCAAAGGGTGATAATCAAGTAGCATTTCATTTTGTTTAATTATAATGTAAGGTTTGTGCACAATAAAAGCCATCATCTAGTGTTTTCATGGCCATTCTTCACCGTCCCGCCAGCAGGACGCCAGTTTACTGCACTATATTACAATTAAATCCTAATCTAATCATGACAAACTATATATCGTTGGAAAGGTCTAAGACTCCTAAATAGATATTTTACCACTGCTTTTTGTTACTAATTATGTAGGAACAGTAATAGATTAATTTATGACAAGAGTGCACCTCAAAAAAAAACAAAAAAAAATCTTCATCATAACAGGAGTTCTGGCCTTGAAACTCGATGCACACACTTTTAATAATTGAAACTTTGGTTTTCATGCTAAAAGTTCATAAAAACATTTATTCTAGTATTTGTCCATAAAAATTTAGAAAATAATTTTATCCTCTAAAAAGTATATGTATATTATCCTCGAAAATATAATATCGCCTATTTTAGTAATTATCATAAATTAGATATCATTCAAAAGCTCCCGAACTCAGAATTCATCCTGTAAAAACCATTTTGAAATTGGATGTTGCGTTACCATAGAAACGGTACTCTAAATTATTTGATCTGGCTCCTCCCCTATTGGGAGTCGTCATGTTTCATAATTTATGATCAAAACCTTTTCTAATCTTGACAAAACACATTGTTGGAAAGGTCTGAGTCTCAAGGTTCCATAATATGTGACAGAAGTGATATTTAGATAGAAATTTATTAATTTGTTACGGCAGAATGCATACAATTTAATTTAGTGGAATGTATGTCACCCGGTGGCTGTATTTGGTACTACTCCTAAACAAAATCTCATGGCAACTTCAATTTTTGTGAAATCAACTTCAAATTTGGAACACAACTTGGTTAGACATATGGCTTTGATTTAATAGTAATTTTATAGGAAAAAATATTTTGTAAAATATATATTTTATATAAAAGAAAAAACATTAAGTACAGTATATTTGATTTACTGTAAATTTAAATTTTCATAGTTTTTTCGTACTTTCATTTTTTGAAGCTTTCACTTCAGCAATAATCTGCTGAGTGTCTTCTTGAAAGCAAGACCAAACTTAGGTCCAAACAGAGATGGAGTCAAGACCAGACCCCCATTTTAATAAACTAGAGAAATGCTGCATTCAATGCCACATCTGTTTCACACACTTCATGCAGTAGATCAGTAGCCACTGCAGTCATTATTGGTTCATATCAGAGACTATAAACCAAGACCCTTGTTATTAAAAGTGGACCAAGTTTGGCTGGTTAGAGTGCTTCTAAAAAGCAACTTTCTCCAATGAGAGCGGATCAAATTTGGCCACATATTCTGGTTATATTTCATTACACACTCTTAAAAATAAAGGGGGGGGGGTTTCGCAGAGATGCCATAGAAGAACCAGAAGAACCTATTTTAATAATCTAAAGAATCTTTTATCCAATGAAAAGTAAGGGTTCTTCATGAAACCAAAAATGGCAATAAGGAGCCTTCATTTTAAGAATGTTTAAAGTGACTTCTATGTGAGCAGAGCTTCATACATTTCTAAGTTTTTGACAATGGATGTGAATTGACTGTAAATTAGCTAATGCGACGGCATCAAGCAGGAACCTTCTCTCTCTTGAATCCAACACAGAAGTGACTTAAACTGCAGTTCATCGACCGGCCACTAGAGACCGGCTGCAGAAGAGAGGCAATCCCATAGACCCCCATGTTAAAATGGCCAACTTTACAGCAGAAAAAAAGTGTGTTTACAGCCTGGTAAAAAAAAAAAAAAACACCTTGGTTTTGGTCTATATAGATAATTTTGCCCTTCATGACGACTGTGAGGGGGGTGCATTTTTTTAAAACTCATCCAATTAAATTATATTAAGCCTTAAAGTTGTGCATAATTAAGGGCGTGGCCACTTGAGTGACAGGTGGATTGCCGCTGATGTCACTACTAGCCGTTTGTCTGCTGTGTGTTAGCATCACGTCACCTCAGCTAATCCGCCTCGCTGCACATTTTCATTTATCCGGGAGTGTTGTCCATCCGGGAGTGTTGTCCATCCAGGAGTGTTGTCCATCCGGGAGTGTTGTCCATCTGCGAGTGTTATACAGCCGACAAGATGGCGACGGCCGGCTCCGCCCACTTTGGGCTTCAAAAACGCTCTTCAGAAACTTCAACGTCACGGACACTACGGCCATATTGTTTTCCAGTGTACGGACGGCACCTGAAGAACTGAGCTCTTCAGACTCATCACACACCCCTGTCATCGCTTGCACATCTGCACACAATCCTCCCTCATTGGCTGCATCTCAGAGGTTTTCTCTCTCTGTGTCGTAACAGCAAAACCCTGCTGGAGAAGAACAAACGCTAGCTCTTCTCTTTTTCATCCCCCTGTTGAAGGAGAGCAAAGCCAAGTCAGCAGTCTCTACACCGGCGGCGCCTTGTTTTCAGCTCATTTTTCTCCCAGATTGCTATACCTTCACACGCAGATCCATACGGTGCTCCGGCGCTCCGCTCGGCAATGAAGAGAGCTATATTTCCCCTTGAGTTAGGACACCTCATGACAAATGATAATGGATAATCAATAAAGCGGGAAATATGAGGCCGCAAACTTTATGAAGCCGGGAGACATATTACTCCCCAACAACACTCGTTTCCCTTAACAAAGTCACTACGCCGCTGCGCCTAATAATCTGAGGGAAAATCAAAGAAGCCGCAACCACATCAGCAATATTGGCAACTTATTCCACTTTAATGGCATTTTGATTGATTTTTTCCTCTTAATGGTACTTTTATAGATTTGATGCTGGTCCTGCAAAACAGCAGTGTGTAATAGAGCTCCCCGAAGGCAAACAGAGGCCATTAAAGCCCTTGTCTTACCAGCTCTCGTAATTGGAGGTTGACCACCATCGCATTTCACACATCACACAACACCACCTGCTTCACACACCCGGTCTGTCCATCCAAACGTCCATTTTCTGAGCGATGGGGTTACGAACAATCGTAAAAAAGGGGTGACCTTGCGGCTGACATTGTGGGGTTTCAGCCAAGCAATGACCTGATGAAAATGGAGGCCGGAGAGATAATAAATCAGGCCACTTTTAAAATGAGTTTACTCTAACGCTCATTCATCACCGGGGCGTAATGCCATTTGCGGATCCGCCGCGAACAAGCGGCGCAGTAAATAACAACAGAGCCGAAGATCTGCGCAGCATCAGCATACATTTATTAAAGACGCCTACCAACACAACACTGTAAACACACCGCGTATCTAATGTAATTGTCCCGTGTCGACATAAATTCAGACTGAGGCGTCCATATCAGAGGAGGGGAATATTAAAGAGGAAAGACGGGAGCTGTTTACCAAAAACACAGCCACCTTTAACAACCTCTGATGAGATGATGAATGAGGCGGAGAAAAGCCACGCAACCTCTCCGGCAAGAGGAGAAACCATTATCAGACTCAGAGAAAGCCTGGACGGAAGCTCATCGATCGTCATAAAAAAAATAACGGATGACAACCGTTATCGCCTCTGACGCTGATGAGCCCCAGAGCTTGTTTATTAATTAAAAATCCTCCTTCTTATGGTTATAATCAAGACGCCTCCCTCCTCCTCCACGGCGCTAGCAACGCAATCGTACATCAAACTTCATGATGCGACGCTCGCTGATAATGCGCCCCTGCTAAAGCTGATTTTCCATGATGAATCTGGGAGCATATAAATTGGCTAATATCTAAAAACATTTACAGATACTAGAGGAATGGAGTACTTGCGGGCCGTGATGGATGAGGCTGTTAGACGCCAGAGGACAGCTCTGCAAATCTCTGCCGCTGCCTAAAGCCCTCGTTTCATTTTCATATTTACTTCTTTAAACCCATCCTCCTCTCCCCGGCACACACAGAGAGCAGGAGAAGCGTTTCGTCTGTGGGTTTATGAGCAGTGATGGTCCCAGTAGGGTTAGTGGGGCAGAACTGATCTGCCTCGGTCTGATTGTGTCTGATAGCAGGGCTGGAGCTCGGCCCGTTTCTCAGCTCTGCAACGCCCCCATCCACGCTAGTAATTAGTATACGCTAGTAATTAGTATACTTGTCAAGGCAATGCTTACCTCACCGCCTCCTACAGCTGCTAATGAAGAGCCTGGATCTCACGATTCAACGGCTAGAATCATGCGCCCGATGCACTTACCCTCACAGTCACACTTCATCTCGAGTGTCTTTAACTACTATGTACTAACAATTAGTCATTTGATTCAATGCACTTATTGTGTACATACATCTTTTTACATTGTATTTAAAAAATACATGCATGTAATTAATTTCTGTAAGTACATCTATAATTACACCGTTGACACCTAAACCCACTATTACACCTCCACCAAACCTGTTATATGAGGTGGATATGGGTGAGGTTAGGACAGGTTTGGTCGCATATACAGTCAAAACTAAAATTATTCAGACACCAGATATAATTTTCGATATTTTTTTAGCGTGTGCAGGACACTATAGTTCATTTATGTAAGTGAGGAGAGCAAAATAAAGTGAACTGTGACATATTATACCCAAATATTCTTCCACCGGTAACATTTATACAGATTTGGTACTAAAAATGATTCGGACACTTTGACCTGATCATGTTGTCTTTAATTGCTAATGCTCTTTTTACACACAGACTGAACACAATGAAGCATTACTTGGTGATTGGTTGAGCTAAACTGGTATTATCTAATTGTGTAGTTAAATTTAACAGCTGACAGATATTCAACATAATTCATGTGTGAGACAGCCTAACAGAAGATGGACAAAACCAGTCAAATATCAACTGAGTTCATAACTCTGAGTTCTGCTCATATTTATTACCATTTTATAAACTATAACGAAAAAACTGAGATAATGTGAGAAATGTTGAAGGTGTTGGAATAAATGTTGGTTTGACTGTATATATATATATATAAGCAAGTACATAGTATTCAAAAACACCTAATATAAAGAGTGACCAAATAGGTTCATTTAACTGTAAAGGACTGTAAAAACGCTAGTTCCCTTAGTACATACACAGAGGTAATAGACCTAACAGGACAATTTAAATAATTTTATCGTAAATTACTAAATAAAACAAAATTGTGGTATTTTGTTTAAACAATTGTTCCTTGTTAGTGTTTATTAATTATGTACATTTGAGTTTTATGTTACATCTTACGTTGTTTAATTAATGTTCACTGCATTATGACCATGATTGTGCTTTGTATTTGTGTGACACTATGTGTAACTTCTCTTTTAGTATTTACCTCAGCTTGTGGAGAAGCTACTTGTGATGAACTGTGATTTTAAAACACGCCTTCTATAGTTTGCATTATAGTTAGTGAAATAGTGTTTTTTATCGTAATTATAAAAATAATAATTATGCTACGGCACCACAAGTCAAGTCAAGTCAAGTCAAGTATATTTGTATAGCGCTTTTCACAATACAGATTGTATCAAAGCAGCTTCACAGTATTAAATTAAAATAATACAACAAGGTTTGTTTCTAGTGGAATTTATTGATAAAATCAAATTAGATATCCCCAGAATATCCCCAACTGAGCAAGCCAAAGGCAACAGTGGCAAGGAACCGAAACTCACAAATGTATTTTTTTACAGTGTAGGGATGAGCATTATGAGCCGAGTACTCGGAAACCATGATTGTGTGACTTCTAAAATATACACATATTTATTATTCTTGAGTTCTGATTGGTTAGTGCTATCCAGACCGAAAATGAAAGCGAATCACTTTGACAATATTATGTTTTTGCTGTATATATCTAAATAATCACATTTGGTTGAGTTAAATAACCCATTAGTAAAGCGCTTTAGTTTACTGGTGTTAATTCAGTCTTCAGATTCAGCAATGTCCAAGATTATTGATTATGACTGCTAGTTATCCTTAATAATGCATCAAATAACCCAGTGTTGTTTTTTAACAGTATGGTTTAGTTATGTGCATGTGAAATCCAAAACCGGGCAAACGGTCAACTCATCTAATATCACATTACATGTTGGAGAAAACACGCTTGCTTTAAAAAAGATGCAGTTAAATCTCCCACTGCTTCGGTCAAGTCTACAGTATATACGCATTAGTCACTGGATGCCCAGGCACATTAATGAAATTAAAGATAAAGTGAAACAATCATCTCGTTTAGACATGATAACAGACGTCCAACCCAGAGCCACAAAACACCAGAGAGACTGGAGTAAAACGCAGCATTTGATGTGCTTTCTAGTGAAGTCGAGCCTTCAGAAGATCCGGCTGCCGTCTGGAGAAGACCAAGCATTACAGATGTTGATATCATATTCGATATGTGCTGAAAATGCCCTGAACGTATTGATTTATTTACATGCGCATCCATCCGGCCTGCGCAGCGCTGGAGCGGTCTGGGAGAACCCCGGCACAACACTCACTGGAGAAAAGACTTCAGAAACAATTTCAAACTCTCTATTGATCCCGCTGAAGTGAGTGGATATATATTCAGCGTCCCAAAGGCACATTTTCTGTGTCTCTTAAATGCAAACGGGGAAGAAAGGAATGAAAGAAAATAAAGGATGGTGCGCGAAGGCTGAGCGTCTGGTGTATATGAGGCTATCGATCCGAGCAGCGCGCTGGAAACACGGGGAATGATGGATGCGCTCGCCGACAGCACTGGACAAACCTGTGAGCTAATGGCCACCTAAGACAATTACCCAGGCAGAGTTTCATCAAAGCAGCACATTACAAAAGTCTAATATTCACACAGGGAGAATCAGTGGTGAAGCAGGGAGACCGCGAGCACAAAGGTTCACTGATAATCGTCATGGGGAAATCTCAGAGTAAAACTGGGAGCTGTGAAAAATATGATACACTGGTGTTTTGCCAGATGAGAAGTTTATATATGCATCATCTTTTTTACTCTTTTCATTCGTATTATAACGGTATCATCTCTTTTAATTCCTTTTATAACGGTTTTAATTTTCCTTGCTTTTATTTGGTGATTATTTTAATTCCTTTGTGTGTAAAGCACTTTGAATTACCATAGTGTATGAAATGTGCTGTATAAATAAACTTGCCTTGGTCCGGCGGGGCACTGGACGAAAAATAGACGTCACTTTCATTTGAATCTACGGAGAACGGAAAGGCTGAGCCTCTGGAAAATGATCAGGAAGATTATACAGAGAACACTCTTCTCACACCAGAGTGAAAGTGCAGATACCTTACAGCTGAGATTACTCCATTACAAGTCACCAATTTCAATACAACTTGAGTCTTAGTCTGATTTTTTTTTACTCATACTGAACGTGGGCTCAAAAATGCACCTCGACACCTAAGAGACATACCAGTGAATATAAACAATTGATTTGTAAGATGAGAAATCGTGTTTATTTTCTAAAAAAAACGAAATAAAACTGAACAATAAATAAAGGTAGACACAACAGCCTCTTAAATGTCTACAATCTCTCAAGTCTCAAGGCCATAAGTAAACCAATATCCTTCAAAAAGGTCTAATTAATATAGTGGATAAATAAAATAATGTTAAGTAAAATTAAATAAAGTCTACTTGCAGTGGATGTGCTGGTTTCGGCCTCATCTCCTAAATCCAACACCTGTGATTCAGCCACTGCCTGCTAATGCACTCGCATTCGTGTAAAGCAGCCTTGTGTACTTTAGTTTGGGTGAGCAAAGGCAAAACACACTAGATATAGTTCCTTCAACGCTCTTAGACGGCGGTATCGCTTCTTTATAGCAAACTGCTGCAGAAAAAGTTAGGAGCTATGCAAAATGTAATTGCATTATTTAAAGGGGTGGTATAATGCCCTTTTCACAAGATGTACAATAAGTCTCTGATGTCCCCAGAGTGTGTATGTGAAGTTTTAGGTCAAAATACCCCTCAGATATTTTTTATATAGCATGTTAAAATTGTCACTTTTTGAGCGTGAGCAAAAACACACCGTTTTGTGTCTGTTCCTTTAAATGCAAATGAGCTGCTGCATTAAAAATAGTAATGTTTCCAAACCTTTGACCGGTACTGTATACACACACACATACACACACTACACACATATACACACACACACACACACACACACACATACAGTGAGGAAAATAAGTATTTGACCACCCCGCTATTTTGCAAGTTCTCCCACTTAGAAATCATGGAGGGGTCTGAAATTGTCATCGTAGGTGCATGTCCACTGTGAGAGACATAATCTAAAAAAAAATAATCCAGAAATCACAATGTATGATTTTTTAACTATTTATTTGTATGATACAGCTGCAAATAAGTATTTGAACACCTGAGAAAATCAATGTTAATATTTGGTACAGTAGCCTTTGTTTGCAATTACAGAGGTCAAACGTTTCCTGTAGTTTTTCACCAGGTTTGCACACACTGCAGGAGGGATTTTGGCCCACTCCTCCACACAGATCTTCTCTAGATCAGTCAGGTTTCTGGGCTGTCGCTGAGAAACACGGAGTTTGAGCTCCCTCCAAAGATTCTCTGTTGGGTTTAGGTCTGGAGACTGGCTAGGCCACACCAGAACCTTGATATGCTTCTTACAGAGCCACTCCTTGGTTATCCTGGCTGTGTGCTTCGGGTCATTGTCATGTTGGAAGACCCAGCCTCGACCCATCTTCAATGCTCTAACTGAGGGAAGGAGGTTGTTCCCCAAAATCTCGCAATACATGGCCCCGGTCATCCTCTCCTTAATACAGTGCAGTCGCCCTGTCCCATGTGCAGAAAAACACCCCCAAAGCATGATGCTACCACCCCCATGCTTCACAGTAGGGATGGTGTTCTTGGGATGGTACTCATCATTCTTCTTCCTCCAAACACGTTTAGTGGAATTATGACCAAAAAGTTCTATTTTGGTCTCATCTGACCACATGACTTTCTCCCATGACTCCTCTGGATCATCCAAATGGTCATTGGCAAACTTAAGACGGGCCTTGACATGTGCTGGTTTAAGCAGGGGAACCTTCCGTGCCATGCATGATTTCAAACCATGACGTCTTAGTGTATTACCAACAGTAACCTTGGAAACGGTGGTCCCAGCTCTTTTCAGGTCATTGACCAGCTCCTCCCGTGTAGTTCTGGGCTGATTTCTCACCTTTCTTAGGATCATTGAGACCCCACGAGGTGAGATCTTGCATGGAGCCCCAGTCCGAGGGAGATTGACAGTCATGTTTAGCTTCTTCCATTTTCTAATGATTGCTCCAACAGTGGACCTTTTTTCACCAAGCTGCTTGGCAATTTCCCCGTAGCCCTTTCCAGCCTTGTGGAGGTGTACAATTTTGTCTCTAGTGTCTTTGGACAGCTCTTTGGTCTTGGCCATGTTAGTAGTTGGATTCTTACTGATTGTATGGGGATGACAGGTGTCTTTATGCAGCTAACGACCTCAAACAGGTGCATCTAATTTAGGATAATAAATGGAGTGGAGGTGGACATTTTAAAGGCAGACTAACAGGTCTTTGAGGGTCAGAATTCTAGCTGATAGACAGGTGTTCAAATACTTATTTGCAGCTGTATCATACAAATAAATAGTTAAAAAATCATATATTGTGATTTCTGGATTTTTTTTTTTTAGATTATGTCTCTCACAGTGGACATGCACCTACGATGACAATTTCAGACCCCTCCATGATTTCCAAGTGGGAGAACTTGCAAAATAGCAGGGTGTTCAAATACTTATTTTCCTCACTGTATATATACACATTTATGCAGTATTTCATTAATCATTAAACTGAATATATCAATGTCTATTTAAGAGTGTGTTCAACACTTTATAAGAGGTGTCTATGTACCTACTATGTACTCCATCAGTAATAGTGGTTGTGTTCAGTATGCTAACTGTGCTGTAGTATAGTGAGTCGCTGGTGCTGCTGGTGAGGGGATACGGGTGAGGATGGTACAGGTTTGGTGCTGTGGGGAGGGGGTTAAGGGTTAAGGTGTAGGTGTAGGAGTAGGGTCAATTATAGATGTACTTACAGATATTAATTACATGCTGATATTTTTAAAAATACAAATACAGTGTAAAAACATGTATATACACAATAAGTGCACTGAATCAAATGATTAAACGTTAGAACACAGTAATTATAGACACTTAATATAAAGTGGGGCCAAAAGCTCTTTATACTTCAGAGGGACTGAAATATTAGCGTGTATTTTTCTGTCCACTGTGTTTCTACATACAATGTTTTCATGCCTGAGATTTGAGCTTCATTCGGCGTTATCACAGTATTTTGCCTACATTGGCCGAAGAGTCTCTGGCGGTCAGTGAGGTCTTCTGGAGCTGGTGTTTATGTATAATCAGAGGAGTGTTGTGTGCTGCTTCTACACACACACACACACACACACAGGTCCAATCAGGAGCGTTTGGACAAGAGCTGGATAACAGCATCCAGAGTAATCACACACTTCACACTGACATACGACTGCATGCACTGGAGTCTCTCTCTCGATTAAACCCACGACACGTGCCTGTGACGCGCTAAGATTCTGTGTGTGTGTGTGTGTGTGTGTGTGTGTGTGGAGAGGAAGATGGCGGACGCTGTGTATAAACCAAGCATCGCCAACTTCTGCTCAAATGCTGGTGCTAAAACACACACACACACACTGAGCGCAGAAACACTACGGTCTCTGTCAGCAAATGCATCTTTATGCTGTGGGTCACAGATTTCACTTGAAGCATTTACAGACAAAACAGTCCAGATTTTATATTCTGACCATGAACAGTTACCAGCCATAAAAAAATTATTGTTCACACAAAAAGAATCATCACATATTGATATTGGCTAAAACATCTATATTGTTCTCCACAAATGCACCGACACCGATACAGCACATCCAATAATTATCTGTTCTCACACATATTGGACAAAACGTCTATTGGTGCCAACAAATACACCACAGACACTAATGCTAATGCTAACTATGAGTTACCTAGACTCGAATAGTCTAATCTGTGCCACTACAGTTTCATAATGAATCAAAAACATTTGAAAACTTCTCATAATAACAGAAAGGTCTCTAATGCTGTTTTGCACCATTGCTTTGGCAAAGTATCTGTCAAACTATCTCAAATCAAAAGTGCCACAAGGCTTTGTGTCCTTAAATCACGAGAGACTGCGATTTAAAGAAGTATACAGTCTGTTTGTGCTGTGTATATAGTATATAGTCTGTATATAGTATATAGTATACACACACACATGTGTGCGCTGGGTCTCGGGCAGAAGAGGCTCAGGATAATGAGTTATTAATAACAGTGTTTGAGTGTGTGTGTATGTGTCTCTGGTTAGGGAGTAACGCTGTACTCACGCACTGAAGGCTCACACTCCTGCAGAAAACACTCCAGGATCACACGGGCCAGGAGAGCCGGGGACAGGTCCACCTGACACACACACACACACACACACACACACACACACACACACACACACACACACACACAGCTCTGAGGATCATTTACATCTCATGCCCACATTCAGAGCAATGACTTCTGGACCATCAACAACACCTTTATCAACATTACAACGATGATTTCATTAAAAAAAAAAGAATCCTACCATTTAATTATTAAATCATTAGGTCCCATAAAAAAATTTAAATAAAAATAATTGTCTATATCATATAATGGTAACACTTTACAAATGAGATTTATTAGTTAATGCATTATCTAATGTTAACTAACATGAACTAACAATTGAGCAACACATTTATTACAGTATTTATTAATCTTTGTTAATGTTAGTTAATAAAAATCCAGCTGTTCATTGTTTGATCATGTTAGATCACAGTAACTAATGTTAACAAATACAACCTTTGATTTTAAATGTTCAAATTAATATTACCTAAGATTAATAAATGCTGAAGTATTGTTCATTCTTACTTCATGTAAATTAAGGTAGTTAACTAATGAACCTTGTAAAGTGTTACCCATATATCATATCATTTGATAACAGAAGTAAATAATATTATTTATTTAATTTTGAAAAATGTTATCGGTTGAAAATCAAAACAATTTCTTTTTCTTTTTTTATACTTTTTATGCAGTAAAAATCTATATTCATTAACAAAAATGAATTAAAGCAATACCTAGGTTTGCAGAATCACTAATATGACTGTATGTATTAATACATACAGTAAAACTGCATTTCTTATTAGTAATAGTGTGAGTTCTTCCTTTTGCATTTATTTATTTTTAATTACCCTTTTCCTGTTTGTATATCATATCCGTTTTTTGCCTCAATGTAATTTATGAAATCACTATTCAGCGTTTAAAAAAGGATCTTTTGTATGCTAAATAGTTTGTGGGACGCGTGTAAAATATTATTTTTTTTGAACAAATTATTGTGTCGATTGCATTCATGAAGCTCAACCATTAATCCCTTTTCTTACTGCAATTAAAAAAATGATCAAACAAATATATTTGGTTTCAAATACAAAAATTTTAAGAACCACAAACGTATTTCCAGACGAGCTACAGAGAAACAGCTTAAATTATAATTGTTTTGAAAAATCTCAATTTCATTTATATTTGATTTTATTAAAAGGTCATTTTTATGTTCAGTTTTTAAGCAAAAATTACATTTTACTCTATCTGGTGAAATAAAACCACTCATTTGAGGTCGTGAATTTAATCACCTACTTTTAGTAATAAAAATAATGACTTGTTTTTAACGGTTGAAAGCCTCATTCTGTCCCCTAGTCATGGAAACTGTTCCCGTAGTGGCAGAGGGATGGAGATGGGAACCGGTTTCTCTCTGAACATCAAATCAAGAGTTTTATACGCATTTCAAAATAACACAATTACACAAAACATTCCTAATAATGGTTATGAAATCAGTGCATAATAGCTATGTTTCCATCCACCTGTATTTATGTGCATTTTTGGATATCGTATAAAAAAAAAACTAAAAAAAACGCTGGATAGAAACGCCAAAATATGCATACATTTTTTTTTTATCCGATAATAAATTCCTCGATGCGCACCAAAATAGACATGTGACTTTTGCGACGGGACGGCATAACTGGACTAACCGGTCAAAATGAATTTATTATATACAAAATGAAAATATACAGTGTCTTCTCCTGCAGCAACCTCCATTTTTCTTAGTGATATTTAGTGCCAGTTTATGAGGAAGTGATGATTGTGTTGTCTTCGGCTCACTGGATGGAAACGCTGCTTTATTCGCAAATGTTTTATGTGATATTTGATGCAAATGCAATATGCGCATATGTTAAATTCACAACTTTGGACGGAAAAATAGCAACTGTTGTTAGTTTATAGCATGCATGTGACGGCTCAACTTATTCTTAAAGTCCCCCTGTGGTGAAACTCCAGCTTTTAATGTTGTTTGTGTGTATGTGGTGTTTTTAATATGCTTTAAGACAAAGCATGTGTAAATTCATAAGTCGACACCATTGCTGAGTATTTCCTCCTTAAAACTGCAGTGAACCAAAGACAGTCTCAAAAACACGCTTTGAAATCGCTGGTGTTTCTGACGTCACAAACTACCTTGTAACCAATCAGATCAACGTGTGATCGTCAACCAGTGGATCTCTGAGCTGAGTGAGTGAGTGGAGGCGGGGCTCATTTGCATATTCATAGAACCGCGCATACTAAATGAGGCAAGGGTGTCGAGTTACATTCAAGATATTTTAAGGCATAAAAACTTTCAACTACGTCATTTTGGTGATCAAAGATGAGTTTTAAGGGATGAAATGTTTGACTACAGTGAGACTTTAACATCAGTATTGAAAGAGTTTTTACGGGGGTACACAGTTAATGTAGGTTAAACTCAGTCTCGACTCAGTATTCACGCGGCGAGAGATACTTTACGATACGAAAGACCTCAATCCGAATGTCACAGAAGAGCAGAGAAACTTCAGGGAAAGAAAGCCTCTGAAACTGCAGAAGCAGGATGAGGACCTGGCTGGGTTACAGCGAGGGCTGGGAGCGTGTGCAGGGAAAGAGAAGGATCCGGCCTGGGAGCGTATGAAAGAGAAGGGCTTTGATGGAGAAACATGCGAGAGCTGCACACCTACAGCTCGACTCACTCATCTGCACACTTCATCACACACCTCACCGCGATCTCTTCATCACAGCTGCAGGAATCATGGGTACGCTAATGCTCGTGTCACAAAGGGAATGAACAGATCTGCACACCTGGTTAATTGTCCATGGTGCGTCTGATCACTTTGAATAGTTACACTCTTCAACACTTCAGTCAATGCTGCAAACATGCATTATTTTCCTGTTTTCACTGTAAAGCTGCTTGGAAACAGTCTGTAATGTATGAGTGCTGTAGAAATAAAGCTGATCTGACTGCACTCACTCTAGTCTCGGCTGACTTCACAATTATTTACAAAAAAAGATAAAAAGTTTTGAATTAAAAGCAAAAAAAAAAATGTTACATTAATAAGCAACACGGCAGATAAATGCTATAACAAATAAATTGTTCAATGTTAGTTCATTTTAGTTCATGCATTTAATTACATTAACTTATTGTTAAGTGTCACTAAATTCTCCAATTACTGTTTTATTTACCAAACTTAATTTTTAATAATTAATTTTTAAAGGGTTAGTTCACTCTTTTTCTTCTTTCTTTCTTCGGTGGAAAAGAAATGAAGGTTTTTGAGGAAAACACTCCAGGATGTTTCTCCATATAGTGTCTTCAATGGGGTCCAGCGGGTCGAAGGTCCAGATGTGAGTTTCAGTGCAGCTTCAAAGTCTCGACACGATCCAGCCGAGGAATAAGAGTCTTATCTAGACAAACCAGCCGACATTTTAGAACTAAATAAACATTTATATACTTTTAACCACAAATGCTGGTCTTGCACTAGCTGTGATGCGACACACATTACGTAATCAGGTTGAAAGGTCAAGCGTGACGTAGGTGTAAGAACAGACCCAGTGTTTACTAAGAGAACGTGCAAAGACTAAGACAAACGCCCTTTACAAAAAATAATACATAAATAAAAGGTAAAGCAATGATGTCGGATGATTTTGAAGTTGGAGGAGAAAATAAGATGGAGTTTTTCACCCTATTCTACATTTCTGACCCGGAACACGCGTGACCTTTCACCCTGAGTACGTAATGTGTGTCGCATCACAGCGAGTGCAAGACCAGCATTAGTGGTTAAAAGTATATAAATGTTTATACAGAAATCACATTTAGTCTGTCTGACTCTGAACACGACACACTGATGGACTCGCATCTGTTCTGAGGAGGAGACAGCTTTCATCATCAGCTTCAGTCTCTCTGAAACACATCATCAGCCTCACGTGTCATCCGTACATGAGGACACACACACACACACGCGAGACGACACTGAATAATGACGTCTGCGTGAGGTTTCCCCGCTTCATTCAGGTGCTCGTCCTCGTCATTCTCAAATTAATCATGAGTGGATCTCTCATCTGAGACGCGTGAGTAACGTTAGCGAAGCTCCGATCACATTCATCATTCTCTAATCACGCTGAGACACACACTGGGATCAGACTCGAGTGTGTGTGTGTGTGTGTGTGTGTCAGGTCATGGACGGGAGATGCACTCACATGCACAGTAATAATTCTCATCAGTTGTTATAGTGTAGCTCATCTGGCGATATATATTGACCCATAAAGCACTACGACTACAGCGATTAGCAGAGAGCGCAGGGTAAACGTGAAGGAGTGCATGAACAGAGTCATGTGACGCGCATGAGGAAGACCGTTCCAGTCCTTCAACAGCAGACTCACAATCACTCTGAACTCAGGCAAGGATCAGACTGTGTCAGAAATGATGACGCTCATGTAAACTTCTGCGCGTTGAGTGTGTGATGTTCACAGCGGTGCCGGACACTGACACCAAACTTCTCACAAGGATGCGATTCGATTTGATTCAATTCTGATTTGATTTGATTTGGATTCACTTGGATAAATATCAGGTACAGTAAACATCAACTCTTCTCTTTCTCTGAGCTAATGCTATATACAGGAACCGCTTTACTGTAATATTACATTATAAAATTAACAACTGATTTGCATACTAACACTTACATTTTTTATATAATAATAACATAACTTTTTAATTACTTAATGATGTTACTCCAATTATCTAAAAGGTGGCTGTCATAAACACTTGTTTTCATGACTGATTCATTCCAACATTCATTAAATACTGAAGAACAGGTTGAGTAAAAATATAATGATTATGTCATATACTGCATAAATGGTAACACTTTATTTTGATGGTCCCTTTAGATATTCTGTTGATTATAAGTAACTTAGTAGAGTAGAGTATCAGTAGAGTATTAGTAGAGTATTAGTAGAGTATCATTGGAGTATTAGTAGAGTATTGGTAGAGTATTAGTAGAGTGTTAGTAGAGTATTAGTAGAGTATTAGTAGAGTGTCATTGGAGTATTAGTAGAGTATCATTGGAGTATTAGTAGAGTATTAGTAGAGTATTAGTAGAGTATTAGTAGAGTATTAGTAGAGTATTAGTAGAGTATCAGCAGAGTATTAGTAGAGTGTCATGGGAGTATTAGTAGAGTATTAGTAGAGTATTAGTAGAGTATCATTGGAGTACTAGTAGAGTATTAGTAGAGTATTAGTAGAGTATTAGTAGAGTGTTAGTAGAGTATTAGTAGAGTATTAGTAGAGTATTAGTAGAGTGTCATTGGAGTATCAGTAGAGTATTAGTAGAGTGTCATGGGAGTATTAGTAGAGTATTAGTAGAGTATTAGTAGAGCATCATTGGAGTACTAGTAGAGTATTAGTAGAGTATTGGTAGAGTATTGGTAGAGTATTAGTAGAGTGTTAGTAGAGTATTAGTAGAGTGCCATTGGAGTATTAGTAGAGTATTAGTAGAGTATTAGTAGACTCTCTGCTTAATATCTACTAACTCTTTATTGTGATGCTCCTCAAACAAGCATTCTACTAAGTATATTTGCAACTACATGTCAACTTATTCTAACCCTACCAGTCTACTAATACTCTACTGATACTCTACTGATACTCTACTGATACTCTACTGATACTCTACTGAGAGCTAGTAGACATGTAGGTGTACTTATAGTCAACAGAATCTGTTAAAGTGACCATCAAAATAAAGTGAAACCGCATAAATGTGTCAAAATGCTCCTCCTCTCTAGAGTTATTTTTCTAGCTGACTATAGAGTTTATGGCCATTGAAAGGCTTTTCTGAGGTAAAAGTGACATTATTGTTTTATGGACATCTTACCGCGGTTGACGTCAAAAAACAAAACTTTTATTCAATGGATTATATACAGTATAGCCTTGAAAGTGCAGTTATAATCACTGACGCCGTCTCCACTGCACAGTGAATCTCTTATTTCCAGTGTCTACAGTTTATGAGAGGATTCGTGAGCGAGCAGAACTGAACCAAAACTCCTGCGTTTTGATTGGTGAGTGGATTCTGACTAAATTAAACGCCCCTGATTGGCCAGTGCGTTCAAGAGATCAACAGATACATCTGATTTACACATGGTTTGTCTTAAAGCATATTAAAAACACCACATAGACAAACTATAGTAAAAGCTGGATTTTCACCACAGGGGGACTTTAAATGATAAATTAAATTGTTAAGCATTCAAGATTACCACCATTTTTGATAATACATTTCTATTACATTATAATACACAGAATCAAGGAATATTTAAATGGAAAAAAAAAAAACTGAATTTGAGTAAAAACGAAACAGATTTCATAAGTTCATGCATTAATGAACGGAAGTTGTATCATAATTTCCCATGAGATGTGTGTGAATCACATGGTGAAACACAGTGAGGTGATGATGAGGGCGTGAGAGGATCAACATCGTTCACTGGTCAGTGTTAACAGTGACATCATTCACATCGTCTCACTGGCCCTGAGATCGCGACCGATGGTCAACGCTTGAAGGGTTCATTCACCCAAAAAATGAAAACTCTGTCAGTAATTACTGTCCCTCATGTTGTTCCAGACCCGCAAGACTTTCGTTCATCTTCAAAACACAAATTAAGATATTTTTTATTAAATCTGAGAGCTCTCACTCCTCCATAGGCTTCTAGGTAATGGATATCTGCCATCCCAGAACGTTAGTAAAGACAGTCTGAGTGACTACAGTGGCTCAACCTTACGTTTATCAAGCGATGAGAATACTTTTAGTGTGCAAAAACAAATTAAAATGACGGCTCACTATTGGCCAGCATCACACGCATCACACATGACCAGCGTCGGCCAATAGTGAGCCTCCGTTCTGACGTACAACCCAGAAGCGCTCCTGTTACACTACGTCAACTCACTCAGACCCACACTGAAGAACATGAAGAGTTGAATAAAGTGAGTTGTTTGTTTTTTTGCACACTAAAAGTATTCTCATCGCTTGATAAACGTAAGGTTGAGCCACTGTAGTCACTCGGACTATTTTAACGATGTCTTTACTAACGTTCTGGGCCGGCAGATATCCATTACCTAGAAGCCTATGGAGGAGTGAGAGCTCTCAGATTTAATAAAAAATATCTTAATTTGTGTTCTGAAGATGAACGAAAGTCTTACGGGTCTGGAACAACATGAGGGACAGTAATTACTGACGGCATTTTTGGGTGAACGAACCCTTTAACGAAGGTTTGAAATCAGAGATGTAAACCGCTCACCTATAGAGATATTACCCACTGACCTCCCTGTCAATAATAGACCACGGACGCATTTATGAGCGTCACTTATGATAATCACACTCAACTATTTCTCCATGAAGGATAATTGCACGAAATCATTGGTTAATAGGCAGAACCATTAGTCCAATTTGTATAAGTACTAACAGACTGGGGAAACTCCAAATGAATCTTTTGGGTTAATGATGTTTGTGCACAAGTCATTACCTGGTTGGCGAGCTCCAGCAGAACCGGGTCTGTGGGACGAGTCTGGGCCTCGCTGCGGTATCTTCATTACCACACACAACAACAATGGGGAAGAAAGTCAACAAATGAGAGGAGAAGACAACAAGAGCAGACCAGCCAGAACATGCCGGAGTCCCTGATGGGCTCAGACTCAACCCAAACCGTTCATTAGCCTGAAACCACAAAGCCCTCACACACACACACACACCAGCGCTCTTAACCACAGCTAACCAGAAACACAACACAGGGCTCCTGTAGAGGTCTGGCAAACGGAGATCAGTGTGTCTGATGTCTGGGAGAACAACAATCAGGAGTGTGTTTCCCGTACACCGCCGTAACTCGTGCTTCACTACTGTAGTGCGATACAGCGATGAAGAAATCCACTAGCGAGTCTCGACTGTTTCCCGAAGCCATACTGTTGCAGATTGGTCATTCAACCACGTTAGTTAATGATGTCACGCAGGTGTTGGAGTAATAACTACTGTTAATGACTCTGTTTGAGATCGAATTAATGCTAGAATTTTGCTATAAATTACGGATCTGGGTTTTGCTTTATTTCCAGATTCGATCATAGACTCGTTCTTACACACTGGAGCTCGTTCACACACACTAGAGCTCGTTCTTACACACTAGAGCTCGTTCACACACACTAGAGCTCGTTCACACACACTAGAGCTTGTTCACACACACTAGAGCTCGTTCTTACACACTAGAGCTCGTTCTTACTCACTAGAGCTCGTTCTTACACACTAGAGCTTGTTCACACACACTAGAGCTCGTTCTTACACACTAGAGCTCGTTCACACACACTAGAGCTCGTTCACACACACTAGAGCTCGTTCACACACACTAGAGCTCGTTCACACACACTAGAGCTCGTTCTTACACACTAGAGCTCGTTCACACACACTAGAGCTCGTTCTTACACACTAGAGCTCGTTCACACACACTAGAGCTCGTTCTTACACACTAGAGCTCGTTCACACACACTAGAGCTCGTTCACACACACTAGAGCTCGTTCACACACACTAGAGCTCGTTCTTACACACTAGAGCTCGTTCACACACACTAGAGCTCGTTCACACACACTAGAGCTCGTTCACACACACTCAAGCTTGTTCTTACTAGAGCTCGTTCACACACACTAGAGCTCGTTCACACACACTAGAGCTCGTTCACACACACTAGAGCTCGTTCACACACACTAGAGCTCGTTCACACACACTAGAGCTCGTTCACACATGCACACTCTTCAATAACTACGCTTTAAATCTCTTGACAAACTAAAAGACGTAAATGACATTCGTATGTATTCTAGATAACAGATAGAGGTTGGACTGAATGTCAGTTTGATTATATTCCTCAACATCAGGATTTATTGAGTCCACATGTCATGAAATCTAGAAACTCTTCTTCTAACCACAGGAGATCTGTCGTTACACACACACAACTCTGAGATGCTGTTTGCGAATGTTCGTTAGAACTATAGTTTCGGGAAACACCGACTCGTTGAACTGATGATAACGACAGAACTTGCGATCATAGAAACTAACGATGGAAACACAGCCCTGATTAGGTGCAGGGTCTCGTGACCTTTAACCTGCGGATCTAAACGCGTCTGCTTCAGTTACTCGAGCTGATTCTGCAGACAAACACACACTGGCAACACTAACATCAACTAGCATTGAGCAAAACATTTGTAGCAGGATTTGTTCATCTTTGCTAATGTTTTGATTTTAGACGTTGAAATTAACATCAACTTAGATTAGTAAATGTGGTATAACACTTTACAATAAGGTTCATTAGTTAACATTAGTTAACTACCTTAGTTAGCTTGAAGTAAGAGTGAACAAAACTTCAGCATTTATTCATCTTAGTTGATATTAATGTCAACATTTACTAATTTACTTATACGTTATTAAAATCAAAGGTTGTATTTGTTATCATTAGTTACTGCACTGTGAACTAACATGAACACACAATGAACAGCTGGATTTTTATTAACTAACATTAACAAAGATTAATAAACACTGTAATGAATGTGTTGCTCATGGTTAGTTCATGTTAGTTCATACATTATCTAATGTTAACTAATGAACGTTATTGTAAAGTGTTACCAATGTTATTCAATAAGGAAATGTAGACTATTTATTTACTTATAACTCTAAATGAATGAGCAGATAATGAAGGACAGTCATCATCATCATCATCACATGATCTTCCTCCACTGGTGTTTAAAGCTTCCCATGATGCACCTGATGAAAGCAGAGCTGTAATCTACACAAAGACGAGGAGTGTTTCACTCACAGACGTCCATGTGTGTTGCTTCAGTGTTTGCATCATCACTGCACTGTTACAGTACTGAGAAATACTCATAATAAACAACAATAATATAAATAATGTTTATGCTCTGGTTTTAATGTATTAAATCAAAGATGCTATCGAGCACTGAGAGCAAAACACATCGTTTCTGTGTGTGAATGTTACACCACTGAAAAATCTTTATTTTTCCATTTTTAAGATGTCATGTCAGTTTAAAACAGCTGAACGTCCCATAATGCTTTATAATAGCACATCAGTGATGCATGTGTGCTGTTTCTTACCTCTGATAGTATCCTTTAACCGCGTCAGGAGCGTGATGTCTCACAAAGCTGCGCTTCATCCGCTTCTGAAACACACAGCACAATATCCCCAGTCATTGTGTCGGGGTGTACGGTGGGATATAGAGTGTGTTGTTCACTGTAAAACCCAACAAGCTTAACTCAACTCAAACCGATTGAGGAAACTGATTGCGGCAAACCATTTAAGTTTAAAAATGAATACATATGAGTATTGTGAACTTATATATATTGAGTCATCAATATATATAAGTTCACAATACTCATATGTATTTATTTTTAAACTTAAATGGTTTGCTGCAATCAGTTTCCTCAATCGGTTTGAGTTGAGTTAACTTGTTGGGTTTTACAGTGTTGTTGTGATGTTAACTAGCATGTTGGATCTCTCAGTGGGCAGGACTACTGGATGATATTCACACGTGAGAGCGACAAAGAAATCTAGAATGAGCGGGAACAGAACCAAGATGTTTTGTTTGGCGTGAGTTAATGGGCCCTATTTTAACAATCTGAAATGCAAGTATCAAGAGCTAAACGCAAGTAACTTTGTGGGCGGGTCTCGCGCTGTTGCTATTATACCGGCGGGATAAATGACTCTTGCGCCCGACGCAAATCTAAAATGTGTTGGTCTGAAGTCGCTTCATTACTCATAGGTGTGGTTTGGGCGTAACGTGAAATAAACCAATCAGAGCGTCATCTCACCTGCCCTTTAAGAGCAGGTGTGCTTGTTCCATGGCGGATTGCTATTATAACGGCGGATTTGCCAGGAGCGTTCACAGCCGAGGAGACCGGCGTTCTCGTCAGGGCCGTAAAACACAGAGAAGTGACATTGGGGCTTCGGTTAAACAGGCGTATGATAATTTGGGTAAATGTGTAAGCTAGATTTATGCCTATTTTTTCACATCTTCATGGACACAACAATGATTTCCCTCGTGTGGAATATTTTTCCTTGTAATAATGTATGGTTTTCTAAAAATGAAAACTGCTGCTTCTGTGTGTAGATGACAGAAGCAAAGTGTGTGTGCGTTGTGCACACGCAACATTGATTATGGCCAAGCATGCGCCCTTAAAATAGCATCTGAATAACATGTGCAACGCAACCTTTAGACGAGGTTTCTCCTGGTCTGTGGTGGAATTGTTTTCTGAAACTGCAAAATAGCACCAGGGAACGTTTGTGCCGGAACACGCCTCCTCTTTTCCCTGAACCGCCCCCGGGAGCGCAAGTTCATTCCCTAATTTACCGACGTGCATCTGTGGAGGGAAAAGTCCGCTGTGCGTCAGGTGCAAAATAGGAATGAAACATGCGTCGGTGTACAAAGTCAATTGCGCTGGGTGCAAGATAGGGCCCATTATGTCTATAACTCAAGACGCTGATCTACAATCAAACGTTTCACATTCAACACTACTGTAAGTCTGAACGGTCTGATCTATAATCTTAGTTGGACTGTTTCAAGTCTTTAGTTTTGAACAAGCGTTTAACAATGTGAATTATTTTTACACTGATTCAGACTGAAACATTCATTGGAAATGAATCATCTGGTATTTTGAGTCCGTCAAGTTACAACAACAGGCATTACCATGTTTACTCAAATAAAATAAAATACATTTTGCTTACAGTAAGTTTGGAATTTTTTTAAGAAATCAATACTTTTATTCATCAGATGCATTAAATTGATCAAAAGTGACAGTAAAGACATTTATAATGTTACAAAAGATTATATTTCAAATAAATGCTGTTCTTTTTAACTTTCTATTCATCAAAGAATCCTGAGAAATAAAATGTATTACAGTTTCCTCAAAAATATGATCTGTTTTCAACATTGATAATAATCATAAATGTGTCTTGATCATCAAATCATCATATCAGAATGATTTCTGAAGGATCATGTGACACTGAAGACTGGAGTAATGATGCTGAGAATTCAGCTTTGATCACAGGAATAAATTACACTTTACTGTATATTCACATAGAAAACAGATGATTAATAATATTTCACTGTTTTTACTGTATTTTTGATCAAATAAACGCAGCCTTGATGAGCAGAAGAGACTCTTTCAGAAACATTAACAATCGTAACTATCCTGCATTACAGTAACACACAATGAGCCCTGCGTCTGGCACCAGATGTGTGTGTTATTACACCGACTCGTGTGTGTGTGTGTGTGTGTAGAAGTGTTCACTACCCTGTGCTTTCAGCCTCATTCATTTCCTGTTCTTCTACACTACAACCACTCTCGCTGTCGTGCGTAACGCGATTCGGCGGCGTCTTAACCCGAGGACGCTTAAAAACAACTTATTTAAAAACTACAGGAGCGATTCTGCTGAGACACGGAGAATGAGTGACAGCTGTCAGACGGATGATGAATGACTCTATTCTGAGCCGCTGCAACAGTGGCCATCGATCATCCTCGCTGTCAGAGGAGGAAAGCGCTCGCGACAGCGCCAGTCAGCAAACATTTAGCACACGCGCCCGCGCCACACGGGGAAATTATTATTGTCAGAATAATAATGGTTTAGCATAATTTATTACAGGTCCGGCAAATAAGCAGCGGCTCGATGTTATTAGACAGATGGAGAGGCCGGGTTGGCAGAGGTCCACTGTGTGTGTGTGTGTGTGTGTGTGTGTGTGTGTGTGTGTGTGTGTGTGTGTGTGTGTGTGTGTGTGTGTGTGTGTGTGTGTGTGTGTGTGTGTGTGTGAGTGTGGGTCGGGGGGGGGGGGGGGGAATCCTCCAAACCAATCAGAGAGTTGGCAGTTCAATTACACAGAAATAAGGGGACATTCATCATTCAATTAGGCAGCTGTCAGGCCACACAAAGGAGGAAAACTTCTAACCTGGTACTCCTGGGAGAAGATGCTCAGAAGAGTGGACGGGGGAAGACTGGAACAAATAAAAGAAGGACAAAGTTAATTACCAGAGTGCATTGCACGCAGACAGAGCGAGCGGGCGAGAGAGCAGTGCTTTAGAGCCTGTAATCTCCAGGAACATGGGAACGAGTGTGGCCGAGCGGATCCGGATGAGCGGGTCGGTGCGAGATGAGAGGGATATAAGTGTCCTCGCGTATGATTGGCTGTTGTGTCAGGTGAACACAACACACCTTTAGACCTCGTGCATTCACTCCGTCACGGGAACAAAAGCACACGCCGGATGAAAGGAAAAGAGCTTGTACTCCGGGAGATCGGCTGCGGCTCTGGAATATAAAGGCACTGAGACTAAAGGGTTCCTGATGCTTTCACACACTTAATTCCTCAGCAGTTTATATCGTTTTTTCTTTCTCTGCCTGTTTTCGTGACCCTGCCGTCCCAATGAGCATTTCTTGTCCAATAGCCGCACCTTAATTTTGCAATTTCTATTACATTAGGAGTGTAACGATTCGACACACATCACGATCCTGAACTCTCAACACCAGATCACTGCGATACTCAAGACACATGATAAAAGGTGTACAGAAAATGCTGAAATGCTAAATGTGATCCTACATTGTGTGTGTAAATGAACAGGCTTGGACTTGGTGCTGAAACCCAATGAACAGGACAATAGAGACACCAGAATAACAATATTCATGATTCTGAAGATGAAAATACTGAATTATTGTAGATGAATATGCTTGATCTCTGTCACTGACTAGATATATTTAAAATAATGTAGGACACATTTACTGGTAACATCAGACATCTGGCATTATCAGCACACACTAATATTCCCCCACTGCATTATTATACATTATATTCTACATTATATATAGCAGTTTAATGCAGTTCTGACACTCAAACTCTGAAAACGTGCATTTTTTCGCACAGAAATTTTCATTTTGGGTTAATTATACACAATATCACTATCCATACATTTTTGTATTGCGCTATATTGTTACACCCCTAGTATTACACCCTTCTCATGGATTGCATTTATGAATTATAGACAAAACAGTGAGTTAAATCTTTTTTTGTACCTGTAAAAGAAAACCTGCTTAATAATTACGCACATCTGAATATAAAGCGTTTTTCATTTCCAGCCCATGTTAACAATTACAAATCACTTATAAATGACTATACAAAATTAATAGTAGTTAAGATTGATGTGGTTTGGAATTGGTAAAATGTGCTTGAAAAAAACAGGACGATCATGATATCGACTTGCCTAATAATCATGCACTCGCCTCTCTCCCCAATCACATCAAATCAAGAGGCAAAAGCCACAAATTAGTTTAATGAAATATATCTGAGGCGGTTATAATTATTTAATGCAGATCAGAAGCCTTTGAGGAACCAAACCATCCTGGAGGAAAACCTGAATCACTCATGGATTTACAAAAACTTACAAAACTAAAGGCAAAGTCCAAACTGTGAGAGATTCCCCACGACTCTTGAACACAGTCATAAGATCATAAGATCAAACCGCCTTAATAAACTGACATTTGATGCCATAATCTTTCTTTCTGCATGTTGGTTTCACCGTATGGCTTTGATTTGGCAGGACGTTTCTCAAACATTAAGCAAATCTGTTTTTAAAAAAGTCTAAGAAATATTAGAAAATTCCAGATGCATTTAAATCATTGTATTTATGAATGAGTTTAATTGATGATGACCTTCCCTTACACCTCACCTGCCCCTGAGCTCACCCGTATCACACCTCAACAGCAGCACAAGTGTTTGCAATACAACATCAACACAACAACTACACTGTACTTATTTTTCGATGTGAGTACTTAACGCCACTTACTCTACAGTGGGACCTTTAAATTTTTTCAGAATCATAAAAGCTTGTGTTTATTTGCATGCTTAAGCGTGTATATGAATGATAAGAAGGCTATGTCTATGCACTGGTTGGGTCTCATGGGCAGCTGGCGTGGGGCAGTGGGGGATGATGGGATATCGGGAGCATTCCCACTGATGGGCTTTGAAAAAGGAAACTCTCATGGCAGGAGATCTGCAGATCCCAAGGGCCTCAGCGCTCAACGTCAAACACCTGGCTGGAAAACTCCTTACGTGCACAATATTACACGAGAGCTCTTCTTCTCGCTCCTGATTGGACAGAGCGAGCCAATATTACACGAGAGCTCTTCTTCTCGCTCCTGATTGGACAGAGCGAGCCAATATTACACGAGAGCTCTTCTTCTCGGCCCTGATTGGACAGAGCGAGCCAATATTACATAAGAGCTCTTCTTCTCGGCCCTGATTGGACAGAACGAGCCAATATTACACGAGATCTCTTCTTCTCGGCCCTGATTGGACAGAACGTGCGCAATATTACACGAGAGCTCTTCTTCTCGGCCCTGATTGGACAGAGCGAGCCAATATTACATAAGAGCACTTCTTCTCGGCCCTGATTGGACAGAACGAGCCAATATTACACGAGAGCTCTTCTTCTCAGCCCTGATTGGACAGAACGAGCCAATATTACACGAGAGCTCTTCTTCTCGGCCCTGATTGGACAGAACGTGCACAATATTACACGAGAGCTCTTCTTCTCGGCCCTGATTGGACAGAGCGAGCCAATATTACATAAGAGCTCTTCTTCTCGGCCCTGATTGGACAGAGCGAGCCAATATTACATAAGAGCTCTTCTCGGCCCTGATTGGACAGAACGAGCCAATATTACACGAGAGCTCTTCTTCTCGGCCCTGATTGGACAGAGCGAGCCAATATTACATAAGAGCTCTTCTTCTCGGCCCTGATTGGACAGAGCGAGCCAATATTACACGAGAGCTCTTCTTCTCGGCCCTGATTGGACAGAGCGAGCCAATATTACATAAGAGCTCTTCTCGGCCCTGATTGGACAGAACGAGCCAATATTACACGAGAGCTCTTCTTCTCGGCCCTGATTGGACAGAACGTGCACAATATTACACGAGAGCTCTTCTTCTCGGCCCTGATTGGACAGAGCGAGCCAATATTACACGAGAGCTCTTCTTCTCAGCCCTGATTGGACAGAACGAGCTAAAACCCAAAGGGCGTTTCCACCTCATTTGATTCTCTCATGCGAGGAATGTTCTGGAAATACAACACTGGTGTTTTATTCACTTTATTCAACTGATTTTATATACTAATAATTGTTGATTGCGTAAGAAAGTTTAGCACAGAGTGAAAAGTTGTATATAAACCAAGCTTAAAAAATAAAAACATTTTATCTCACATTTCTGACTTTTTATCTCAGAACTGCGTGATATAAAGTCACAATTGCGAATTACAGTCAGAATTGCGTGATATAAACTTGTGATATAAATTGTGAGATTATATCTCGCAATTCTGACTTTATAACACGCAATTGCAAATTTATTTCTCGCAATTGTGAGTCTATATCTCACAATTCTACCTTCATAACACGCAAACACTTCATACGCAAACACTTTATGTATCCTACTTCATACTTCAATACAAAAGGAGCCAAACTTTGACAAAAAAACATGTGAAAACACTATATTAAGGAGTGGAAATGACTAATGAGCCAATAAGTGATCCTCCGCCGCCACCTACTGGTTATAGTGGTAATTTTGTGTCTTTTTATATTTAAATAAAAGTGTTAGCTTTCCTACATCTTGAAACTTTTAGTTTTACAAATGTGGACAATCTTTGAAGGATGAACAAATAAGGTTTTCGGTCATCACATTAAAAATACCATTTAATTATATATATATATATTATATATAATGTATATATTTATAAGTGCAGGAAAAAGTGTGGAGCACTTGAACGTCCTTGAAAAGTGCTTGAAATTCACTCTTAAAAGCTCCTATGAACCCTGAGATGAATAATGTAATAACATTCGACTTTCTGTCACAATACCATGGTAACAGTTAGCGGTACTACATTAAATCCATGATGAATTTTGGTGATTTGTGGACTTAAAGCCTTCTATAACTTGTTTGTTCATGGCATGATATTTCTCCTGGTTATCACATCAGCGCTGTTGATCTGATATCTGTGGTTTTTCACTATATCTCTAACAAAATGTACTCAACCTGAGCCCTGCCATACCTTGAAGAATATTGATATTCGGTACCATTTTCAAAAAAATGGGGGGGGGGGGGGGGGATTGCATTGTATGATTACATTTAGTGATGCACTCAAATTATTTTTTACAGAAACCAAAAACCAAAAAGTATTAAATAACCAATCAATTAATTACATTTATTAAATCAACACTAAAAATAAACATTTAAAGTCCCCCTGTAGTCAATAATTGTATCCCTTAAAACTTCTTTGATCACAAAAGAAAAATCTTTGATCACAAAAATGACATATTTAAACGTTTTTCCTTTAAAAATAAATTATTCGTGCCTCAAAATATCTTGAATGTAACTCGACACTAGGCTTGGCGCGATAGTCGGTGTTACCGGTGTTACACGGTGTTCAGTCGCAACACCGGTTGCATCACTTGCCCACCGCAGCACCGAAAAAAAAAATTTTTAAAGCAATTACGCAGTATCCGTATTTTCTGTCACCAGTTGACTAGCGTTGTATGATCACGCTCAACCATTCAAGCGCGACAAAACAAGAGACCGCGCTGTAAGTCATTACACACACACGCACACACACACACACACACAAGGAAAAGACGCGCGTCAGTATCGAGTTCTCTTTTCGGCCTTGAACAAAACATAACACACACAAATTATGCCAAAAATGTCCGTTTTGTCGAGTGTTCTCATAAGAGTAAATTATTTAAATAATATCATAAATGAATGTAGAGATTTGTGAGAAAATGGGACGCGTGTCAGATGGAGTGTCATTAATGTTAATCAAAAAACAAAGGTAAGAGAGTAAATTACTCACTCAGACCCGGCGCCAGGAGGATTAGTATACCGGTAGCCTAATAATCATGAATACACTCTCTTGTGTGCATGAATGAATCTTTTAACACATCTCCGGCGAACAGCTTCTTCACGCAAAATAAAAACTCTTCATAAAGCGCAGTGAAATTCATGTGGCGTTTCCTGATTGAACGAGGTTGGTCGTTAACTTCATTTTATACGTGCAATTCACACGAGCTCTAAACGAATGTGAGACTGCTGTGATTAGTCAAACTTACTTAATGAAACAAAATCAGAGGGAATAGTTTCTTTAATGTATTTTTTTTTTTTTTTTTTTTTTTTTTTTACCGGTTGGCCACACGGCTTTCATAGTTTTCAGTTAGGCTAGTGCGGAGACCAGGACAGGTGTTGTGCCGAATTTCGACCCCCTGCCGAATTATTACCCCCCTTGTTGAAGTCAGTACCTGATTGCCTAACCGGGTTTCCCGATAACGATGTATCTTGGATCTTAAGAGCGTTCTCTATGTGCAAGGTTACGCTCGTCACACGCCGCAATTCCACGCGCGTTTCCCCAAAATGCACTTAACATGAATGTGCGAGAACGCATTCGTGATACTTAATAGTCGCTGTCCATTCGCGAAGTGCTGAAATAATAACATGCGTTTTTCAAGAATAATAACGAACCCACCATTCAAACACTGTGGTTGAATCCGAAATCGCGCCCTATACACTCAAATAGGGCGTTATTGTTCTCAACATAATCTCAAGCAGTGAAAAATAGAGGACACGGACAACGCGCTGAAAGACAGGACCGAGCAGGTGATATTTAATATGAAACAAAGTCTCAACTTTCAAATTTGGTCAGTCAAACAAAAATAAAATAGGCCTACCGTTTTTTGGCTCTTTAATGTGTCGTGACAGATTGCCTCAGTTAAAGCCAAGTTCAAATCCACCGAAGTTTTTCAATAACTCTTCTGACTGCTTTATCGCACAAAAATGGTGGAATTTGATTGGTCAGATCGCATGTCAATCAAACTCAATACGAATGATGAATTGACGCCATGTAAAAAAAAAAAAAAAAACATCACTCTAACACCCCCCACCCCCACGATGAAACCGGTAATACCGGTGTTGTCACAAGTCGATTAACCGGTGGGAGAATATTATCACCGTCACATCTCTACTCGACACCCTTGCCTCATTTAGTATACGGTTCTATGAATATGCAAATGAGCCCCGCCTCCACTCACTCACTCAGCTCAGAGATCCACTGGTTGACGATCACACGTTGATCTGATTGGTTACAAGGTAGTTTGTGACGTCAGAAACACCAGCGATTTCAAAGCGTGTGTTTGAGACTGTCTTTGGTTCACTGCAGTTTTAAGGAGGAAATACTCAGCAATGGTGTCGACTTATGAATTTACACATGCTTTGTCTTAAAGCATATTAAAAACACCACATACACACAAACAACATTAAAAACTGGATTTACACCACAGGGGGACTTAAAATTGCACACAAGGCACTTTATAATTAGTTATGTTTCTACTCTAATCTGTATCATTTAAATTATCATTTAAACGGTGGCGGTCATATAAGCTTTTTATGTCAGATTTATCAATGTATTGACACTGCAGGAAATGAGTACTGACCGCTTTTCAAATATTCAGATCGATATGCATATATTTTTATTTTTGATAATACTAGAACAAAGAGAAAGAAAAAAAACATAACCAATCCAAACAAAACACAGGCTAGTGATGGAGAGTTATGTTAATCATATGGGCTGGCGATGTGATAAAACGACCAATAATCGACCGACAAAACAATCTTGATGTGTGAAGCTGCAAAATCTCAAACAAAAACCACTAAAAAGTGAGCGAGAGAAGAAAAACACATGCGATCACAATGTGTTGGCCCAGTGTTAGCCGTCAGTCTGTTGGGTGAACAGAGAAGAAAACCAGCATGAAGATCAGAGAGCATTCCAGTCACAGGCTTCATTTACAACAACACACCCGAGCCAGCCATTACGTGACGACATACACACCGGCCTTGACCAGCGCGCAGTCACACATCTGCTACGCTTCAGATGGATTACACACATAATGATCCTGATTAGGCCCTAATTGCTAAATCTTTAGCCTGTTGAGTTTGAAGCGAGGTAAACTGCCCCTAATATCTGTGAAAACAGATCCCTGTCAAACAATGGGCTGAACTTTGAATTCTGGGCTTGTTTAGACTCAGTTTAAGGTCTGAAACGCTCTCGCATGAGTAAACACATCATCAGGATGAAGCCCGCTTCACCACAAGGACCTGAGAGAGACACTGCATAATGGCACACTCTCGGTTTTCAAACACTATTGATGAACTGGTTCTGAATGACCAATCGCATTGAAAATAAATGCAAATTAATTGCTAATGCAGTTATACTCATTTAATGTTTAAAGTGTTTAGCATAATGCAACTGGTGAGCAATAATCCATAAAGCAATGTGTTCAATATTAGGGCTGAGCAGTGACACAAATTGCATGATTCATTTTGATTTTGATTCATGAGCTTGAGATTTGATTCAATCCCATTTTAATTAAATTTGATTCAATAGCGATTCATTTGGATATATATCAGGTACAGTACACATCCATTTTTTAACAGCTAATATGTATATAAACATTTAAATTGGGCACATAAGGCAGGTTTTGTAATAGTAATGTTATAATTATACCTTTTTAATTACATAATTATGTTTCTACTCCACTTATTTAAAGTCATGAAATCAAAATTGACCCCATTTACTTTGTTAGCGCACCTTACTAGTCTTGTGGTAAACAACTAATATATTACATATACATATATATATATATGTATATATGTATATAACGATTATTGTGATTATTGGATGGCAGGAGCTACAAATAATGTTCAGTGAAGTTTTGATTGATTCTTAGGATATTGTTAACACCGCCTTACTCAACATGAGGTCGGATCCGGGTGAGACTCAAGTCATAATTCAGAAGCAATTGTTGATCAAATCAAACATCATCAAGTGATGTCCAAACACAAGGTCACAGGAACAGACTCGTGAATGTCCTGAAAGGCCTGACTCCTGTTTGGGAATACTGGAAGACTGCAGTAAACAAACATCATCCAAACAACCTGAACTTACAGCAGAAGATCAATACACTCATCCGCTGAAACAACAGAATCCGGTTTCGTGAGTCTCTTTGCGTCTAAGCATTAGCTGAGTCAACAGAACCGCTACAAAACACATTCATATTCCATAAACTCGAACATGTTTCACCAGCGTTTCATCAGTCGTCATGAAATGGAAGTTGCGCTGGTCTTTTCTCTTCTCTATTGTGTCGTATATCCGAGCGAAACGCTTCTGGAACAAGAACAAATGTGGGCGGGGCTTGATTGTGTCTGTGGGGAATTGATTGGATGGTTGTGGTTCGCTATTGGCTGATCTCATGTGAGTGACAGGTTATAGCCCCGCCCTCGTCATCCGAGAAGAGAAGAGATGCTGCAAGAGGAACTTATTCTGATTCAAGATTATTAACACAATAATGATGATGTGCACCTATAAATCATTTAGAATAAACACAGCAATCCTTCATAAAAACAAAGAACTGATTTCATCACGGTGACTTTGAAATACAGAGCCTCATTAGAAGGTCATCAAAGAGCTGATGGCCTACAGCTCGTCATTCCCAACATGACAAAACAGAAGGTCTGGAAACACAAGAGCGCTTTGGGAATCCGCCGCTATCAACATAATTACCCGTCCTGACATTAACGCATGAAGCATTAATATGCACAGTGTGTCAAACTCTGCACCTTTAGGTTTGGTTCTGTAGACTTTATTAATCCCTCACCGGGGAAATGCACTTATTACAGCAGATCCACAAAAACAAGTACGGAAACAGTGTCATAGAAACCCTACCTAACCAACCCAGTCACAAAATGAGCATTACAATCGCAAAACTGATTTCAAAACTGAAAACAAGATTAAGATAATAATTGTATCAGGATCACATCTTCACTTGCATCACTTCTGTCTAAATAAGAAATTATAAGCAGAACAACATCTTACCAGCTTTCGGTTAAAGTCTTTAATCATGGACTGAACCATTTCCAAGCGTGTCACTTTCACAAACTATTAATAATCAGAAATGGCAGCAATTAACCTAATGAATGCCACCTGGCTAATGGAGCGCCGGCACGTCATATGTTCTGATAATAATGAGCGTTCGCCGCAGATCTGAACGTCACATCCGTCAAGGCACACGCTCATTTCATTCACAATGACTTTTTAGAAAAGCATTTAATGTCAGAATTGAGTTAATTCAGTTAAAAACTAAGTGAACTTCACGACATCTGTGAACGTACAGCGTGTGTCCGAGTGTGTGACTTCTGATCATCGCGTCTTGAGAAGCTTTTCCCCCTTGAGTCAATATTTATCACCAAAGCAAAAGCGCTTGTGTTTTTGCCTCGTGCTCTACATATGCAAATTGGCCTAATTACACATGCAGATAAGTGCAAAAGAACATCTGCCTCGCCTCCATCGACATGAAGAGAAACAGTCAACTATGATGAATGTGACGTACATCAACACAACAGAAGCTCGGCCCACGACACACACACACACACACACATCTGCATCTGTTTCTGCTCGACGGGGAAACGCACTCGAATGGTCTGAAGGTCTTGAGTGATGAGATACACCTAAGATTACACACAGTTAAAATAAATATTTGTCAAATTAGAGTGAATTTGGACTGACAGTAGAGCGTCCTATTATTAAAGATCTGATCGCGGTTGTATTTCACAATCGGGTATTCTGATCAAACCCAGAAATGGTTTGAATCACATGTGTATGAGAGCATGTCTAGAGCATCTGCACCTCGTTTGATTACCTCCTCTTTTAATTTGTGATTTGATGGACTCAAAAGGCAAAGATCAGATTATCCAATTAATGAATCAGTCAGTCAGTGTATAAACAGATTCACATTATCTGTGTCTGTTTTATGATTTAATACAAATGTATAAGCAAAAATGGTGGAAATCCAATGAATGCATAAAAAGTTTATTTAATTTATCTTTTAAAATGTAATAAAATTCAAATTTAACAATCCTTTCATTTTATGGCAGAAGTGCTGCACAACAGACGTTTACTGTTCTAAATTTATATCATAATTTCCAATTAAACCAAACTTTTATTTTGGTGTGTTCTGCAGTGAAGTGAGTTAACAGTTAATGCATTAGGTATTATGAAGTAACAATGAACAATCCTGCAGAAAAATGTTATTTTCTGCATATACTAACGTTAGGGTTAGTTAATGAGTTGCATGAATAGATATATGATCCCTAATGAACCAATAGCCCATACAGAGTTTACGGTAACACTTTACAATAAGGTTCATTAGTTAACATTAGATAATGTATTAACTAACGAGAACTAACAATGAGCAACACATTTGTTACAGTATTTATTAATCTGTGTTAATGTGTTCATTGTTTGATCATGTTAGTTCACAGTGCATTAACTAATGTTAACAAATACAACCTTTGATTTTAATAACGTATTAGTAAATGTTGAAATTAATATTAACTAATATAATAAATGCTGAAGAAGTGTTGTTCATTCTTAGTTCATGTTAACTAAGGTAGATAACTAATGTTAACTAATGAACCTTATTGTAAAGTGTTACGGAGTTTATAAATACTGCAGAAGTAAACACTGCGGTGCACACGACACTCACCGAGAGTAATTTATGAAATGAACACGAGATGTTCTCCAGCTGTCGGAGAGGTTTCTCGAGTCGCTTCAAACAGAGTATAACACAATCCCAGCACTAATCATGATCATCCGTGAAAGGTGGCGCTCGGCAGCGGTTTCTGTGACAGCGCGTGTTAGAGTTATTTTATTCATCACTGCAGTTTCTCCTGCAAACTGTCAGCAAGGCCTCCTTTACCCATCATGCACTGCGAGGAAACGGATTACACTCGTGCCCGAAGCAACGCTACCGACGCTTGTGCCATTCTGGGCAATTTGTTCCATTCCAGCACTGCAACTGATCGCAGTACGCACACGCACACACACACACACACACACAGCCACGAGGGTCTTGTGATCGAGTGTCCTGAGACTGAAGAGTAGATCACATGACCACACATGCAGAGCTGTCAATGCAATACACCACATGGTACAGTAGTGTTTAATCCATACATTCCCGTTTACACCTGATGTAGTGTTTAATCCGTACATTGCCGTTTACACCTACTGTGGTGTTTAATCTGTACATTCCCGTTTACACCTACTGTAGTGTTTAATCCGTACACCTACTGTAGTGTTTAATCCGTACATTCCCGTTTACACCTACTGTAGTGTTTAATCTGTACATTCCCGTTTACACCTACTGTAGTGTTTAATCTGTACATTCCCGTTTACACCTACTGTATGTAGTGTTTAATCTGTACATTCCCGTTTACACCTACTGTAGTGTTTAATCCGTACACCTACTGTAGTGTTTAATCCGTACATTCCCGTTTACACCTACTGTAGTGTTTAATCTGTACATTCCCGTTTACACCTACTGTATGTAGTGTTTAATCTGTACATTCCCGTTTACACCTACTGTAGTGTTTAATCCGTACACCTACTGTAGTGTTTAATCCGTACATTCCCGTTTACACCTACTGTAGTGTTTAATCCGTACACCTACTGTAGTGTTTAATCCGTACATTCCCGTTTACACCTACTGTAGTGTTTAATCCGTACATTCCCGTTTACACCTACTGTAGTGTTTAATCCGTACATTCCCGTTTACACCTACTGTAGTGTTTAATCCGTACATTCCCGTTTACACCTACTGTAGTGTTTAATCTGTACATTCCCGTTTACACCTACTGTATGTAGTGTTTAATCTGTACATTCCCGTTTACACCTACTGTAGTGTTTAATCCGTACACCTACTGTAGTGTTTAATCTATACATTCCCGTTTACACCTACTGTAGTGTTTAATCTGTACATTCCCGTTTACACCTACTGTAGTGTTTAATCTGTACATTCCCGTTTACACCTACTGTAGTGTTTAATCCGTACACCTACTGTAGTGTTTAATCCGTACATTCCCGTTTACACATACTGTAGTGTTTAATCTGTACATTCCCGTTTACACCTACTGTATGTAGTGTTTAATCTGTACATTCCCGTTTACACCTGCTGTAGTGTTTAATCTGTACATTCCCGTTTACACCTACTGTATGTAGTGTTTAATCTGTACATTCCCGTTTACACCTGCTGTAGTGTTTAATCCGTACACCTACTGTAGTGTTTAATCTATACATTCCCGTTTACACCTACTGTAGTGTTTAATCCGTACATTCCCGTTTACACCTACTGTAGTGTTTAATCTGTACATTCCCGTTTACACCTGATGTAGTGTTTAATCCGTACATTCCCGTTTACACCTACTGAAGTGTTTAATCCGTACATTCCCGTTTACACCTACTGTAGTGTTTAATCCGTACATTCCCGTTTACACCTACTGTAGTGTTTAATCTGTACATTCCCGTTTACACCTACTGTAGTGTTTAATCCAGTGATCTCAAACTCAATTCCTGGAGGGCCACAGCTCTGCACAGTTTTGCTCCAACCCTAATCAAACACACCTGATCCAGCTAATCAAGGTCTTCAGGATTACTAGAAACTTCCTTGCAGGTGTGAGTTGGAGCTGGTTGGAGCTAAACTGTGCAGAGCTGTGGCCCTCCAGGAATTGAGTTTGAGACCACTGGTTTAATCCGTACATTCCCGTTTACACCTACTGTAGTGTTTAATCCGTACACCTACTGTAGTGTTTAATCCGTACATTCCCGTTTACACCTGATGTAGTGTTTAATCCGTTCATTCCCGTTTACACCTGATGTAGTGTTTAATCCGTACATTCCCGTTTACACCTACTGTAGTGTTTAATCCGTACATTGCCGTTTACACCTACTGTGGTGTTTAATCCGTACATTGCCGTTTACACCTACTGTAGTGTTTAATCCGTACATTCCCGTTTACACCTGATGTAGTGTTTAATCCGTACATTCCCGTTTACACCTACTGTGGTGTTTAATCCGTACATTCCCGTTTACACCTACTGTAGTGTTTAATCCGTACATTCCCGTTTACACCTACTGTGGTGTTTAATCCGTACATTGCCGTTTACACCTACTGTAGTGTTTAATCCGTACATTCCCGTTTACACCTACTGTAGTGTTTAATCCGTACATTGCCGTTTACACCTGATGTAGTGTTTAATCCGTACATTCCCGTTTACACCTACTGTAGTGTTTAATCCGTACATTCCCGTTTACACCTACTGTGGTGTTTAATCCGTACATTGCCGTTTACACCTACTGTAGTGTTTAATCCGTACATTCCCGTTTACACCTGATGTAGTGTTTAATCCGTACATTCCCGTTTACACCTACTGTGGTGTTTAATCCGTACATTCCCGTTTACACCTACTGTAGTGTTTAATCCGTACATTCCCGTTTACACCTACTGTAGTGTTTAATCCGTACACCTACAGTAGTGTTTAATCCGTACATTCCCCTTTACACCCACTGTAGTGTTTAATCCGTCTCTTTTGCTCACTTTCAACCACTTCTGTCCTGATTTCTTTGAGGGGAGGGTCTATGTCCGGGTAAATGTCTGGGTTATTCAGATCTTTCAATCTAAAGGAGGAAATAAGCTCATGCAATTTACACATGACCGAGACCGAGACTGGAGACAAGTGAAAAACAATATAACCGCATTAACCAATCACTAGGGGTGGAAATCTTTTGGTACCTCACGATTCGATTCAGATTCTCAATTTTGAATCAAATTTCGATTCTATATGTGCACAGATTTGATTGTAGTTTACTCTGTGTTACTTGTCTTATTTGACTGCGGTAGACAGTTTAATAGATCTAGAAAAAGAAAAAAAATCCATCTGAATTAAATGTGAACCTTGACATTTATTTAGTTTTTCTTACCATTTTAGTCAACCCAATATTATAAAACAAATGTCCTTTAAGCTGATCATTACACACACAGTCTTCTGTATTAAAGCAAGGCAGACAATTTTATTTTATTTTTGATATTAAAAACAGGAACAAAGAAGCGAATTACAAACAATAGGACAAATAGAAAAAATATACAAATTAAATAAACTTTAAGCTTTTCAGGTATAGGTTTATTTAACTGCCCTACTACCGAAATTGAATAATCAACTGTAAAAATAAAACACTATTTTACTAATTAAATATAAATTGATTAATACTGAAGATAAAAAATAGTTTTTTTATTAACATTAATGAAATGTATGGCAACAGTTTATGAGGCTGCTGTCACTTTAAGAATGAATGCACGGATCTAATATAATGTTACACGTCCGAGTTTCTCCCAGTTATTTTTGTTTGTGTAGGACATAACAGACTCTGTTCACGGAGTTTATGTTCGCGGCTTATTGTGATTAACGTCAACTACTGTATAACTTTCAGTAGTGCTTAAGTTAAAGAATGTCAAAATGCCCGTCTTGGCGAGTATCCTAGTAAACCTAGTCGGTTATGTCTTAAGTGAACGTAAACAGTCGAGAAGGAAAACGCACGTGTAACAGTATCCGATAGAAGTTAAAGAAGTGTAACACTTCAGAAAATTGATTTTAAGTTTGTGAATTGATACAAATCGGTGGAAGATAGAATCGCTATTCATATATGACTCGATTTTTCTCTACCAATCACAATCGCCCATTGCTGTGCTTTGTTCTGAGTACTGAGGTGATTCTGAGTTCATGAAAGTGACACAAGCGATGGTAAAAACCCAGTCAGATTTAGCAGGCCTGATAAAATGAGGCTGGTTAATGTCAGGCGTTGGATTAACAGGCATGTAATGGGAGGATAACGGGGCAGATGAGCGATAAATAACCAATGAGGAGCGTTTGTGTCCCGAGCCTTGCCATCACAAACACAGCGTTCTCAGCCAAGCCATCAGCATATCAATGGCACACACCGCGTTACTGCGCAGATCGCGCTGGATAAACCCCACCATAACACAGAAATTAACAAACGCTTGACATTTGCTCGACATCCATTATTCTGACACTTCTTCAGAATTTCAAAAGCCTGAGTGCATCCTTAATCAAAATTCATATTCCCCAAGCGAGCCACTGGCAACATATTGCAGCCCGCCTCGGCGCTGATGAAAACGGCACATTAGGGCCCGTTTCAGACGCATTAAGGGCCTTGGCATTGGAGATTTCGCGTTCGCACACGCCCAAACGGGGAGCATCTGCCCGAGCCAGCACTCTCACACACATATGCACACTGGGAGGAATGGCATTTTAAAGAGGGCTGATCATTACACCCAGATTCATTCATGGGGTTGTTCTCTCTCAGGGGAGGAGTGAACCGGACCGGCGCGCTTCATTTCCAAGTCTAATGTTCAGGAGTCGGGGAAGGCCCGGCTGATGGCGCAGCTCATTGTGGCCGCGGGATTAGCATGCGTGTGCATTGTGAGACGGGAGAGTGACAGCACCGTGTCGGATCGGGGGTCCCGGCAGAACAGCCAGCGCTCGGGCCGAGAGAGCCAGCGTGACAGATGACTCCCAACATCTGTGTTACACGAGTCTCCCTTCCTGACCGCACACACACCGCAGGAGAACGCTTCAATTATCCTTTTTATTAACCATTTTAGAACATGATTAACTCTTTTTTTTTTTTTATCATACTTACAAATATTCTATGGAATACTAAGGATACGCTCTCAGATATACGCACTTTAAACGAAACCAATACAAATTATTTTATATTTTTAACCATTAACCATTTTAGAACATCAATCAATCAAACTTTATTTTTAAAGCACTTTAAAACACCCGAAGTGGACCAAAGTGCTGTGCAGAAAAATAAACAAGAAAATACATACTTTATGTAAAGCGAGAGACATAAAACTAGAAAAATAAACATACCGTAAAAACAGTCAAATAAATAAACAAAATGTCATCGTCAGGGGTCAAAGGCCACGGAGAAAAGGTGGGATTTAAGAAGCGATTTAAAAACATGATTATTATTTTTTTTTTTATCATACTTACAAATATTCTGTGACTGACACAGTATTTTGATGTATGAATAACAGCAGTGAAGCTGCTCAGATATACGCACTTTAAACAAAACCAATAACATTTATTTTTCATTAACCATTTTAGAACTTGATTAACTTTTCTTTTTTAATCATAATTCAAAATAATTATAATAATTCATAAATCAAAATACTGTGTCAGTCATGGAATATTTGCAAGTATGAATAACAGCAGTGAACTTGACATTTCACTGTCATAGCAGTGAACAACTATAAATGTACAATAATATTTCCCTCTTCTTTTCTTATTTTTAAACATTAAACCAACAAGCCTTTGGTTTGGCAGTAGAGCTTCTCCTCTGCTGGCAACAAGCTTATGAACGCTTCTCATTACAAATCTAGTGGAATCTCACAGGCTACATTTCCAAATACACGTTATTAGTAACCCTAACTTTTATTCTGATTTGCGGTTTTGTCATATATCATCTTGTTAGTGTGACACAGTTTCCTGAAACACAGCAGAGTCACAATGATCACTCAGACAGTGAATCGTTCAGTGATTATGAATTCACAAATGACTCCCTTATTAAATCGTAAATAAATTTTCACGTCCTTTGAAATAAACCAACAAGTTTTACTGTGATGTATATATAGAAGGTTGATGAGAGATGCATCAGTCCATTTAATAATCCCTTAAAACTCATCTTTGATCACCAAAATGACATATTTAAACGTTTTACCTTGATAAAAATTATTCATGTCTTAAAACAGCTTGATTGTAACTCGACACCCTTGCCTCATTTAGTATGCGCAGCTCTATGAATATGCAAATGAGCCCCGCCTCCACTCACTCACTCAGCTCAGAGATCCACTGGTTGACGATCACACGTTGATCTGATTGGTTACAAGGTAGTTTGCGCCAAAAGAGTTCTTTAGCTCCGCCCACTCTCATGAATTGTTGTTCAATTGTGTATGGTTCACTATTATCATAATTATTTGACATGCTTTTAGATTACGTAAACTTAATTTAACCATTCAAATGGAGTATGGGAAATTTAAATCAGAATCCAGAAAAATTTAAATGGTAAAAGACAGAATTTGGGGGGAAAATAGACAGGATTTGATGGGGCCTATAAAAGGACAGGGTGAGGATGAGCATCAGACTCAGTGTTTCCAGTGTTGAGGATAAAGCATGCAGATGGGATGAGCTCAGGCCGGTTCGGTGTTCCCAGCAGTGACAACACGGATGAAGAACATCAGAGGACAACACACACACACACACACACATCCTCTAGTGTTTACCCAGGCCCGTGGCTCTCAGACGGGGGGGTATTGGCAGGCCTGAGCGCACGCTAAGAGATGATGGATGGCCTAGTCGATATGTTGTGTCTTAAGAGCCCGATTCCCTGCCAGTCCAATCACGAGGCCTCCAGAGCGCGCTCGGCTGATTGGACGAGCCGAACCGTTCTGCAGGCTGTGACAACACTACGTCTGTCGAGCTGAGCGGAGGCTAATCGATCGTATATGCTTCTGTTGAAGACACTCGTTTGCATTATTGCAACTTATTATTTAAATTATCATGTTTAACAGCTGAATCTGTGGTGAAAAACTACATTACCCATGATGCTGTGCAGGAAACTCCACCAATTAGATTGTCACCAAAAGAGCTCTATAGCTCCGCCCATTCTCATGAAGTGATGTTAAATGGTAGGGATGCACCGATATGGAAATTTTGGCCAATACCGATAACCGATAATTCTTTACATTTGTAAGCCGATAACCGATATATTGGCCGATAAATCTAAATTCAAGTTTTTATATACTTTGAGAGTCTGATCACAAAAACAAAAAGCTTATGATTAAAAGCCTAAATATGATTCAACATAAATCAGACATATACAATACAGTAGCCTAGTTTGAACCAGTGTAAGAGTCCATAACTTTTAAAATTAATGTTACAGTCCTATGGCCAACTTTCTTTATTAAAAAATGGTAACACTTTACAGTAAGGTTTCGTTCAGTTAGCATTAGTTAGCATGAACCAAGACTGAATGAACAATACTTCTACAGCATTTATTAATCTTAATTACATCAAGACTTTTTTTGTATCTTTATTCTGTAACAGTGGTTAATGCACTGTGAACTAACATGAACAAAGGCTATTGCTCTCTGTTAGTTCAAGTTAGTAAATGCATTAACAAATTACTTTTGTTATATAATGTAAAGTGTTACCAAAAAATCTATTGCCTAACAAAAAGTTAAAGTAAAATTAAATTAAATAAATGACTTAAATAATGCAAACAAGTCACTGGATCACATTGGGCTGCATATCAAAAACAACACAAAATGCATGTGCCATGGCTGAATAAGATGAAATAGCCTACGGACAATGAGGACATTAATCAAACCATATTGTTGATGAAAATATAGGAGAACAAAAAGTGCTAGTTGTTAATAATAACGCATCATTTTTACACTTTTGATATTACAGTAATAGTAACATCTTTAGCTTATTTTGCTGTACATCTTGTAAAACAGCAGCTTTTAGACATTGTTCTGTTTTTTGTTATAAGTCATAAATGACAAGGAGAAGGACAGCTTCACACAATACAAACTCAACGGAGACGGTGGAGAATTTGTGGAGAAAAACTACATTACCCATGATGCTGTGCAGGACATTCCGCAACACAAGTCTGTCATATCGGCTACATAAAATTACAATGAGAACCGTATAATAATTGTGTGCTTGGGACACGACTTGTTTGTTTTTCTAATCAGGCTCTCAAAAATTATATAAAACTTCAAACTTAAATTTATCGGCCAATATATCGGTTTTCAGCTTTCAAATATAAAGAATTATCGGTTATCGGTATCGGCCTAAATGTTTATATTAGGGCTGGGAATCGATTAAAAATAAAATTAACTAATTAATCGCGCAATTTGCTGTGATTAATCGCATTTTCCCCCAAACTTGTAATCATCAATATTTAAACGTAGAATCACTAATTAAATTAAACAACACTCAAAAAAAAGGGGAAAAAGAGACAAATGTCCACACAAACTGGACAGAAAATAGCCCTATATTAAAATATTAAACCTCAATATATCGATATATTATTCTTCATTCAGTTCTATGCATCATACTCAGATTTAACACATTTATTTTTTGACTAATTATCAAAAGTATAGTCCTATAAAGCTATTATTACCAGAGCATGTGATCAGAGCAGGTAATATTACCAGCGTTGCCCATCATGGCTATACCAGCTCAGCAAACAGAAGTCTACTACTGAGAAACTTCACGTTATTTGAGCGGACTTTGCGTTTCCAGTGCGTGATCGATAACCTGGAAATCCAGACCTGAATCTGAAAGAGTAATGGTCTGGCGTCGACTAATGAAACTCGGCCAGCTCGAGGGGCGGCACCAAGCATCATTTGAAAATCTCACTGCACGCAATTGGATAACACCACGACCAATCACAACAAGCCCCATACGCTTAGCTAGCAGCGGAGCTAACTGGTAGATTAGACTCTTGCCGTATTTTAAGAGTAATATCTTGCCGTGTTTACTAATGACTTGGACGTCACAGCGCTGTCGTCATCTCGCCTCTGGCCGCCTATATCAGATAACCCGCTGTGATTGGTGCAGCTCAGATCGAGGGGCATATTTAATGAGCATCATTACTCGACGCCAGAGTAACTCGCTGAGCAAACTCAACTTGTGCTCTCGCGAGAACTCTGGATTACCAGGGTACGTGATCGGTACATGATTGGAGCGTTTGGGCCGTTAAGGACAGAGCAGAACGTGCAGCGCAAACACGGAGCGGAACATTGAGCAGAGAGCGCAGCGACACACACACACACACACACACAGAACAGAGAGCGCGGCGCGCACACACACGGAGCAGAAGAGACCCGCTCCTGAAGTTACTAAACAAGCTGCGCGAGAATGAAACCTGATCGCTGAACACGGAGGGGTGGAGCGGCATATTTTCGGCCTTTTCTTACAGCCGCAACAGGAAGTCATAAAACGAGGCAAAAAAAAGTTGCTGCGTCAATTGCGTTATTTTTTTTTTTTTATGCGTTAAACATCTCAAATTAATCGCAAAGATTACCGCGTTAATTAGCCCTAGTTTATATGCATGCCTAAATAAAAGTTTGTAATGTTGTGATTCGCTCTGCATGGTTTGATTCATGACTTATATCGCTTTAACAAAGCTTTTATGAATCCCCTGAATGGAGGAAATCATGTGACCTTCGGCTGCGTTTGAGTCGTGCTTCTGGCCGAGGAAAGCGCTAGTCCTGGAAGACGAAACACACGAGCGAGGCCATACATCAGGATATTCCAGGAGGACAGTGGCACATCTGGGGCACGAGACTCACACACACACGCCGTCTGTAAAGTGCTGACGCCAATAACAGCGCAGTGTTCCTGCGGGACACACTCCAGCGGTGATTACTGCACCAGGAAAACACCAGGATCTGCTCCACATGACCTCTGCAGAATCTCAGGGGTCTGACGGGATTACACGTGTAACATTCAATAAAGACACGCTCTCAGTGTCACGCACACAACACACACCGCTCGGCCTCGACACACACAATCAACATATCCACCGGATCATTAGATATTACACTGATCAAACACACACACACACACACACACACGAGCTCAAATGTGTCAGGATTTTAGTCCCTGGATATTTAATCTAATAAAACATCACAGTAAAGAGGACATTATGTTTATTCTGAGTGAGAATATTCTTTAAATAAAACATGCCGGAAAAATCATGAATAAATCTAAATATCACACACACACTTATTAAAATCACATTGACAATAAATCACCATTAATCTCAAACTAAACATGCTGATCAATGTTGCTCAACTACTGACTGCAAGAACTAAGGCGACCATCAGAACCAAACCCAGTGTGTTTCTGGAGTGAGTGTGTGTGACGCTCTGGGTCTTACTGTGGAAACTGGGTCTTGAGTGTGTGTGACGGTCTGGGTCTTACTGTGGAAACTGAGTCTTGAGTGTGTGTGATGCTCTGGGTCTTACTGTGGAAACTGAGTCTTGAGTGTGTGTGATGCTCTGGGTCTTACTGTGGAAACTGAGTCTTGAGTGTGTGTGACGGTCTGGGTCTTACTGTGGAAACTGAGTCTTGAGTGTGTGTGATGCTCTGGGTCTTACTGTGGAAACTGAGTCTTGAGTGTGTGTGACGCTCTGAGTCTTACTGTGGAAACTGAGTCTTGAGTGTGTGTGATGCTCTGGGTCTTACTGTGGAAACTGAGTCTTGAGTGTGTGTGATGCTCTGGGTCTTACTGTGGAAACTGAGTCTTGAGTGTGTGTGACGCTCTGGGTCTTACTGTGGAAACTGAGTCTTGAGTGTGTGTGACGCTCTGGGTCTTACTGTGGAAACTGAGTCTTGAGTGTGTGTGATACTCTGGGTCTTACTGTGGAAACTGAGTCTTGAGTGTGTGTGATACTCTGGGTCTTACTGTGGAAACTGAGTCTTGAGAGTGTGTGACGCTCTGAGTCTTACTGTGGAAACTGAGTCTTGAGTGTGTGTGATACTCTGGGTCTTACTGTGGAAACTGAGTCTTGAGTGTTTGTGATGCTCTGAGTCTTACTGTGGAAACTGAGTCTTGAGTGTGTGTGTTGCTCTGGGTCTTACTGTGGAAACTGAGTCTTGAGTGTGTGTGATACTCTGGGTCTTACTGTGGAAACTGAGTCTTGAGTGTGTGTGACGCTCTGAGTCTTACTGTGGAAACTGAGTCTTGAGTGTGTGTGATACTCTGGGTCTTACTGTGGAAACTGAGTCTTGAGTGTTTGTGATGCTCTGAGTCTTACTGTGGAAACTGAGTCTTGAGTGTGTGTGTTGCTCTGGGTCTTACTGTGGAAACTGAGTCTTGAGTGTGTGTGACGCTCTGGGTCTTACTGTGGAAACTGAGTCTTGAGTGTGTGTGATACTCTGGGTCTTACTGTGGAAACTGAGTCTTGAGTGTGTGACGCTCTGGGTCTTACTGTGGAAACTGAGTCTTGAGTGTGTGTGATACTCTGGGTCTTACTGTGGAAACTGAGTCTTGAGAGTGTGTGACGCTCTGAGTCTTACTGTGGAAACTGAGTCTTGAGTGTGTGTGATACTCTGGGTCTTACTGTGGAAACTGAGTCTTGAGTGTTTGTGATGCTCTGAGTCTTACTGTGGAAACTGAGTCTTGAGTGTGTGTGTTGCTCTGGGTCTTACTGTGGAAACTGAGTCTTGAGTGTGTGTGATACTCTGGGTCTTACTGTGGAAACTGAGTCTTGAGTGTGTGTGATACTCTGGGTCTTACTGTGGAAACTGAGTCTTGAGTGTGTGATGCTCTGGGTCTTACTGTGGAAACTGGGTCTTGAGTGTGTGTGATGCTCTGGGTCTTACTGTGGAAACGGGGTCTTGAGTGTGTGTGACGCTCTGGGTCTTACTGTGGAAACTGAGTCTTGAGTGTTTGTGATGCTCTGAGTCTTACTGTGGAAACTGAGTCTTGAGTGTGTGTGTTGCTCTGGGTCTTACTGTGGAAACTGAGTCTTGAGTGTGTGTGACGCTCTGGGTCTTACTGTGGAAACTGAGTCTTGAGTGTGTGTGATACTCTGGGTCTTACTGTGGAAACTGAGTCTTGAGTGTGTGTGATGCTCTGGGTCTTACTGTGGAAACTGAGTCTTGAGTGTGTGTGTTGCTCTGGGTCTTACTGTGGAAACTGAGTCTTGAGTGTGTGTGACGCTCTGGGTCTTACTGTGGAAACTGAGTCTTGAGTGTGTGTGACGCTCTGGGTCTTACTGTGGAAACTGAGTCTTGAGTGTGTGTGACGCTCTGGGTCTTACTGTGGAAACGGGGTCTTGAGTGTGTGTGATGCTCTGGGTCTTACTGTGGAAACTGAGTCTTGAGTGTGTGTGATGCTCTGGGTCTTACTGTGGAAACTGAGTCTTGAGTGTGTGTGATGCTCTGAGTCTTACTGTGGAAACTGAGTCTTGAGTGTGTGTGTTGCTCTGGGTCTTACTGTGGAAACTGAGTCTTGAGTGTGTGTGATACTCTGGGTCTTACTGTGGAAACTGGGTCTTGAGTGTGTGTGACGCTCTGGGTCTTACTGTGGAAACGGGGTCTTGAGTGTGTGTGATGCTCTGGGTCTTACTGTGGAAACTGAGTCTTGAGTGTGTGTGATGCTCTGAGTCTTACTGTGGAAACTGGGTCTTGAGTGTGTTCATGCACTGGCGTGTGGGACGCAGATGCTCGATGAAGCGGCTCAGGCTTCTGTATTCTGCCCTGCAGATCTTCATCTTACTCTCCTGCTTATCTGGAAGACAGACCGAGAGAAAACATGTATTACTGAGAGACTGAATTATTTATTCACTATTATTACACACTCTGTGGAATACTTGATTCTGATTGGTCACTCGCTCCATCCAGCGGTGTGTTATTCCCAGATAACAACCGCTGAGAACAGAAACACAGGCTCATCCGGGTCACTGAAGTCAGCAGCGCTACACACTCGCTAGGAACGGGTTTTCCTTCGTGGAAGTTTTACGTTTAAAGAGCTAATAAAATATATATGTGTGTGTGTGTGTGTGTGTGTATTCTCAGAATAAACTGATCCTGATCACCCTGTCAGGGTTTACTCTGAGATAACAACCGGCTGGATGTACATTATCCCTTGAGTGTGTGTATAAGGTGTTGACGTAACTTCCACTGAAACAGATGCTAAGGCGGGACTTATTGAATGGCCCCTCCCCCTTTTCAAACAGCCAATAGCGTTTAGTTTCCCTCACAGACTGACAGCACCATGGAAGCGAATCCGAGCGCTGATGATACGCTGGATTCAATAGTAGAGATGTGAATAAACTCTAGCCATTTCATTCTTAACCAACTTACAGTTGAACACAGAATAAAACTGGAGCGTTTGAGCAGCCGAACACACACTCCAACACATATCGCTCTGTGTGTGTCAACGCTCGCTTCGGCCAGGTGGTGTTTATAGCAGAGGGGGCGGAGCTTCAGATTCTAGAGAGCATGTGATTGGACAGAAGATGTGATGAGAAGCAGTGATGTCATAAAAATCTTATATGCTTATATCTCCTAAATGCCAATTTTGTCATTGTTTTGGAAGGTTATTCATAACCGTAAGGCTAATATATTCATACTAAAAGCTAAAAAACTTTGAAGTTTGATTTCAGGGGGCCTTTAATGTGACAGCAGCCTAATGTCTGTCGTTAACGCTAATCAAAGAACAAAAGTAAATCACACACTGCTCTCGACTGAATCACTTTTGTAACTTCAACAAGAATGAATGTATGTTTAATTTACACAGTAAAGACTATTATATGATAACTTTATACAATTCATGTAGTGTATCTTATTTCTCGTGCTTGACGTTTTTCAGGTAAGGCTATTTCATGTGTGTCTTTGTTGAACAAAATGATGGTGTTAATGGGAAGACTAATTAAAAAGTAAGTAATCAACTCATCCACTCAGATATCAGCGCTTTATGTCACGTCAAAATCAAACTTGAAATGGCCTGAAAACATGATAATGTGGAGGTTTAGAGACATTAAAGGCACATCTTCGTGTCTGTGACCAGCGTTTACTGAGATGCTGGTTTATGTAAGATCTATTTATCTAATAGAGTATTAAAGCTGATATCTTTCCATGGTAAACCCCATGCAGACCCAGTGTTTAGTGTGGTAAACCCCAGTTTGACACTGATATCTCCTCAGAGTAACAGATGCACGATGTTATTTAATGACAGTGATGTATAATCCTAATTTGCCTCATTACGATTTTACTGTAGTAATTAGCAGAGCTGGTTATCATGGTGATCTTTATCATTTATCACAGACTTACACGTTTGTTCCTTCATGTAAAGGCCAGATAAAACATCGAATGTGTGTTAATGTAAATACAACATCAGGTAAAGTTACACAGATAGATATTAAATATACAAACATGAGGGGAGCTGTCAGCACACACACACACACACTTCAGCTGTACTGTACCTGCGAGAGCCGCGCTGCTGCTGCCTGACACGGAATCCATGATTAAATTAAAAACACTTTCACAACATAAACAACAGTTATTACGGCAAACACGTCAGACTCTGCGGCTCACAGCGCCACTTCCTGGTCCACTCCCGCGAACGCGTTCAAACGTCACACCAAAGGAAACGCGCTCCTGATTGGCCGTGATGACTTCTGTCGTTGAGCATAGCGGCAGCTGATTGGAGGATTGTGACGTGAAGCTTGCTGTTGATATAATGAGAAGAACAGCATTTAGATTATTTCTAACTTTACAAGAAGTCGTCATACGTAACGGTAACTAACTTGACAATTTATCAATTTCAGATCCAGAATTTTGTTTCATTATTACTAGTCCGAGTCTACATAGAAATAATCATTACAATTTAAACCTAAGAGCGCTACATTTTACCTACACATAAACATAAAACATTAATTATGCCACACTAATATTTCTGGACGAGCGGTAAACGTGTGATGTTTTTAAACGATGGATATTTTGTATTGCCCCCCAAAAAAAATTCGTTAAGATGAACAAATACTGTATAATCACTTATTTAATTCTATAAATTGACATGTTCGGAGTTTATTACAAACAGTCTGACGATAAAATATGCGTTTAAACTGTATGTTGGTGTAGAATACTGGCATAGGCGTATTCTCTGACTAACTTATTAAGAATCACTAGTGTTTTTGTCTTTTTACTCCGTCATAAATGGCTCTATGTTTCTGGCCGCTGTTAAACCTCTTACTGTGTTCATCCATTAATTCTCATTTCAGTCTTTCGAACCCGTCTGGAGACACGAGACATGTGAGTGTGAGTGTGAATTATTGCATTCTGACTACATGCTGATTTACTGTTATATATTTCATATTCTCAGAGTAAGTCTACAGTTGTTCATAAAGCTCTGTTCACCTGTTTCAGCTCAGACTGGTAAAGACTGGATTTGTGCGGTTGTGATAAACACTTGGACTGTAGTGTATCAGACAGTAATCCAGTGTGTGTAAGTGCAGTGTGTGTGTGATGTGTGTGTGAGCGTGTGACCTCTGACCCCTGGATCAGGCAGTGCTCCTCAGAAAGGCAGATCGAGGGGTCCCGAGGCGGCGTGAGGCTAAGTGTGTGTGTGTGTGTGTGTGTCATCTGGGGTCCAGAGGCTGATTACTGTGAGTGGAGGGCAGGTAGACTGAGGATCAGAGAGAGAGAGAGAGGAGTGTGTGTGTGTCGGTGTGTGTGGATCAGAGAGAGAGAGAGAGGAGTGTGTGTGGATCAGAGAGAGAGAGAGAGGAGTGTGTGTGTGTGCTGAGATCAGCGGATCAGTGTACGCCAGTGATAACATCAGAGGATGTAATGGCTGTAACAAGCGGATCAGAGGACAGAGTGTGTGTGTGTGTGTGTGTGTGTGTGTGTGTGTGTGTGTGTGTGTGTGTGTGTACCTACATAACTATATTTTGGGGACAGATTTGTACTCAGAAGTGACCAAAATCTCCACAAAATAAAACTCCCTGTAGGGATGTCCTCATTTGTAAATCTGGTTTAAAAATAAAGTAATTAAAATGTCTTTAAAAAAGTGTGTGTGTGTGTGTGTGTGTGTGTGTGTGTGAGAGAGAGAGAGAGAGAGACTGTGTGTGTGTGTGTGTGTGTGTGTGTGTGTGTGTGTGTGTGTGTGTGTGTGTGTGTGTGTGTGTGAGTGTGAGTGTGTGTGTGTGTGTGTGTGTGTGTGTGTGAGAGAGAGAGTGTGTGTGTGTGTGTGTGAGTGTGTGTGTGTGTGTGTGTGTGTGTGTGTGTGTGTAAGAGATAGTCTGTGTGTGAGAGAGAGAGTCTGTGTGTGTGTGTGTGTGTGTGTGTGTGTGTGTGTGTGTGTGTGTGTGTGTGTGTGTGTGTGTGTGTGTGTGAGAGAGAGTCTGTGTGTGTGAGAGTCTCTCTCTGTGTGTGTGTGTGTGTGTGTGTGTGTGTGTGTGTGTGTGTGTGTGTGTGTGTGTGTGTGTGTGTGTGTGTGAGAGAGAGAGAGAGTCTGTGTGTGTGAGAGTCTCTCTGTGTGTGTGTGTGTGTGTGTGTGTGTGTGTGTGTGAGAGAGAGAGAGTCTGTGTGTGTGAGAGTCTCTCTGTGTGTGTGTGTGTGTGTGTGTGTGAGAGAGAGAGAGAGAGTCTGTGTCTGTGAGAGTCTCTCTGTGTGTGTGTGTGTGTGTGTGTGTGTGTGTGTGTGTGTGTGTGTGTGTGTGTGTGTGTGTGTGTGTGTGTGTGTGTGTGTGTGTGAGTGAGAGAGAGAGAGTCTGTGTGTGTGAGAGTCTCTCTGTGTGTGTGTGTGTGTGTGTGTGTGTGTGTGTGTGAGGCTCATGTACACAGGCCAGTGTAACACGCAGTGATGTTAACCAGCTGTGCAGCCGCTCTCAGCAGGAGATGAAGGAGTGTGTAAGTGTGTGTTGCTGTGAGACACTGATCTCTGCATCGCTGCAGTCACACACACCGTTACAGAACTGCGTCTCTAATGACAACGTTTTCCCTCGACACACACCGGACACACACATTAGCGTCCCGCCGCAAAACACTACACACATTTAAAACATGCTTATTTACACGCTTTTCTTATCATTTTTTGTTCTCTTATCAAATCTGATTTAAAGTCACCGTGAATTTTTTTTATATATATATATTGCAGATTTATCGGTGCACATCATGATTGTGTTAATAATCTTGAATCAGAATATCTTCTCTTCTCTTCTCACACCACTCTAAAAAATGCTGGGTTAAAAACAACCCAAGTCTGGTTGAAACTGGACAAACGCAGTGAATGGGTTGTTTTAACTCAGCGGTTGGGTTACATGTTTGCCCAAGGTGCTGGGTAGTTTTATTTAACTCAACTATTGTATAATAATTACTGTATTTCTTGCTTAAAATGAACCCGAAGTATGTTGCAAATGAACATTTATGAATATGTTTAATGAACAATAATTAAACAATAAACATTTATTAAATTTATTAAATTTTAAATTTATTAAATTTATTTATTTTATTTATTAAATTGCTTATTGATAAATGTTCACCTTTTGATTATTATTGTTGCCTCTAGTTATTATGTGTCTGATTTTTAATTTACAATCTATTTTGTGTTCATTTTAAGCCAGCCATGTAGTATTTTCTTTTTTCTTTTAAATAGTTGAGTTAAATAAAACTACCCAGCACCTTGGGCAAACATGTAACCCAACCGCTGAGTTAAAACAACCCATTCACTGCGTTTGTCCAGTTTCAACCAGACTTGGGTTGTTTTTAACCCTATATTTTTTAGAGTGGATCCAGAGAAAGGGTAAAAGATGTTAAATTACTGAGGACATATATTTCAAATTTTCAGGTCTTTCTTTTCTTTCTTTACCTTTTTTTTCCCATCTATTCTTATATTGTTGTTATCTCTGTTTTGTTTTTGTTTGTTTTTTGGTCGATGTGTGTATTTTGTAAAATTTCTGTATGTATTCCTGCAATAATAAAAAAAAGTGTTAGATCCACCAATAGCAAACCACAACCATCCAATCAAATCCCCACGACCACAATCAAGCCCCGCCCACATTTGTTCTTGTTCCTGAAGCGGATTTACAAAGACTTCCGTTTCATGCGGACTTTAATCTACTCTCATAGACCAGCGTTCAAGATTCCAGGCTGTTGTTTTGTGTTGTGTGTGTGTGTTCGGGTCAGTGAAATATAAAAACACGGTGATGTTTCTGATCTCTGTTTAACTGTAACCTGCTGAATCCTGCATGAGATGTTATGTTCAAAACCACGAGCTCTGGCTTGGATTTACACACACGTGCAGAAACGCCTGGATCGGATCCGTCGTATCCCTGAAATCCCACAGCTATATTTCACATGAAAGAGGACAAGACTCTGAGATTTTAAAGCTGTTTCACTCATTTATTTTATTAGCTTTTAATGAACGTAATTAGACGGCAAGTAATTAAATGTAATTGTGCTCGCGACATCCTCCCCCATCGCCGCAGATTGGCCCGGACAACATGTGTGGTATGAGCAAATTTGCCGGATTAATTGGGGATAGATAATATTTTTGGATTGTGTTTCACACTAAATGGCCGCGCGCCGAAACAAAGAGCGCGACTGAAGCTCATTAATCATGTCGAGGGGAGATGTGTGTGTGTGAGTAAAGTAGCGGTCCATGCTGCTCACACACACACACACACACACACACACACACACACTTTGAGTCCTGTCAGGGCCGGAGCTCGGACCCACCGCTAATTACTCTGACGCCATCCCAGAGAAAACACTCAACCTCGGCAGTGTGTCCCTGTGAGCTGCGCCAAACTCACACACTCGGGTGTGTGTGTGTGTGTGTGTGTGTGTGTGTGTGTGTAGATGAAGAAATGATTGCAAACTTGTAGAAAGATTTCCATCATTTCTGAAATGTTGTTTGTTTGTTGTACACGTGTATTCAGGAGTGTGTCTCGCTGCTCTTCAGGCTCTGGGATTCAGGAAAATATCCATCGCTCCCGATTCTGATAATCAAAAAAAAAAAAAAAAAAAAAAAAGAAGCATTTCTATCTATCAATCATTAGTGAGTGAGAAATCACACAATGTGTGTGTGTCAGTGTGCATGTTTAACTTTAGGACCAGGTGTCTCCACAAGGATAGTAAAACTGAGGACTTTTTGCTGGACCTCACAAGGAACATTTATTTTAATTGATTGAATTAGATTTTTTTGGGTAAAAATGCAGAAAGTTGTGTGTGATGGGTAGGGTTAGTGTGTGTGTGTGTGTGTGTGTGTGTGTGTGTGTGTGTGTGTGTCTGTGTCTGTATCTGTGTGTGATGGGTAGGGTTAGTGTGTGTGTGTGTGTGTGTGTGTGTGTGTGTGTGTGTGTGTGTGTGTG
>JAJAQA010000018.1:34177801-34520301 GCA_021464565.1 Rutilus rutilus | reverse complement strand
GTGTGTGATGTTGTGCATGTGGCGAGTGTTTTCGTGACACGTGATCTTCATTGATCAGCAGTGTGTGTGACCTCTGACCTCACTCCTGCTGGTTAAAGACAGTGTTAGTAACAGTAGATGCACTAACACACTTATACACGCGCGTCTCGTTCGGTTCTCTCCGTGTGTGTGTGTGTGTGTGTGTGAAACACATCAGCATTCAGCAGCATGACAGCCCGTCGGCGAATAGAGCTTTATTTACATGCTTTTATATTCCTGTCTCGCTCGTGTCTGAGTGACTATAAATATCTCGGGTCCTTCACATGAAGCGTCTCCGGTGTCGTGGAGAAGAACGGAGGAGGTGTATTGCGACGGTGGGCAGCGTTACACAAAATAATAACACAATCAGACTGCATGATTTACAGTCTGAACCAGAGGAAAACGCTGAACACAGGCTTTAAACTCCAGCGTTTGCAACTCATGATGTGAAGTATTTCATGAAACGCCGTAGAAACACTTTTGAACGAATATGAACATGCTTGATTTATTATATCAATGCCAGTCAGACGTTTTTAATATTTGTGAAAGAGTCTCTTCTGCTCTGCATTTATTTGATCAAAAATACAGTAAAAACAGTGAAATATTATTACAGTGTAAATCATCTGTTTTCTATGTGAATATACAGTGTAAAATGGTATTTATTCCTGTGATCAAAGCTGAATTCGCAGCATCATTACTCCAGTCTTCAGTGTCACATGATCCTTCAGAAATCACTCTAATATGAGGATTTGATGATCAAGAAACATTTATGATTATTATTAATGTTTCAGATTTTTGTGGAAATCATACATTTCGTTTCAGGATTTTTTTTTTTTTTAATAGAAAGTTCAAAAGAACAGCATTTTATTTGAAATAGAATCTTTTGTTACATTATAAATGTCTTTACTGTCACTTTTGATCAATTCAATGCGTCCTTGATGAATAAAAGTATTCATTAATTTAAACCTTTGAATGGTACTGTATTTATAATGCATTAATGTCTTCTGACAGACTGCATTAATTGTGATCTGAATTGATTTTTTATTAAACCTCTGTGATTTCTGCACTTCTGAAAATGGTGGACTTCTGTTGACAATGTCCAGATATGAAGCTAATTGTAAAACTAATTGTTCTGTCACTCTTAAATAGATATATCTGCTTTATTTTGATAATTCATAGGACTTCATTTGCATTTCATTATCAGAACTCAATATTGAATTTACTCAAAATAAGCAATTCGATTAATAAACGCAGCAGATGTCACATAGTCAAATCAAGTCAGCTTTATTAATACAGCACTTCATACAATACTGATTTCAGAGCAGCTTTACAGTGATAACGGGAACATGATGCTGTTGTTCAGCTGAAGTCAGTTCAGTGTTTATTTATATCTGTTGTAAAGAGAATCAATCATTAAATTAGTTCATTGCGTCTATAAAGCAGTTCTGCAGAAAATGATGTCATCGTCCAGACAGAAATGCACCTGGACCGCCTTTTCATTTTTTGTACGCGTTTGGACTTTTTTATACTAATTCTTCATAGAAGTTAAACAGAGGAAAGAGAGTATGGATCATAAACAGACCCTGTGTAAAAATATCCTGTCGTTCGGCCACAAATAGTTCCTGTATTTTATCTTTCAAAGGCTAGAAGAGAATTTTTCCACACAATGGGAAGCACATCTAAATTTAGGGATGAATGATTTATTTTTCCGATTGTACATAGAAATGCAGCGGTTGACGAGATCTGTTAGGACGTCTCTTTTCATGTCATCTCTGGTTGAAATCAAACCCAGACTAAAAATACTCCGGCGCTCTGACCGGCGTGTGCTAATTGTGTGGATGATAATAAACACACAAAGAGCATTAACAGTGCGATATTTAATGAGTGACAGCAGCTCATCCATCACGGCCTCTAACGAGCTGCTCGTCTGAGCTCAGATCTGCAGAATCCTCAATCACACATGACCACAAAACACTGCGCTCTTCAGATTGTGTGTTTGTGTGTGTGTGTGTGAGAGAGTGTGTGTGGAGTCTGATGTGAGAAATTATCAGTGCTCAGAATTGTTTATTCCTTCAGGACCTAATGCATTTGCAACGATCTTTGCTGGTGAAAAGACCAAATTTACAAATTCATGCATGATGTTTACCTGCAAGTGTGCGCACAGTTATTAAACTGAATCAACATTGAACTGACTCGAGCGGAGTAGAGCTGCTTCACAGCTGAAGTTAAGTGGGTACGTCTCAATCCGCTCCCTGGTTCACTACTCAGGGTGCTGATCAGGGCGTTCTGTCTCAATCGTAAAATCCTTCCAGTGGATGCTGGAGATTAAATCACAGGAACGAGTTCTGGGGCCGGAGAGGACAAGCTCTGGGGCTGGAGTGGTTTCAGGAACGAGCTCTGGGGCCGGAGAGGACAAGTTCTGGGGCTGGAGTGGTCTCAGGAACGAGCTCTGGGGCTGGAGAGGTCTCAGGAACGAACTCTGGGGCTGGAAAGGTCTCAGGAACTAGCTCTGGGGCTGGAGTGGTTTCAGGAATGAACTCTGGGGCTGGAAAGGTCTCAGGAACTAGCTCTGGGGCTGGAGTGGTTTCAGGAATGAACTCTGGGGCTGGAAAGGTCTCAGGAACTAGCTCTGGGGCTGGAGTGGTTTCAGGAACGAACTCTGGGGCTGGAAAGGTCTCAGGAACGAGTCTGGGGCTGGAGCGGACTCAGGAACGAGCTCTGGGGCCGGAGAGGTCTCAGGAACGAACTCTGGGGCTGGAGTGGTTTCAGGAACGAGCTCTGGGGCTGGAGCGGACTCAGGAACGAGCTCTGGGGCTGGAGCGGACTCAGGGACGAGCTCTGGGGCTGGAGAGGTCTCAGGAACGAACTCTGGGGCTGGAGAGGACAAGCTCTGGGGCTGGAGTGGTTTCAGGAATGAGCTCTGGGGCTGGAGAGGACAAGCTCTGGGACTGGAGAGGTCTCAGGAGCGAGCTCTGGGGCTGGAGAGGACAAGCTCTGGGGCCGGAGAGGTCTCAGGGACGAACTCTGGGGCCGGAGAGGTCTCAGGGACGAGCTCTGGGGCTGGAGAGGTCTCAGGAACGAGCTCTGGGGCTGGAGAGGTCTCAGGAACGAGCTATGGGGCCGGAGAGGTCTCAGGAACGAACTCTGGGGCTGGAAATGTCTCAGGAACGAGCTCTGGGGCTGGAGAGGTCTCAGGAACGAGCTCTGGGGCTGGAGAGGTCTCAGGAATGAGCTCTGGGGCTGGAGAGGTCTCAGGAACGAACTCTGGGGCTGGAAAGGTCTCAGGGACGAGCTCTGGGGCCGGAGAGTTCTCAGGGACGAGCTCTGGGGCCGAAAAGGTCTCAGGGATGAGCTCTGGTGATGGAGAGGTCACAGGAACGAGCTCCGGGGCTAGAGAGATCTCAGGGACGAGCTCCGGGGCTGGAGATGTCTCAGGGACGAGCTCTGGGGCTGGAGAGGTCTCAGGGATGAGCTCTGGGGTTGGAAAGGTCTCAGGGACGAACTCTGGGGCTGGAGAGGTCTCAGGGATGAACTCTGGGGCTGGAGAGGTCTCAGGGACAAACTCTGGGGCTGGAGAGGTCTCAGGGACGAGCTCTGGGGCTGGAGAGGTCTCTAATCCTTTTAGCAACATATTTGGGGATTTTACACATTGAAACGTACTCTGGACAGTGCTCAGGGTCTGGAGCCGACACTGGACTGAGCTCTAGGAACGAGAGCGGGCACTGGGCTGAGCGGGCTTCTGGTTGAGTTCGGGGAAGTGAGCGGGCTTTTTGCTGTGCTTGGGGAAGTTAGCGGATTCTGGAGTGGACTCTTGACTGAACTCGGGAACGGACTCTTGACTGAACTCGGGAGAAGACTCTTGACTGAACTCGGGAGCGGAGTCTTGACTGAACTTGGGAGCGGACTCTTGACTGAACTCGGGAGCGGAGTCTTGACTGAACTCGGGAGAGGAGTCTTGACTGAACTCGGGAGCGGACTCTTGACTGAACTCGGGAGCATGAGTGGGCTCGTGAGCTGACTCTTGACTGAACTCGGGAGCGGACTCTTGACTGAACTCGGGAGCGGACTCTTGACTGAACTCGGGAGCGGAGTCTTGACTGAACTTGGGAGCGGACTCTTGACTGAACTCGGGAGCGGAGTCTTGACTGAACTCGGGAGCATGAGTGGGCTCGTGAGCTGACTCTTGACTGAACTCCGGAGCGGACTCTTGACTGAACTCGGGAGCGGACTCTTGACTGAACTCGGGAGCGGACTCTTGACTGAACTCGGGAGCGGACTCTTGACTGAACTCGGGAGCGGACTCTTGACTGAACTCTGGAGCGGAGTCTTGACTGAACTCGGGAGCGGACTCTTGACTAAACTCGGGAGCGGAGTCTTGACTGAACTCGGGAGAGGAGTCTTGACTGAACTCGGGAGCGGACTCTTGACTGAACTCGGGAGCATGAGTGGGCTCGTGAGCTGACTCTTGACTGAACTCGGGAGCGGACACTTGACTGAACTCGGGAGCGGACTCTTGACTGAACTCGGGAGCGGACTCTTGACTGAACTCGGGAGAGGAGTCTTGACTGAACTCGGGAGCGGACTCTTGACTGAACTCGGGAGCGGAGTCTTGACTGAACTCGGGAGCATGAGTGGGCTCGTGAGCTGACTCTTGACTGAACTCGGGAGCGGACTCTTGACTGAACTCGGGAGCGGACTCTTGACTGAACTCGGGAGCGGAGTCTTGACTGAACTTGGGAGCGGAGTCTTGACTGAACTCGGGAGCGGAGTCTTGACTGAACTCGGGAGAGGAGTCTTGACTGAACTCCGGAGCGGACTCTTGACTGAACTCGGGAGCATGAGTGGGCTCGTGAGCTGACTCTTGACTGAACTCCGGAGCGGACTCTTGACTGAACTCGGGAGCGGACTCTTGACTGAACTCGGGAGCGGACTCTTGACTGAACTCGGGAGCGGACTCTTGACTGAACTCGGGAGCGGAGTCTTGCCTGAACTCGGGGGCGGACTCTTGACTGAAATCGGGGGCGGAGTCTTGACTGAACTCGGGGGCGGACTCTTGACTGAAATCGGGAGCGGACTCTTGACTGAACTCGGGAGCGGACTCTTGACTGAACTCGGGAGCGGAGTCTTGACTGAACTCGGGAGAGGAGTCTTGACTGAACTCGGGAGCGGACTCTTGACTGAACTCGGGAGCATGAGTGGGCTCGTGAGCTGACTCTTGACTGAACTCGGGAGCGGACACTTGACTGAACTCGGGAGAGGAGTCTTGACTGAACTCGGGAGCATGAGTGGGCTCGTGAGCTGACTCTTGACTGAACTCGGGAGCGGACACTTGACTGAACTCGGGAGCGGACTCTTGACTGAACTCGGGAGCGGACTCTTGACTGAACTCGGGAGAGGAGTCTTGACTGAACTCGGGAGAGGAGTCTTGACTGAACTCGGGAGCGGACTCTTGACTGAACTCGGGAGAGGAGTCTTGACTGAACTCGGGAGAGGACTCTTGACTGAACTCGGGCGCATGAGCGGGCTCGTGAGCTGACTCATGGGAGAGAGTAGACTACTCTTAGAGTAGAGTAGACTTTGGAGCGAACTCTTGGTCTGGGGAAAATTCTTGAACTGATTCTAGGTCTGGAGTGAACTCCTGGACAGACTCATGGATCTGAATAAACTCTGGAGTGGATTCTGGTTTGGACTGAATGGGACTTTGGAATGGTTTGAACTGTTGCAGACTCTAGATTGTCTTGGACTGGAACGGACTCTGATTTGGCTGGAGCTGGTGCTGGAGTGGACTTGGCTTGGACTGTCTTTCGGCAGTGGTCCTGCTGACTAGGTGAGCATAGAGAATATATTGAATAGAGAATCTTTCCTGCTGTAATTATGGCTGAGACGGTGGGCTTCATCCCGCTGTCAGTCGCTCGACTCCTCCAGACGATTCAAGCTCCAGCCCAAAAGCATTTTTATTTTATTTTTTAAGAAAGTGTTCATGATGTCATTGAGAATGTAGTCGAAACCAAAGCATGTAAGAAAGGAAAATATACAGACCAAATTAAAGAGAGTAATGGTGTCATAAATAATCTTAAACCTATTATAATACTTGTCTTTTATCTGTATATATGCAATGGCTCTAGTTTCATAACTCCTTTATCCAGAGGATGAATCAGAGATAACGGCCCTTATGGTTCTTTTTTATTTAAAATAACAGCATTCTTTTTTTCTTTTCATTTTCTTTGGTAGACATGCAGTTTCATCGTTTAGTTGGTGTTCCTCAGTGATGAATGAACTTCACTGATCTTTGAAAGACTCAGCTCTTCTGAGAGCTCTTAACTAACTTTATTTACTGAACACACACACACACACACTCACACACACTATAAACTCTCACCATTATGCGCGAGAATGAAAATGTAATTATTTAAATAGGGCGATATATTAAACATTAATTTTGAATGTGTGATGATTTTTTGCAGATTTATTTTTAACAGTGGGTGATTAAAACTTTTTGATCATAAAAATTGCATTGGATACATATAAATTACATTGGTGTCCATATAAATATCAGCATAAGCACATGCAAATTGCATATTGTTGCTCAGTTTGGAGCTGTTTTTTTCCTCCATAGATTCTTTTTTAGATTTTGTCTGAAGTTTAAACATTTCCAAAAATATTTTTTGGACTATTATTTCATGTCAGGCTTGACAGGGTGAATGATTTTTAAAAAATAATTTTGTTTTTGGAAGGTGCATTCAGAAATTGTTTGGCTTTCACGAGATTTTCTTTTTACTTTATCCACTAAATGTTTTGAATCTGCTAGACTACAAAAAACCTGGTTCCTCGGATTCAAATCCATTTATATATAAGAAATATGTCCTCCTTTTTTAGCTACATCTTCACCCAGTGCTTGTTTTGTTTTCTACTCATGTTGGATGAATCCCTTCTGCTTGTCTTGGTCTCGTATTATGATAATTATTATTAAAAGCATCCACTAAATGACTAAATGTGAATGCACAAGGCCCGTCTCTCAAGCGTCTCGCTCAGGAAGCCTCGTTTCCTGATGGCTTTAACCATGTGTCAATATGAAAATAAGAGGTGTCAGGGGATAATGGTCAGGGAGGAGGAGCGTGGGGTCTTTAAGAGGTCCTCTAATGGAGCCCAGAGCGTAGCCGTGTCATTCCTGTCAACATCGCCTGCTTTAAGCCAGTTGTTGCCTTCCAGCCAGCCCTGTAATTCAGTGCCATTAAAAGTACAGGCTGGGGAGGTGAACCGCTTCCCAGTGGTGTCAACAAATGCCCTCCTCCTTCTCCACACTTTCTCCCAGGAAACTTTTGGCACGGCTTGAAAGCATAACGACTGGTTGTGTCACTCCAGCCGTCATAAAGTCAATCACAGGTAGAATTACAGAGCCGTCAATGTCACGCTCCTGATTCCCTGCGCGGCCTTGAGTTTGGAGGAGCGCCGGAAGCCTAGGCCGTTTCGGGCATTCAGAGGACATTCAAATTAATGCTAGCGAAACATTACATGTTTTTGATAGTGGAGGAAGACAAGAACTGTTGGGTTTGTTTTCATGTTCGTTTAGGGACAATCAAAGCAGAATAATAAACCAAACGCTGAATACATGAACAGCAAATGTGAGTAGATGCAAAGGAAAAAAAGAGCTAGATATTTCACACAGAGCACAGTATGATATCTAGTTTACTTGCTGCTGAGTTTCTCAATCTCAATTCAAAAATATTTCAAAGATTTCTAGTTTGTAGAAACACAAGGTCCTGCTGGACGGACATGAGCCTGTGATAGTGACTGAGTGAGGCAGAGATAAACGATCTAATAGGTAATCTTAGAATTAAATTAATATATTCTTAGATTAAATAATTTTACAGTGCCCCATTATGCTTTTTTGGTTTGTAACTAATTTGGTTGGTTTTGTTTTGTTAAAGTGCTCCTATTTTTATATTGCCTTTCATGTTGTGTGTAAAATAGCTGTATGCATAACCAATTTGCATAATGCCAGCCTGTGGTCTTGATTGGCTGAGCAGCGTCTCTTAGCTCCGCCCTCAAACAGTGTATCTGAGACTGGAGGAGTTTGGTTCGTGTTGTTCATGTGGAGAAGACGCTGTTTTCTGAGATTGATACGGTAAAACCCACGCCATCGTTACTGTTCGTATCACTGAGATCAAGAGCTGAGATTCAGATATGATAATGAGCGTTTGCTTTCTGACCAATCACATTAAACTATTAAAAACTGAAATAAATTGATGTTAAAGGACTAAAATGGCTAACAATCAAACAAGCTTGACAAAAGCACTTACAAAATTATAAGAGTAAAAGCAAATTCAAATGATAAAAACTATAATAGTATATAAATAATATTAAAATAACACTAGTTTAACCAGAAATGTCAATTGTGTCATCATTTATTCTTCAGTTCTTCTTCATGCCGGTCCAAACCCATTAGTCCTTCATGTGTCTTCGAAACACTACACAATCTTCATAAGGAGATCCATATGAACAGCAGTTTAATCCACCGCTTTACGGCTTTACTGTCTCTGATGAGTAGAGGACTAACGGAAAATTCACATCTTCATCCTATATTCAAATATTATTAAAAATGTGTTACAGATTTTGTAATCAGATTGTTTAATGATAAAAATGCAATGAAAATGACGTTATATATATATATATATTATCAGATAAATACCTTATCCAAGTATAGTGTTTAGTGTTTTCCTATACAATATTGTCCTCATATTTTGATGGTTTAATCAAACTTATAGTGTCAATAAAAACTAATATCCCTTCCGGACGTCACTTTTGGCCATTACTGTATGAATAACAGCTTTAAATCTCTAAATATATTAAATCTGTTCATCAAACAAAGCACTTTCACATGTACTTTTTTGAAGTGTCAGTGTTTTGGTGGAATGGACTTTCAAATCTCTCAGGTTTAAAATATCTTAATTTGTGTTTTCAAAGTAAGTCTTGTGAGTTTGGACCGACACGAGGGAGAGTAAATCACAACTCCCATTTTCAGGTGAACTTTCCCTTTTTCATTTAGACTGTCAGTTCTTCAGACTAAAGCCAAGCGTCTGGACTTCTTTAATCCGTCTCAGCTCTACATGCCCCGGTCTCAAGATCTTCTCACACAGAAGAATCCAAACACTGTACATTGTGCAGATTATCCAATGTAAACACTGCAGGAAAATGTCCAAATGTGCTCTTCTTTCCACAAACTGCTCAAACGTCTCCACAACTCAGGCTGGTTTACAGAGATTTCCGTTTGATCAAGTCTTCTGGCCTCTAAAACTCCAGAACGTCAAACGCTGAGTGTTGAGAAACACGATGACACACTGATGTGTAAAAAAAAGTTGTAATTAAAACTACTAGATTATTGAAGGTTCGTTTGACAAGAAAATACTATTTTTATTTAAGCTGTTCATGTTTAATTCAGTGTGTTACGTATGGAAGCTGTGACTTTTTATCTGACGATCCTGACTTTTTGTGTTTTTGTGTTTATATCTCCTAATTCTGAGGGGGAACGCCAGACCTACGGGATATAGGCCTAAACACAATTGCAAGGAAAAAGTCAGAATTGTGAGATTGCGTTATTTTCTATTCTGTGGCAGAAACAAGCTTCCAGAGTTAATTGCTGTGTCCGTGTAATTGTTTGTTAAATGCACTACCAGTTTGTGTGTGAACACTTTCCAGTGTGGGATAAACTGGTAGTAAAGGTTGTGAAGGTTAGGAAACTGTCACAGATTCACGAGTGTGTTTCTGTGCCGCTAAAAGAGACGCTTACCTCATTGTCAAGTCAGATTACATCAGGGTGAGTGTGTGAATCACAGCCGACACTCAAACACACACTCACATGTTCAGCGGCTGAAAACAAACAGCGTCAGGGTCGTAAGAGACTGTTTGCTGAGCGAGTCTTTCGTCTGTGTTTTCTTCGTGCTGTTCCTCACGGGGTGAAGGTTATTGAAATAAATATTCCAGCTCTGTATTTGAATAGTGTCAAACCCATGTGTTGTTCTCCACAAAGCGGTGCTGTGAACGGAGGCCGTCTCGCTGGAGGACTCGTGATTAAAAACACTCGTGTCCTCAGCAGGCCCACTCGCTTCAAAGCTCCACACAAGCCAAGAAGAGACGTTTTTATCTTCCCTCGTGATATCTGAAGGCTTATTTCTGTGCAGGAACACGAGTGTTTCTGTCCGCCACACATCCAGTGATGTAGTACAGCTCAAACACACACAGAGCTTCACACAATGGCAATGCTGTTATCAAGCATGCGATTACTGGGAAAACACAGAGTTTCACATTTTGGATGAAATTGATTTTAAAAATGCATCGGAAGCTGTGCTTAAAGTTGGACAAAGTTAACACACTGTAATGTCCAACAAACACACACTGTACATTATTGCAGCACCTCTATTCCCAGTCTGTCTGAAACCAGTTCTGGTTTCTGCAAAGCTCCGCCTTCTGAACAGCCCAGAGTGCTCTGATTGGCCAGCTGACCCTGTGCGTTGTGATTGGCCGAACACCTCAAGTATTTAAATTGCAAATTTGTTTTTAAAAAACAAAGTAGCCTATACAATTCATGCACTGAAGTCAAACGGATAAAGATTTTTGTTCAATTTTGGCAATAATTAGAACAAAATCAGCTATATCGGTTAACATTTTGATGCACTATGCTTTTTGTCTTTTTTTTTTTTTTTGCAAAAAAACCCCTTGGATGGAAAGTGATGATCAATTTATGATATTGTTATGAAATCAATCTTGCCGCATGTAAATGAAACTGCATCACTGCATCGAGATTTTGCTCATAGTTTGGTAATCTGTGTCTGGTGACATAAAACTGAGGTCTGTGAAATATTTCTTGCAGATTCTAGCGGTTTCATATTTTTTTCAGCCCCTCTGTAGTATTTATTTATTTCCAGGGCAAAAATAATAATTATTGTTTATGGTATAACATGATTTGGAGTTTGAACTTTTCAGAAAGGTTTGCAGTAAACACTTACCATTGGTCAGTGATGATGATGTAATAGGTGGGTGTGGCTCTGGTCAGTGATGATGATGTAATTGGTGGGTGTGGCTCTGGTCGGTGATGATGATGTAATAAGTGGGTGTGGCTCTGGTCAGTGGTGATGATGTAACAAGTGGGTGTGGCTCTGGTCAGTGGTGATGATGTAATAGGTAGATGTGGCTCTGGTCAGTGGTGATGATGTAATAGGTAGATGTGGCTCTGGTCAGTGGTGATGATGTAACAGGTGGGTGTGGCTCTGAGGCTCCGCCTTCTCTGAGGTGTAAATCTTCTCCGGTTCATTTCTTCTGTTCAGACGCGAGTGAAAACATGAACACACTGAGAGCCGCTTTATAGCAGAAACTGAAGCTGAAAGAGACACTGACACTGTTTGTCATGTTTAATACTGTAAAGCTGCTGCTTTAAAGCAATCTACTGTATAAAGTGCTGTATAAATAAACGTGACTGTAGATCTGAATCTCAGATGTTTCACACATATCCACATCACTATGATCATATGCTTTCTGAACTGCTGTTTTCTCTGTTTATTCTGTTATTGAGAGGAAAGAGCAGCACATATTTACATATTCATGTGGACTGCGTCGTGATGTTCACTAACAGTGTCTCAGTTCACTTATATTCCACTCTTCTTTTCTCCCCTAAGCGGAGAACGAGTACGAGTTCTGCTGTGAATCGAGTTTTCTCTCTCAGCTCAGTTGAAAAGCTGGTGTTTCTGTATAGTGTGTTTCCGGTGATTCGTCCTCCTCTGTTTCATGGATGTCTATAGATGTGAGGGAGATATCTTCACGCTGTCTCGTTCCTGACGGATTCCTCCATGCGTTGTCAGACACCTCTCGAATGTGAAAATCATCTCTCCGTGTTTTATCAGACTCGTGCGAGGCCTGCGCTAAAACTCTGGTGACAGCGTAATAACCGTGTGTTTGTTTGGAGAGAAACCCAGCGCTCATGTGTGGCGCTTCACTCACTCTCTCACTGTCTCTCTGGCAAAATTAATTACTGTATGTTCTGCTTTATGAGCATGTCAGGAGGAGATGATAAATGACCTGTAATATCGAGAGATTGTACTTGCACACACACGACCACAGACATTAATCAATGGCCTCATATTTGTTATTAACTTACTAGGCGAACGATCGCAGCCGCAATGTCATTACTAGCGGTTCAGGCCTGTAATAGAGGTGAACTTTCAGAAGGCCTGCGTATCAGATGTGATTAAAGCCTGCCGTGTAAATCTGTGTCCTCATTACGCTTTCAGGAGAGAGTGAAACATCACAGCGCTCCTCCTAACGGGATTTAACTCAACACCTCGCCGACCCAAATACGCCTGTTTAATGGACCCGAATATGACTGTTTTATGATCTCTGATGGCTCATATCAGCTCAGACGAGTCGAGTGTAAACACAGCTTCTGCTTCTCTCACCGATCAAGCCTTCGTTGGGAAGCAAACATTCATTTGTGTCTCGAAAGTGCATTGGAAGTAAACCCACAGATCCTGAATCCCGTTTGGTTTCACTTTATTTTGATGGTCCCTTTAACACATTCTGTTGACTATAAATAACATTACACCTTCATGTCTACTAGCTCTCATTAGAGTATTAGTAGAGTATTAGTAGAGTATTAGTAGTGTATTAGTAGTGTAGCGTATTAGTAGTGTATTAGTAGAGTATTGGTGCTGAAACCCAATGAACAGGACAATAGAGACACCAGAATAACAATATGCATGGTTCTGAAGATGAAAATACTCAGTAGAGTATTAGTAAAGTATTAGTAGAGTAATAGTAGAGTATCAGTAGATTATTAGTAGAGTATTAGTAGTGTATTAGTAGAGTATCAGTAGAGTATTAGTAGAGTATTAGTACTGTATTAGTAGAATATTAGTAGAGTATTAGTAGTGTATTAGTAGAGTATTAGTAGAGTATTAGTAGTGTATTAGCAGAGTATTAGTAGTGTATTAGTAGAGTATTAGTAGTGTATTAGCAGAGTATTAGTAGTGTATTAGCAGAGTATTAGTAGTGTATTAGTAGAGTATCAGTAGAGTATTAGTAGAGTATCAGTAGAGTATTAGTAGACTGGTAGGGTTAGAATAAGTTGACATGTAGTTGCAAATATACTTATAGTCAGTAGAATGTCTGTTTGAGGAGCATCACAATAAAGAGTTAGCAGATATTAAGCAGAGACTCTACTAATACTCCAGTGATACTCTATTAATACTCTACTAATACTCCAATTATACTATACTAATACTCTACTGATACGCCAATGATACTCTACTAATACTCTACTAATACTCTACTGATACTCTACTGATACTCTACTGATACACTACTATTACTCTACTAATACTCCAATGATACTCTACTAATACTCTACTGATACGCCAATGATACTCTACTGATACTCTACTGATACGCCAATGATACTCTACTAATACTCTACTGATACGCCAATGATACTCTACTAATACTCTACTAATACTTTACTGATACTCTACTGATACACTACTGATACACTACTATTACTCTACTAATACTCCAATGATACTCTACTAATACTCTACTGATACGCCAATGATACTCTACTAATACTCTACTAATACTCTACTGATACTCTACTGATACTCTACTGATACACTACTATTACTCTACTAATACTCCAATGATACTCTACTAATACTCTACTGATACGCCAATGATACTCTACTAATACTCTACTAATACTTTACTGATACTCTACTGATACTCTACTGATACACTACTATTACTCTACTAATACTTTACTGATACTCTACTGATACTCTACTGATACACTACTATTACTCTACTAATACTCTGCTGATACTCTACTAATACTCTACTAATACTCCAATGATACTCTACCGATACACTCCTAATACTCTACTGATACTCTACTGATACTCTAATGACAGTTAGTTGACATGTAGTTGCAAAGTTACTCATAGTCAACAGGATATCATAATAATAAAGTGTTAGGAAGCGTTTACACGTACGATCAGAGAATCAGCTCGACCTGTAACATCCATCAGCAGAAATGAAGAGAAACCTCCGGCTACTGAAGCTTTGATTTCCACATCACATCTGATGATGATAATGAACCGTAAAAGAGATATCGGGAAAATGAAACGGTTAAAGGCGAAGGAGTTTTACTGCAGGCCATGTTACATTTGCTCCGTGACTGGGATATTTTCCTCTTCATTGATTTTTAGTGATGATTGCCTGCTTTATTCATGGAGGGAAATAGTCGGGTTTAGGCATTAATTCGTGGTGAGATTGCACTGTTTAGAGTTGATAGATAATATAAGAGGATAGATTATTTTGCCAGAGCAACTAACACTTCTGTTGTGTGTTAACATACTCACAATATCATCATATATATAGATTTAAAGATAAATATAAATGTATTTTTTACAATAAGGTTCATTAGTTAACATTTGTTAATGTTTTACCTAACATGAACTAACAATGAGCAATACATTTGTTACAGTATTTATTCATCTTTGTTAATGTTAGTTAATAAAAATCCAGCTGTTCATTGTGTGTTCATGTTAGTTCACAGTGCATTAACTAATGTTAACAAATATAACCTTTGATTTTAATAACGTATTAGTAAATGTTGAAATTAACATTAACAAAGATTAATAAATGCTGAACTATTGTTCATGCTTAGTTCATGTTAACTAATGAACATTATTGTAAAGTGTTACCTTCATATTCATAAATAGAGTAACACACTGTTCCTTACCATTTATTTTTAGTAGTTTTCTTCCATTGTAGAGCGCTGCACAACTGTAGTGAATCCAATACAAAAATGCATCAATATGTATCGCGGATAGTGTCAATATAATTCACCCAAAATAAAAATTACTGTGTGAGGGAAAAAAATTCCAGTTTTCAGAGTTTGAGTGTCAGAACTGCATTAAACTGCTATATATAATGTTGAATATAATGTATAATAATGCAATGGGGGAATATTAGTGTGTCCTGATAATGCCAGATGTCTGATGTTACCAGTAAAAGTGTCCTACATTATTTTAAATATATCTAGTCAGTGACAGAGATCAAGCATATTCATCTACAATAATTCAGTATTTTCATCTTCAGAATCATGAATATTGTTATTCTGGTGTCTCTATTGTCCTGTTCATTGGGTTTCAGCACCAAGTCCAAGCCTGTTCATTTACACACACAATGTAGGATCACATTTAGCATTTCAGCATTTTCTGTACACCTTTTATCATGTGTCTTGAGTATCGCAGTGATCTGGTGTCGAGAGTTCAGGATCGCGATGAGTGTCGAATCGTTACACTCCTAATGTTTAGTGTGGACACTACTTGAGATGCATGGCTTTACTGATGCACAGGTGAATCTGACCTCTGATCTCTCACACACACACACACACACACACACTCACACACACACACACACACACACTCACACAAACCCCTGATGCAAAGAGGAAATAATCAGAGCAAGATGCTCAGAGGAATGCAAATATTATTTTCTCCCAGTAAGAACAACAGCCGCACACCCCCGTGATGTGATGAGACGAGTGCCACACAACAGCCGCACACCCACAATCCCCGAACCAAACCCACATTTGCATAAAACATTAAGCACAACAAAATGATTACACCTGACAAGAAGAGCCGGAGGAACAACATGGCCAGTGGCAGAGCGGATCGAGCGCCGGCTCCCTCGGCAAGACCGCCACCGTAACCGGCTCGCGATTAACGATTCAAGCTTTTGTTGAAGCCACACAAATCCCATAACGCGACCCTAAATCAGGTTACCCTGCACCTCGCTGATAGGGCATTGTGACGGATCTGCTGAAATCGGCCCGGGCTTGGCGGCTCTTGTTGGGCGTTCGCCGGCTCATGCTGGAAAATCGCGCCTCTGCTGTTTCGCATTATTCTCTTAAATGTGGGTCTTGTAATGCAATTAAACGGCGCATGTAAGCCGCCCCCGCACCCCCGCGCCATTGTCTCACACACAAAACAGATTCATCTGCAGTCATTTTTGACGCCACCATTTAACCCAGGGTGCATTGAAATAATTCTGGAGAATATTAAGCAGAGAATCGGCCTCGGCTGGGTTGTCAGCGCCGATACGCGTCGGCTCGTCTTCAAAAAGATGAGCATCAAAACATTAATATCCTTCTTTTTCATTTGAGTGAGGGATGAAAATCCGTGATGTCGAGCTCTCGGATGAAGGATGCTCCCAGATAAAACCGAGAGAGATTATTGAACACTTTCATATTTCTCCCCAGACAGCTGGAAGAATGTTAATATTTGGGTGAATATTTGCGAGCACAAACTTGGAGCTGATAAGAGCTGACAGCGGGAATGATCTTCCTCGTGACAGATGGTGTCAAAAACCCCAGTGACGCTGTCATGCTGACAAACTTTTCAAAGGCGCAATATACACACACACACACACACGTGCTGTTATTGAAGTGTTGAATCTGTCCCTGCAGTTGAGGAGGACGACGCTGAATTATGGATTCTCCAACTTACTTTAAACACGTCACGATACAGCGCTCGACGTGTCAAGCTGAGGAAACGACACGCCGCCGTGTACGCTGATCTTAAAATTAACTTTGATATGATAATTCCTCATTCATTCCATCATTCCGACGGTTAACCCCGGAATAAAAGGAGCGAATTAAGTGAGAACAGAAACGTGGCCCTGAGTCGTTAGGGGGAAAAGATTCAATCTGCAGCTCATTTTCCATAAAGTGTTTTTATGAACAAAAACTATGGACGGTTAATCCAGACCTGGAACAGAGGCTTCTAGCAGGGTTCATATTTATAACAATACATTTCCATGATTTATCGTGACTTCTGAGGCCTATACCGTTCCATGGATCGTCTGTGTATGTGTAAAATACGAGTAAAAACCCATGTTCAAGAATTTAAAATAATGACATGCTATGTGGTTTAATACAAAATACAATCTGCAACTCTGTCAGAAAATAACGTTTATTGACTAATGTTGTACAGATATTTGTGAAACAAATTATCATGACTTTTCCAAAATCTTCTCATTTTATTTGTTTCCAAATCTTGGAAATTGCTATTTTAAAGTCACCATGAAATCAATTTTTATTTTTTTTTATTTTTTTTATCCATGCACATCATAATCAGAATAACTTCTCTTCTCTTCTCTGATGACGAGGGCGGGGCAATCTGTCACTCACATGAGATCAGCCAATAGCAAACCACAACCATCCAACCAGCCGATCAATTCCCCACAGACACAATCAAGCCCCGCCCACATTTGTTCTTGTTCCAGAAGCGTTTTGATAGAGGAGAAAACACCAGCGCAACTTCCCTTTCATGACAACTTTAACATTGCATGACTTTTCCAGGTTTTTCTTGACCTGTTCTAGTTTCGCTCAACGTGATTTCTCAAAAGTTGTAAACAAAGATTTACATTTTACAAGAAAATCCATTTTCAGTCTTTCTACTTCAAACCTTTAATTAAATGTGTAAAATGACATTTCTTTAATTAATTGTGAACTTCACTGGCAATTTCTGAGCGAAAATTCTTTCTACACCAAATTACAGCATTACGTGACCTCGGTTTGGACCCGGTTTTCTCAACAACTATAATCTTGTAGAGAAAGTGCATTAAAGTTAGTTAAACTGTCAGCACGTGTAACTCCCAGGACTACGTCTGGTCCTGCAGACCTTTAAAGCTCGACGGCTCGATCGTTTGCATTTTTCCTGCTTCAGACATTCTCACAAGCTCTTTTCCTTCTGTGTGTGTGTGTGTGTGTGTGTGTTTCTGCAGTTGTAAACTCAGGAGTTAAAGCGGGATGAAGAGGGGGGCGTCTGTAATCACCTAATCCAAACACACACTGGAGGAATCTCATTACTCCTCGCTACACTTCCATTCGCTCCTTATCTGGTTTCAATCAGCGCTCTCTCTCTCCAGAAACGTGATTCTGTGTGTGTGTGTGTGTGGATGAGAGAGAGCTATCGGAGCGATGCGTGTTTGTCTTGTCCAGTTCTGATGCCTCGGTCAACAGTAAAAATAAATGCGTCTGTTTCTCGTCTCGTGACATCAGCTAAATGGATGGCTGTTGTGGGAACGACCCCCGTTCATGCAGACGAACATTAAAACGAAACCCGATCCGGGTCCTGGAATCCGTAAGGTGCTGCTTTTCTTCTTTTCCTCCGCTGGTTTTCCCCGTAGGTCAGGGAAAGGTGAGCGCGACACCCCGGGTGAACCGTCTCTGGAATCTGAGATTAAAAAAACGCTCCCAGATAACCAGCAGATCTGGAATTCACAATAACAAACCGGCCATATATCTACCTGTCTCCGGCCTTCCTCCCGGAGAGGCCACGGGGTCGCAGAAGTGGCTGCGCTCCATCAACATCCCTTTCTTTTCTCCCGAGGAGTCAAAAATAGAGTGTGTGTGCAACCAGTGGTCAGTGTGTTCACGTTCAGTGGCGTCTGAAACCAGCACACATCTGCCTCGTGTCTCTGCAAATGAAACGCAGCAGAAGCCTGAGCTGCTCTTTCACATGTCCTGAAAGTGAACGGGAGTCCACAGGAAAGCACCACTGCGGTAACTGTTATAATAGTTATGTGTGAGAAACAAACTTCAATTTAACTGAAAATCTTGCATTGAAAATGGTCACACCATTCACTGTCATTTTATGGAGAAGAGAAGCAGAGCATTTGGACATAAGGACTAAATATTCACCAATTCCTGGATGAAAGATTCGTTAGTTCACCCAAAAATGAACATGATCCCATGATTTACTCACCCTTAAGCCATCCTAGGTGTATATGACATTCTTCTTTCAGACGTTCAGAGTTGGTAAATGGTAACTTGGATTTCGAAGCCCAGAAACGTGCATCCATCATAACAGTGCTCCACATGACTCCAGGGGTTAATAAAGGCCTTCTGAAGCAAAGCCATGCGTTTTTGTATGAAAATATCTATATGTATAACTTTATAAACTACAATCACTGGTTTCTGTTAACTGCCGTACACGAGTAGAGTCCAGAGTGACCTCTGACCCGACGCATGACGAGTGACCTCTGACCCAACGCATGACGAGTGACCTCTGTACAGAGTAAAACAAAACACCGGTCATGAGTTAGACGTGTAAAACCAGAATATTAAAATTAAGCTTGAGTTTGTATTTGTTTGAATTGCAAGAGGCGTCTGTCCTCGTCTAAGCTTATGCTACTCCTGCATCCTACGTCATGTGTCGGGGTCAGAGGTCATGCGTCGGGTCAGAGGTCACTTGTCATGCGTCGGGTCAGCGGTCACTGGTCATGTGTCGGGTCAGAGGTCACTCGTCATGCGTCAGGTCAGAGGCCACTGGTCATGCATCGGGTCAGAGGTCACTCGTCATGTGTCGGGTCAGAGGTCACTCGTCATGCGTCAGGTCAGAGGTCACTGGTCATGCGTCGGGTCAGAGGTCACTCGTCATGTGTCAGGTCAGAGGTCACTGGTCATGCGTCGGGTCAGAGGTCACTCGTCATGTGTCGGGTCAGAGGTCACTCGTCATGCGTCAAGTCAGAGGTCATGTGTCGGGTCAGAGGTCAATTGTCATGTGTCGGGTCATAGATTATGCGTCGGGTCAGGGGTCACTTGTCATGTGTCGGTCAGAGGTCACGCGTCGGGTCAGAGGTCACTTGTCATGCGTCGGGTCAGAGATCACTCGTCATGCGTCGGGTCAGCGGTCACTGGTCATGTGTCGGTCAGAGGTCACACATCAGGTCAGAGGTCACTTGTCACACGTCAGGTCAGAGGTCACTCGTCATGTGTCGGGTCAGAGGTCACTCGTCATGCGTCGGGTCAGAGGTCACTTGTCACACGTCAGGTCAGAGGTCACTTGCCACACGTCAGGTCAGAGGTCACACGTCAGGTCAGAGGTCACTCGTCGTGTCGGGTCAGAGGTCACTCATCATGCGTCGGTCAGAGGTCACTTGTCACACGTCAGGTCAGAGGTCACTCGTCATGTCTCGGGTCAGAGGTCACTCGTTATGCGTCAGGTCAGAGGTCACTTGTCATGCGTCGGTCAGAGGTCACTCGTCATGTCTCGGGTCAGAGGTCACTTGTCACGCGTCAGGTCAGAGGTCACTCGTCATGTCTCGGGTCAGAGGTCACTTGTCACGCGTCAGGTCAGAGGTCACTCGTCATGTCTCGGGTCAGAGGTCACTTGTCACGCGTCAGGTCAGAGGTCACTCGTCATGTCTCGGGTCAGAGGTCACTTGTCACGCGTCAGGTCAGAGGTCACTCGTCATGTCTCGGGTCAGAGGTCACTCGTCATGTGTCGGGTCAGAGGTCACTCGTCATGTCTCGGGTCAGAGGTCACTCGTCATGCGTCGGGTCAGAGGTCACTCGTCATGCGTCGGGTCAGAGGTCACTCGTCATGCGTCGGGTCAGAGGTCACTCGTCATGCGTCGGGTCAGAGGTCACTCGTCATGCGTCGGGTGATGCACCTCGTGTACAGCCGTTACCGGAAGTCAGTGATTATAGTTTATAAAGTTATAAATATGTATATTTTTCTTCAGAAGGCCTTTATTAACCCTCTGGAGGCGTGTGGATCTCTGTTAATGATGGACGCACTTTTTGGGCTTCAAAATCTCCTGTACCATTCACTCCCATTATAAAGCTGGGAAGAGCCAGGATATGTTTTAATATAACTGTGATTGTGTGTAAAGAAGAAGGTCATACACACCTAGGACGGGTTGAAGGAGAGTAAATCATGGGATCATTTTCATTTTTGGGTGAACTATCCCTTTAGGCAGCAGGTTTGATTAACGTTCTCTCTGATTGCAGGGTATTTCTGCATCATGTCACGAGTTATTTCCGTCGGTCCAGATGACCTGCTTATATTTAGCCCTGAAACCCACCAGAATAGAGCAGCCGCACATCTTCTCAGTGTGGACAGGACTCGGCTCTGGAAACACACACAGCTTGACGCCGCCGGCCCTGAAACACTCGAATAAATCTGCCAACCACAACATCTGAACACTGGGATGTCAAATAACACACACATTATTTAAGGGCACAGACGGGGACTGATTCTGTAAAGGATACCTGATGATGTGTGTGTGAGCTACAGCACAGCATTTATCGATCAGAGAACGAGGAATAAATTTCAGAAAGCCTCAAGTCCAGCCCTCACAGACGTACTCAGATCGCTCGCTTTCAGTCAAACATTGAATAGCGATAAAAATCGGCTTCCTGCTTTACCTTAGTCATAAATTTAGCGTGTATCGGCAGACCGTAAACCCAAAACAGACACCAGGCTTTTCATTATTGAGGACATTGATTGACAAAGTGATTTATTTCTAAATGCTGCTACACTCTAAAAAATGCTGGGTTGTTTTAACCCAGCTTTGGGTCAAATGTTGGGTTTAAAATGTAATTTAAAAATGTAACCCAACAACTGGGTTTGTCCACATTTAACCCAAAGTGTATTGTGTCTTGTGAGTGTACTGAGAAACAGAGTTTGTGCTGTTGCTATTTGTGTTGTTTGTTAGGAGAGGTCTTGAAATATTTAGCCGTTTTTAAAGATGACAGTTCAGCTCAACCAGAGTAAAAGTGCAAAAGAAAAAGAAAAACGTGCCTGTTTCGGGATGGATGAGAATCCGTCTCATCTGCGGCCCAGACCCGGCAGGACCGGAGCCCAGAGAGTGTGTTTCTCTTCCCCGTTCTCAATCATCAATAACCAGAGGCTTTCGCTGGCGTTCCCATGTGCGGCGGGATGCTCTTACACTTCAGGAATGCTGTGGAGAAATCCTGCTGTCAATCACTTCACAGACATTCCCTTCTTCAGCTCTACATGCAGGGAGAAACTGGAGGAAAAGAAAACTCATGCATGCTCCAGTTCAGCTGTAGTTTGTTCCACTGCATCTCCTTTCAGCGAGTCTCGAACAGAAACACATGCATGTTTACAGTTGTTCTCTGAGGAAAATATATTAAGAGAATTTGGCATTTGCTCTTGTCAGCATGCAAACTACATACGGAGAATCTCACCACTCAACACCTATAAGAAATACAAATGTCCCTTTTATAGCACAAAAACACAAAATAACGAAATAGTAGGCTACTTTGAGTACATTGCATCACAACATGTCAATTCGCAAAGCAACTCAGTGCACTCATATTAATACTCTTTCAATGTTCTTGTGAAAGTTCATTTGTATAATTTTTTGGGGGGATAATCAGAAATGCTCTAAGAAACAACAGCCACGGGGTTTCCAACTCAAACGCTGAGAATAATTAGCACACGCTGTAGACTGACATGCTCTGACAAATACTGGCATATCTACACCACAAACATTACATTTACAACATTAATGCAAAGCTTTGAATGTTTTCACCAGCTTAGGAGAATATCTAACAATTAATCTCAGGTGAATACAGATCCACGCCACCTACTGTTGAACAACTGAACTGCAATGACGTCCATTAAAGTCACCATGAAACCAAAATAGATCATTCTTGTTTTTAATGAAATATTAGTTTATTATGAATGATTTATCTTTCCACATCATTATTCATATTAATATAATCTTCAATTTAAAAAAAAGCCCCCAAAAGAGCTAAAAGCAATGAATAATGACTTGTTTTTTTGTTTGTTTGTTCACTTACAGCAGGCGTAATGCTTCAAGAACGTCACATAGAGGACTGTTTGGCTGCTTTTAGACGTTTTTGCAGCTTGACAGAAAGTGTTTTGTTGTTTTATGGAAAAGAGCAGCTCATTTGGAAGAATACAGGTTGCAAGAGTCTGGAACAGGATAAATGATCATTTTTGATTGAATTATTAATTATTTGAATAAATGGCAACAGTTGGTCCTGGAATTAAAACCTCCATTCATTTGCACAATATGGATATAGATTTTAAATCATAAATCATAAACCTTTAAAGACAGACCAGTTCTGAGCTCTGATGTTATAAATCGATATTATTTGATTCTGTTCAATCTGTTCACATTACGTTAACTTATTTTTAAAGTAATCATTATGTGAGAGCCGAAATCCTGGTGAAAAACTACATTACCCATGATGCTGTGCAGAACATTCCACCAATCAGAGACTTGCGGCGATGCAAATCGCCCCTAAAGAGCTCTTTAGCTCCGCCCACTCCCATGAAGCACTGCAGATGATGTCTCACTATACACTCTCAAAACACTTACATATGTCAACTCAAAATATATTGTTCTATAGTTATAATCAACAACTAAATGAATAGGTTTATGTTTCTCAATCATTTTTATGGGATTGTCGTTCTTGTAACTTTGTCTTTTTGTCTGATTTTCAGCTTCTTTGCTTCAAATCAAAGTTTGTAATGTTATGATTCTCCTCGTAGCTGTTTGCAACCATTACAACAAATTGATATGAAGCAAAAATGTTGAAAATCAGACAAAAAGACAATCATCTAACCATGGCTTTCAACGTCTTCTTTAAGTCCCTGTGGGAGAAATGAGTGTACTTCCTGAACCAGCGCTTCTGAGTACATGGGCGGCACGGATGCACTGTATTGTTTTAGACGACAGATGTGCTGGAATAATGCGTTGGATACGCCAGGGCTTCCAGTAAGGCCACGGTGAGCGTGTGGACATGATGGTACAGTAAGTACAGTACGGTAAACCGGCTCACGCGTCTGTGAGGTGTTTGAGATTGAAAGGAGAGTTTGAGTGTTGCTCGTCCTGAAGAAGCGGCGCTGTGGAAGCATGACATGGAGTGTGTGTGTGTGTGTGTGTGTGTGTCAGAGATGGGTGAAGGTAATGAGAGTCAGAGCTGTCTTGCGCTGTCATTCATACTCCTCCATGTGTATCGTAGCGCACACACTACTTCAAATTATTCTGCAGAGCTAGTCACTATTTTCCTCCCCACAGAATTAATGAGTTAAATGTAACCATGCATAGCAGTTTAATCATTACCTGCAGCGTGTTCATGTGGAAGTCAGGTGCTCTGAAAGAGGATTATGCTGCAGTGTCACATGGGTATCATTTATATCAGTGACAAAAGCTTCAACTGTTTTTAATCAGGAGACTGAGACTCCCACAGCTTTATTCAGGAGCGTCAGCTCACATCGGGAGAAACCATCACGTTCTGTAGAACAATAAACTTGAGCATGCTCACTTAATAATGTTGGGTTAAAAATAACCCAACGAGTAACCCAACTATGGTATAGTGGTATAATATATAATTAGTAAATATACATAATTGTGTACATGATACCACACATGAATTCAAAGCCTATGAAAATGTGTAACCCAACGCTTGGGTTAAAAAAATAACCCAATGTTTTTTTTTTTACTGTGTACTTATAAAAAGAGTTCTCATTATGGAAATAATACACTTTAAAAGAATACACTTAAATGTGAACTGAATACGGAAATCAAAGTATTTACTTAAGTGTGTGTTTCGGATGTTATTTGCAGTTAAATGCGATTATAGTATAAAATTATATTTGTAAAATGATATTATATAAATGTATTATAGTTTCAAATGATTTTAAATGCGATTAGTGCTTTTTGACCCACTTAAGTAAATCTTAATATGTAATTTCATAATTACGTCTGTGAAATAGTTAAAGTGTACTGACAAGCATTTATGAAAAACTACAATATACTTTAATAAAACATATTAAACATATTAAATATATTTATAATTACACGTTTGTAATTTGCAATTTTGTGCTTTTAAAATATATTAGCTTGAAATGTAATATCAATATCAAAATATATAATATAGTGTTTATAAAATACAGTTATAATCAACTTTACATGTGCTTATAGTATCAACACGTCAAAATAAGTGCACTTCTTTAAAGCATGACAAAAGATTAAAACAATTTAAAATGCACAAGTAGAACTTTTAATGTGACATTATTATGAGAAAGTGCTCTTTTTAAAGGTGTTCTTAAGTGTGTTCAGAAACACATGAAAGTGTGCTCTCGTTAAGTGCACTTTTACGTCATTAATATATTATGGACAGAAATGGCCATGAATTAAGAATTAATTCCACAATTTATTAATTCATTCATTCAGTAAATAGTGGCCATGCTGAACTCATTTGTTCCCTTATTTTGATTTAACTAAAACAAGGGAACAAATTATTACAAAGTGGCCATGATTTAGTCAAACGAGGGAATGAATTAGTTAAACATGCTGCTGTATTAGTAAGCCGTGGGAACAAATTGTTTATCCGTGGCAATGGTATAGCCTACATATTTTTTCCCACATGTCATGTGCTCCATAATATCAGACTTTATCAGTCTGATAAAATCAGACTAAAGCCTTGTGGGACAAACGACTCAAACCTAAAGGATTGCTTGGTGGACATTTGAATTTCAGAAGCATTGTGTCAAAAACTGAGCAACTTGAAGGTTTGCTGATAGACTCTAATTTAGATTTTCTTTTTATCTCAGAGTCATGGTTAACTGAATCATCACCAAGGACTGTTTTTGCTATACCTGGGTACCAAATTTTTAGGAAAGACAGAAAATTAGGGAGAGGAGGTGGAGTTCTTTTGTATGTTCGAAATCACTTTAAATGTGTAGAAGTGCATCCTAATTCCTCACAAGAACTTGAAAGCATTACTGTCTCTATTGTATTGTCCCCTCATATGTCTTTTATTGTTACAGGTATATACCGACCCCCAAATTCTAATAATATTTTTTATGACAAACTAAAATCCTTATTAAAGGAAATTGGTACTAAGACTGAACTAATTGTATTAGGTGATTTTAACATAAACTGGGCTGAGAAAGCAAGCAGGAAAAAACTTAAAAGTATATCAGATCAGTTTAATCTTGCTCAAATGATTCAAGGCCCAACTAGGATTACTCAATCATCACAAACACAAATAGATCTTATTTTTAGTAATAAGCCTGAGAGAATTACAAAATATTTTAATTTGATAACTGGTATGTCAGATCATAATCTGACCTTAATTGTTAGAAAATTGACAAAACAAAGATTCTTTTATAGACAAGAGGGTAAAAGTTATTTTAATGTTATACCTAAAACCTTAGTCGGTCCATTTGAGGATAAATTAAAGCACTTGGACTGGAATGATGTTCTGCAGTCTGATGATATAGAAAAGGCATCTAATATTATGATGACCAGAGTTAGTGAGACTAAAAATGAGTTTTGCAAAAAAATCTTACATCCACGTAAAAAATATAATCTGCCATGGTTAAATGAGAATCTTTGGAAGTTAATGAAGCAAAGAGATTTAGCATTGAAGGCAACTCTTAAATCCGGACTACCACATGATAGGAGAAAATTCCAAGAATTACGAAATAAAGTAGTAAAAGATCTAAGGCAGGCTAAAGCTGATTACTTTATTAAATTAATCAATGACTCTAAGGGAAATAGTAAATTGATTTGGGAAAATATTAATAGCATTACAAAGAAGGAGCGTAAATCTGTTCAAAATTGGGTAATAAACGAACAATCAAAAGTGATAGAAGATAAAGGAGAAATAGCTACAATCTTTAATTCATTCTTTGTAGACTCAGTACAGTGTCTAGCCAGAAATTTTGGTCTAAGACCAAGAGTACTTACATCAGCTAATAATGATTTCCCTGTTTTCACAATCAAAAATGTCTCAGAATATACAGTAATGAAAACACTTGATTGTTTGAAAGGGACCAAGTCTAAGGATGTTTTTGATTTTGATGCAAAATTCTTGAAAAATTATAACTTAATACTATCTAAGCCTTTAACTCATTTGATAAATTTGTCAATAACAAAATCCTATTTTCCTTCATCCTGGAAGGCTGCAGTAGTGACTCCAATTTTAAAAACAGGTGATAGAACTCTTATATCAAATTATAGACCCATTAGTATACTTCCAATAGTTTCTAAAATTACAGAAAAGGTTGTTTATGATCAGCTAGTCTCTCATTTAAATGAAGGTGAATTTACCTTGCACCCGATGCAGTTTGGCTTCCGAAAGCATCACTCGACAGAAACAGCAAATTGTTTTTTTGTGGAACGAATCAAAAGTCTACTTGATAAAGGCGGTGTCGTTGGAGCTGTGTTTTTAGATTTTAAGAAGGCATTTGATACCGTTAATCACAACGTTTTATTATCGAAACTTTCTAAATTTAATTTATCTGTTAATACCATGACCTGGATGGAATCCTATTTGAATAACAGAAAACAATGTACAAGAGTGGGTGATAAGTGTTCCTCGTTTGCAAACTGTATTTCAGGGGTCCCTCAAGGGTCTATTTTAGGACCTCTTTTATTTTGTATATATATAAATGACCTCCCTCAAACATGTCCAGATGTTAACATCCAAATGTATGCTGATGACACTGTGATTTTTACCCATGCAAGATCTAAAGAACACGCTGCAGCCAAACTGACAGCTTCGATGAGTAAGGTGTCGGATTGGCTGGCAAATTCATGTTTGACCCTAAATCTAAGTAAAACAGTTTGCATGTATTTTAGAGCAAGGATTAATAATTCAGTTAATCCTGATATTTTAATTAACGGTGAAGTCATTACATCTGTGACACATGTTAAATATTTAGGCATCATAATTGACACAAATTTGACCTTCAAAAAACAAGTTAGTAAGGTCATCAAGACTGTTAAATTTAATCTAAACAATTTTAAGAGTATTAGACATAATTTGTCACTGTCTGCTGGAAAACTTTTTGTACACACAATGATCTTTCCCCATTTGTCTTACTGTATAACAACCTGGTCAAAGGCAGGAGTGACTACGCTCAAGCCTATGTATTCACTTTATAAACAAATTTTAAAAGTATTAGACAAAAAACCTAAGGATTATCATCATTGTAATATTCTGAAAAAATATAATCTTCTCAATTTTGATAATTTCTTATTTTATTCGGATGTATGTCTAATGTTTAAAGTTATTCATGATCTTGCACCCCCTCCTCTTAGAGGATGCATAGTTTTATCTGGCAGTGGCAGTGCCAGTAGAACTAGAGCATCAACTAGGGGTGATTTGGTACCGCATTTTAGAAAGACAACCTTTGGTCAATCCGTCTTCTCTGTCAAAGTAGTGGAGAAGTGAAATTCAATACCCACAAATATTAGAAACTCAGGAAGTTTTGCAGTATTTAAAGCCAGCCTCAAAATTTGGCTAAAATCAGCACAAGAGTGTCACCACTAATGATTGCATTGTATTTTCTGTATTTGGTGTATACATCAAATCGTTCTTATCAATTTTGAATAATATGTATTTTTGTAAATTTATGTAGTATATTTGTTGTTTAGTGGTTGTTTTGAGTCTTTTGTTTTGTCTACCTGCCCAGGGACAACAGATGCAAATTAGCTGTTAGCTAACTCTGGTGCAATTGTCTGAATTGTGCGCTGTCCCTGCCAAATAAACAAACAAATAAATAATATGCAAGTTTTTTTCTTTTTTTCCCTTTTTTTTTAAGAAGACTTTTAAAGTCCCCCTGTAGTCAATAATTGTATCCCTTAAAACTCATCTTTGATCACCAAAATTACATATTTAAATGCTTTTTTTCTTTGAAAAAAAAAGTCTTCATGACTTAAAATATCTAGAATGTAACTCGACACCCTTGCCTCATTTAGTATACGTGGTTCTATGAATATGCAAATGAGCCCCGCCTCCACTCACTCACTCAGCTCAGAGATCCACTGGTTGACGATCACACGCTGATCTGATTGGTTACAAGGTAGTTTGTGACGTCAGAAACACCAGCGATTTCAAAGCGTGTGTTTGAGACTGTCTTTGGTTCACTGCAGTTTTAAGGAGGAAATACTCAGCAATGGTGTCGACTTATGAATTTACACATGCTTTGTCTTAAAGCAGATTAAAAACACCACATAGACACATAAACAAAATTAAAAGCTGGACTTTCACCACAGGGGACTTTAAGAAACACTACATGTGCACATGCAACAGAAGTAAGTGCACTTCTTTCCCCCAGGGTAAGAAAGAAGCCGTAAATTATGCCTGTTGTTGACTTTGGGTTCCTGTCAAAATGTTGGAAAACATTACTTTTAACACCAAAAAGACTAACTTAAAAAAAGAAAATGCATTACTTACTTTTGCATGTCTTTTTCGGTCTGGGTCTCATTTCCCTCTGGATGTTCGGGTTGATAAAGCTGTGTGGGATAGTTAGTTTGTCGTTTCCCGTCCAGCAGGAGATGTTGAGATGTTGAGGCTTTGAGACTTGAGGCTGCGGAGTGAAGACAGCTTCACTGATTATGAAGAGAACGCTGATGTTTCACTTCTGTACTACGGTATGGAGAATTGCATTTATGCACATTAACCTGTAGAGCACTTTGGAACGACATGTGTTGGATTTAAATTAATGCTGGGCAACAATTAATCATGATTAATCACATCCAAAATATTATTTTTTTTAATTATTGTGTATAATTATTTTGTATACATAAATACACACACATGTATAAATTTAAGAAAAATGCAAATGATATATACAAATTTATATTTATATATATAATACAAATTATGAATATATATACAGTATGCAAATATTTCTTAAATATATACACGCATATGTGTGTGTATTTATATATGCAAACTAATTATACACAGTACACACACATATGTAAACACAAACTTTTATTTTGGATGCGATTAATCGTTGCCCAGCACTAGTTTAATGTGCTTTAACTGGAGAATTGAAAGGGTAGTGCTTTAGTGTCCTGATGCGCTGCTTGTGAAGACTTCAGGCTCAACGAACACAGAAAGCATAACTTCCACAGACTGCCAAGTACTCAACATGAGCATTCAGGTGGTGTTCTCTCTCTCTCTCTCTCTCTCTCTCTCTGAACCCTTTCACACAGCAAACGCCCCCCTTCACCCCATTCTCAACATCCCCGGCTTTACGTGTCTCCGGGACCCGCGAGCGCTAATGACTCCTCCGGCACATTATTGATGGATGTGTATTTATAAAGGAGACAGATAAGCGCTAGCACAGGCTCGACGCCGGACAGTTTCACTCAACGGGCCGTCCAGCGGGCATGAAGGAGCGAAGCCGAGCCTCGGGCGCAGGTGAGCTCGGCTTATGCGCATTACACAGCGTGTGAGGAACTGTACGGGCCTGTACGTTCACACTCGTCTGGCCCCGCTCCAGACACCCTTACACAATATTTGCCCTCAACTTCGGCTGGTTTATTTACTCTGGAGGAATATTTTCCCTGAACAACTCACAAGCTTAGTGTTTGGCAAATACACCCAGCACATGAAATATGGACGGCATGGCTCAGGCCAAACGACAGGCATATTTAGGCGATGAACTCATGCAGGAGCGCAGCTTGGGAATGTTTTTGGACCGGGAGCCGGATGCACGAAAACCTTATGACACTCCTTAGGAATGTTCCTAAATGCAATTCTTGAAAAATAATTTGTGTACATACTATTAATGCACACTATTAGAATAAGATTAATGCACTGTTTTTTACTGAATGATGTCAAAAATGATGTCTATATATAAAATTAAATATGAGGTCCCTATATAAATTGATTTTCTAGAGTTGTTGTATTCTGAATTTAGCGAAAAGTCATATTACTACTACTAGGGATAATAGCTAGTGTATCTATGATGTAATGTTTAATCATTTAAACAACCTAGTAAATCCATGAAACATCTCACCTTTGGGGACTTATGATAAGTTGGTGGTTATCCTAACTTTGAGAGTTTATTTACAATGATTTTTAAAGAGGCTATATTATGTCCTTTCTCAAAGTCTTGCTGTTGTTTCAGGCTCTACTAGAACAGGTTTTCCTGCTTGAATGTTGATTATTCTCCTCATATTCTCCATTGTTGCGGCTCCTCTCTTCCCAGTCTGTCAGTAACGCTTTGTTTACTTCCTGTCTCTATGAAGCCCCTCCTTCTGAAAAACACACTGTGCTCTGATTGGTCGGCTGGATCAGTGTGTTGTGATTGGTCGAGCGCTTCGAGTGTGTTTTGGAAATGTCCCGCCCCTTTCCATAACCGCCAGTTTAACACACTACTAACTAACTCAACCAGGCCTCGCCCCTTTATTCTGCGCATTAATTATTATAATGAGGAATATTGTGACGTGTTCGTTCCCGGGAGAAACTCAAGACTACAGTGGAGGCGTTTCAGGAGTTCAGAAACACTGACACTGATATAGAGAAGAACTGGAGCTTCTTCATCATCAAACAGCAACATCACACACTAAACACAGATGAAGATGGAACAAAAGCAGAATCTTTAAGAACACATTTTTCAGGAATTCAAATTATTCTTAAGTTTTGCCTTTAGAACAATCTCTTAAAACTCATCTTTAAACACCAAAATGACATATTTAAATGTTTTTTCCTTGAAAAGTTATTTCTTCATGCCTTAAAATATCTTGAATGTAACTCGACACCCTTGCCTCATTTAATATGCATGGTTCTATGAATATGCAAATGAGCCCCGCCTCCACTCACTCACTCAGCTCAGAGATCCACTGGTTGACGATCACACGTTGATCTGATTGGTTACAAGGTAGTTTGTGACGTCAGAAACACCAGCGATTTCAAAGCGTGTGTTTGAGACTGTCTTTGGTTCACTGCAGTTTTAAGGAGGAAATACTCAGCAATGGTGTCGACTTATGAACTTACACATGCTTTGTCTTAAAGCATATTAAAAACACCACATAGACACATAAACAACATTAAAAGCTGGATTTTCACCACAGGGGGACTTTAAGAATAAAGATGAGAACATTCTTAAGAAATGTTTTTGGGAATACAATTTAACAAGTTTGTTTGCCCATATAATCTTTAAGATATTAGGTTAAACTTATGTGGAGTCTTGATGAAGCAGCTTCAGCTGGAGCTCTGATATACAGAGGCTAAATGTGGGATATGATCACGAAGGGGCGAGGTCTGTAAGATGAAGGTGGAGCTGGGGAGGTGGAGCTGGGGAGGTGGAGGGACGCTGGAACAGCTGATGCTAGAGAGAGGTGAGCGGCTGCTTATATACGCTGGCTGTTGATTGGAAGATTAGACTGGCTCACTCCTCCCTAACTTATGTTTAGGAACTTCATATAATCCTAACTTAGGAGTTATGAAGGCGAATTTTTCCTGAATCCCGACCCTGATATTTTAATGAATGAATGAACGAATGAGGCATTTATATAGCGCTTTCATATGTACTACTGTACACCCAAAGCACTTTACAATCTTACAATCACATCGGGGGATCTCTCCTCAACCACAGTTCTTGAGGAATCAATCCTGCTTTCCCTCACATGTGCCGTGCGGTTCTGTGGCCGGGCTGAAGAGATGGAGGCGCTTTGGGAAGATAAATCCATCAAACTGCACATGAGGTCATCAATCCGATGTTTCCGCTTGCTTTGATGAGTGGAGACGGGCTTAGCCAAACACGGCTCTCGTGGCGCTGGGGTCTGAGTGGACCGGGGCAGAGCTTGGGCCGGTGCCATGAGAGAGACGGCCTGAGCACAGAGGGCTTTTGTCTGACATGCCACAGCGGGCTTGCTTGGGTTTCCCAGCTTTCATTTCATGACCCGACTGAGGCCCGGCGTTGTGTGTGACTTAGAATGGAAAGAGAGCGTTTAACATTAGTGGACAGAGGCGAGACATGACACGGACACTTTAGGTTTCACTTTATTTTGATGGTCCCTTTTACACATTCTGTTGACTATAAGTAACGTTGCACCTACATGTGTACTATTAGTAGTGTATTAGTAATGGCTACCAATACTCTACTGATACTCTACTAATACTCTACTAATACTCTGCTGATACTCTACTGATACTCTACTAATACTCTACTGATACTCTAACGATACTCTACTGATACTCTACTAATACTCTACTAATACTCTACTAATACTCTGCTGATACTCTACTGATACTCTACTAATACTCTACTAATACTCTGCTGATACTCTACTGATACTCTACTAATACTCTGCTGATACTCTACTAATACTCTACTGATACTCTGCTGATACTCTACTGATACTCTACTGATACTCTACTGATACTCTACTAATACTCTACTAATACTCTGCTGATACTCTACTGATACTCTACTAATACTCTGCTGATACTCTACTGATACTCTACTAATACTCTACTGATACTCCTACTGATACTCTACTAATACTCTACTGATACTCTACTAATACTCTAACGATACTCTACTAATACTCTGCTGATACTCTACTGATACTCTACTAATACTCTACTAATACTCTACTGATACTCCTACTGATACTCTACTGATACTCCTACTGATACTCTACTGATACTCTACTGATACTCTAATGAGAGCTAGAAGACATGTAGGTGCAACGTTACTTATAGTCAACAGAATATCTAAAAGGACCATGAAAATAAAGTGTTACCACATTTCATAAATGCATTGTAATATTGGTTGGGGAAGAATATGTACTAAAATGTTCTTGTGTAAATGTATATATGTCATAATCATTTGTTAAACAAGTATTCATTACTTCAATGAGCTCATTGTTTCTGCATTAAATTATTACATTTTTCGCTAACTGTGATTTTGTATATGTACATTTCTGAAATACATATTTACAGATCACTCTAAATTGTAATGTGGACTTATGCATTTTCTGTAAAGCTGCTTTGAAACGATGTGTATTGTGAAAAGCACTAAACAAATAAATGCAAATTGAAAAAAAAAAAAATGAATTAAAATGCCACAGAAATATTACAGTAGAAAATGTTGAATGTGTTGAACTTCTGCAGTAATAGATTTCTCAGTTGCTTAGACACTATAATTCATTCCGTTAACCATGATCCATTTTCCAAAAGAAACACCAATTTCCACAAGCATTTGATAAACCTTTATTTTCTAAACTCTTAAGACTGTTCAGTACAGCAGTAGTTCTCTCTGAAGACAACACACAACATCAGAGATGCTGAATCCTGTCACATGACGGGCCCTATTTTAACGATCTGAAACGCAAGTATCAAGCGCTAAACGCAAGTAACTTTGTGGGCGGATCTCGCAAATCTAAAATGTGTTGGTCTGAATTCGCTTCATTACTCATAGGTGTGGTTTGGGCGTAACGTGAAATAAACCAATCAGAGCGTCATCTCACATTCCCTTTAAGAGCAGGCGTGCTTGTTCCATGGCGGCTTGCTATTATAACGGCGGATTTGCCAGGAGCGGTTCACAGAGAAAAACACAGAGAAGTGACATTGGGGATGGAGAAACACACCCAAATTAGCTTCGGTTAAACAGGCATATAATAATTTGGGTAAATGTGTAAGCTAGATTTATGCTTTTATAATAAATTGTGTATCTATCTATCTATCTATTGTAATAATGTATGATTTGCAAAAATGAAAACTGCTGCTTTTGTGTAGATGAGAGAATAAAAGTGTATGCACGTTGTGCACATGCTACATTGATTATGGCCAAGCATGCGCCCTTAAAATAGCATCTGAATAATGCGCCACTGACTTTAGACGAGGTTTCTCCTGGTCAGTGGAGGAATTGTTTTCTAAACCTGCAAAATAGCACCAGGGAACGTTTGCGACGGAACACGCCTCCTCTTTGCGCTGAACCGCCCCCGGGAGCGCATGTGTATTTCCTAGTTTACCGACGTGCGTCTGTGGAGGGAAAAGTCTGCTGTGCGTCGGGTGCAAAATAGGAATGATACATGCGTCGCTGTACAAAGTCAATTACGCTGGGTGCAAGATAGGGCCCGACCTGTGATGTGCAGGAGATTCAGGATAAAAGTCGCTTCACATTCTTCATACAAACCTGCTGTTTCTTTATCCCGTTGAATATTGTGTCTTTTTACAGTTATGAAACAGTACAGAACATTTCAATTGTCCATTCACTTCCAAGCTTATAATTAGAGTCAGTGGTCAAGATTCTTTTCCTCAAATAACTCTCCATTTCACCAAAACAAAAATATAATAGCATATTCACAAACTGTTTGAAAGGTATCGGTATTGGATAGGCTGCAGAAGTCATTTCCTTACTTTTAGAATTTCTGTCTTGTTTTCCAGTAAAGATATGCAAACAAATCAAATTTACAAAATCAAGCAAGTTAATGCTTGAAACAAGAAAAATATATTTGCCAGTGGGATAGGAAAATTAAACTTGTTTTTCCTTTGAACTAAGACTATTTTTTCTTGTTTTAAGCATATTTTTGTGAATGTTTTTTTTTTTCTGAATGTTTATATATATATATTCATTGTAGGCTACTCACTGTAAGACTCTATTCACACCATATCCATCATTTTAGTTTCAGGTGTGCATGCATGTCTGTTGTTGGATTTTAATCTGAAACTGGTCCTGGTCTCGTGTCCTGGTCTCGTGTCCTGGTCTTGGTCTTGTGTCCTGGTCTCGTGTCCTGGTCTCTTGTGTCCTGGTCTCTTGTGTCCTGGTCTCGTGTCCTGGTCTTGGTCTTGTGTCTTGGTCTCTCTTGTCCTGGTCTTGGTCTTGTGTCCTGGTCTTGTGTCCTGGTCTCGTGTCCTGGTCTCATGTCCTGGTCTCTTGTGTCCTGGTCTCTTGTGTCCTGGTCTCGTGTCCTGGTCTCGTGTCCTGGTCCTGGTCTCGTGTCCTGGTCTCGTGTCCTGGTCTCTTGTGTCCTGGTCTCTTGTGTCCTGGTCTCGTGTCCTGGTCTCGTGTCCTGCTCTCTTGTGTCCTGGTCTCTTGTGTCCTGGTCTCTTGTGTCCTGGTCTCGTGTCCTGGTCTCGTGTCCTGCTCTCTTGTGTCCTGGTCTCTTGTGTCCTGGTTGGTCTTGGACTCCTTTGCCCCTCATGTGATCATTTCTTGTGCTCCTTAGTACTTTTGTCATGTCCTGATTGGTTCATTGTTTGATTGTTCACAGGTTTGATTGTTCCTTGTTAGTCATTCTTCCTTGTGTATGAATAGCCCTCATGTTACCATAGTCTCGTATAGCTTTATTCATGTAATCACTGTTGGTTAGTTTGTTTCTGTTCAAGTTTATTTCAAGGTTTATTTAATTTCCAGTCTTTGTTTAGCGACCTCTGACATATATAGCAATTGTAAGTCGCTTTGGATAAAAGCGTCAGCTAAAATGAATAAATGTAAATGTAAATGTTTATTTTATATTATGTCTACGTTTATTTCAATAAACTGCTCATGGGTTCTTCATACTTGCCGACAGTAGACTCCATTACAGAGCATCTGTTTTTGTAAACTTTATATTTGGATAATGAAATGTAAGATTAAAATATGAAAATCTCCCCTTGACTCAAACGTAACCAGGAATAACATTGCATGCTGAATTCTGATTGGTAGTCTGTTTGAATGCTCAACTTGGATTGGTCTTGTACACTGCAAAGATGATGTCATGCTGATTTTCGTGCACTGCCTACAAATCACAAGACAAGTGTTGAATACTGTGACAATAGCAAAGACTTTCATCCTAAGACTAAAACCTAAACCTGTAACTCTCTTTGCATGCACTGCTAACTCCATGAGGAACAGCAAATGTAGTCATATAAAGCTGTGAAAGCCAGCAGTATGTGTTTGCCTCTCATGCCCTCTTCCATAGGCTTCCAGATATTTGTGTTGACACGAGATCCAGAGCATCCGTGTCTCCCTGATGCAGAAAACATTTCCTTTGAGCAACAACTTTGTGCTTTAACAGAGAGGTCAGTCGCAGCACCTGCGTTCATGCCGTGGCTGGACATCACGTGATCACACACATATCCGGCCTTGGGGTCATCCTTAACCAGTCAACACCTTCGCCTGACCTCCCATTAACCCACACCACAGGAGATCCATTTCCCCACAAGTTCAGGTCGCAAATGCAAGGAAAGCAACAAATTGTGCGCAAGCGTTTTAAAGATTATGTGTTATGAGAAGGAAAAACTGAGGAATGATTTGCGAGAATAGTGAAGTTGATGATGCCACCCGGCGGAGAGAGCGATACCATATGTTGGGTCACGTGTGTATCTGGTAAATGTTATTACGAGGCAATGGCTCACGTCTTTGCTAAGGCCCTCGGAGGAACATAATGTGGAACAGAAGGCCAGCGGTTCAGTCATTGTCTGCTGAATTAACCCCAATCAGCTTGAGGAGCATCCTGACTTTAAGAGGAGTAATGGTCATGCCAAACATGGAGCGATGGAGAAAGAAACTTATTGAGCTCCTTCAAAGATTCTATCATCTTGATCATCATGTGTGCTCAGAAATGTCTGGAGATTCCTGAATGCATGAGGAATTATTAAATAAATGCTTTCCCCCTTTACCTGAACCTAACGTCTATCATCAGTCTCTATCAATAATGCACTGCCAGTTCAAGCAGTATCTGATTGTAGTTAGTTTTTAAAGGAGTAGTTCACTTCAGAATTGGTGATAATTTACTCTCCCCCATGTCATCCAAGATGTTCAAGTCTTTCTTTCTTCAGTGGAAAAGAAATGAAGGTTTTTTGAGGAAAACACTCCAGGATGTTTCTCCATATAGTGTCTTCAATGGGGTCCAATGGGTCGAAGGTCCAAATGTGAGTTTCAGTGCAGCTTCAAAGTCTCGACACGATCCAGCCGAGGAATAAGAGTCTTATCTAGACAAACCAGCCGACATTTTATAACAAAATAAACATTTATATACTTTTAAACCACTAATGCTGGTCTTGCATTAGCTGTGATGCGACACACATTACGTAATCAGGTTGAAAGGTCAAGCGTGATGTAGGCGGAAGAACAGACCCAGTGTTTACAAAGCCAATGTGCAAAGACTGAGTCAAACGCCCTTTACAATTTTTTTTTATAAATAAAAGGTAAAACAATGATGTTGGACGATTTTGAAGTTGGAGGAGAAAATGAGATGAGAGTTTTTCACCCTATTCTACATTTCTGACCCAGAACACGTGTGACCTTTCAACAACGGAGCTGTGCAAGATGAGCATTTGTGGTTTAAAAGTATATAAATGTTTATTTTGTTCTAAAATGTCGGCTGGTTTGTCTAGATGAGACTCTTATTCCTCGGCTGGATCATGTCGAGACTTTGAAGCTGCACTGAAACTCACATTTGGACCTTCAACCCGTTGGACCCCATTGAAGACACTATATGGAGAAACATCCTGGAGTGTTTTCCTCAAAAACCTTCATTTCTTTTCCACTGAAGAAAGAAAGACATGAACATCTTGGATGATGTGGGGAAATTTTAATTCTGAAGTGAACTGATCCTTTAAGGCTGTTGCATCTCAACAGTCATCAGAATTACCATGTCAGGAAATATATGCCTCGTGTTACAAGTTGACTTCATTCTCTCCACAGCAAATATTCAAGTGTTGAACCCTTCAAATCTGCATGAAGCATGTTATTAATCAGAAGCCCCAGGCTCCTGTGTCTCTCAAACAGCACGTCTGTTCGATCTCTGCGGTTCCGTCCCCCAAACGTCAGCGCCAATGACAGGTAGACAGTCCTGAGAAGTCAAAGTGCCGCTGTCAGTTTTCTGATGAATATGCCCCATTCAGTTTTAGCAGCATGCATATTCATCAGGCTGCTGGGCCACCGGGTGATTTCATTCCTAATTGTGTCCTCCTCTCAAGCCCTCGGAAGACCCCCGTGGCATCATGGGAAAGATGAGGGGATGTCAAAGTGGATGCCAGTGCTTGTCAGGGATGCTCTCGTGGCTCAAACACCACAACTTTATTCCAGTCCCCTTAGGGAAATTCCTAGCCAGATCCCATTAGTCTTGGGCTTCAATCGTGGCCTTGATTGAACCACAGGCCTTTGTGTAGTTTCGGTGGAGTACGATCCCATACCTGTGTCAAGTCATCCCACATCACCTTTCGCTTGGTAACTTTCCCCCGCTGAATCAGGAGCTCATCCTAATGACGTCTCCCCTCGTTATCCTCATCCCCTTATCAACAGTAACAGCGCTTTATGAGGTGATCATTCATCTTGTCCCGTTTGCCCTCATGTGAGAGGCCACGCTTGAGCACGCATCAGCGCTGACACCCCAGTATCCGCTCTTTACCCAGTGGGGTGTGAGAGATCAGGGATGACCTCACTTCCTGTGGCAGAACACACACACTTCCTCTCAACCCGAGCGGAAAAACTTATGAGGAACAGTATGGAATTCTGTTTCCTGTAATGACTCTCATAATTTGCCTTTTTTTTTTTTTTTTCACCATTGCTGTTTTATTTATAGGCAGAGGTCATCCGATTCCTAGACGCTCCCCTATACAAGAATGTGTCATTTTTCGACTGAGGCATCTCATGTTCTCCGGTCAGGTATATTGCAGAAATAAAGCCAGAACCAAACTTATATTGTTCAGTGGGTCACCTGATATCCAGAGCCTCCTTCTGTTGCACTGTGACAGTCCAGTGTCATCCATCCACTTCTCCAACTCAACCTGAGATTAACCACAGCGCTCAGCCATGGGATTGTTTAACATAAGATAAGACTTCTTTTTCCACATCTCGGTCTTTCTTTAGCAGCACTGCAGCCTCCCAGAGGGAAGTGTGTATTGCTCAGACCATCTCTTTCATAGCTCATGAGACATGCAGTAAAAGTATAGATCATTTGGTCTTCTGGAACTGGATTGAGAACCACTGTTTTAATTATATTAGAGGTGTAACGGTACACAGAAGTCGGTTTTGGGGTCACGTTTCGATACGAATTTGATACAACAGGAAAAACAACAAATCCCCAATGCTAGGTTTCTTTTCATTTATTTTTAACACACAGTAGTGCAAATTACAGTTTGTTCCACCTAGCGGCATTGAGTCCCCCTGAGGTAGTGTACAGCACAGCCTCTTCAGTGTATAAAGCACTGAGCAGAAAACAGAATGCATAGGTCATATTGTTTTGTAGGGCTGATAAAAAAAAAAAAAAACAGATCCCTGATTGCTTAAAATAAAAATTAAGGAATTGTTGATTTGTTACTCTAATTGGTGGATTGACCAATGCTGTGTGGTAAAATGGTCAAATTTATTGGTTTGATTCAAACTTATTTATTTCAAACTTATTGGTTTGATTTTTGATTCATTAACGTGATGTGCCTAGGATGTCATTTTCTTTGCGTGTGAGTTCATTAACATGCAGTGACAATTGCGTTTGCACAAAGAGATCAATATTACGCTTTTTCAAGAAATCACGGCAAGATGAGGCTTCAAACTTACAGGAAACGCATATTTCATCACTGGACTGTAGTGAGACTTTCACGACACAAATCGACACAATGCCAAATTATTTTGTCGCATAATAACAGCAGAAACAGCTTAAAATAGTATGTCATTTATACATTTAAAAAACTGTATTCATCATCTGACTGTATTCATCATCTGACTGTATTCATCATCTGACTCGTCTGACTGTATTCGTCGTCTGACTGTATTCGTCATCTGACTGTATTCATCGTCTGACTGTATACGTCGTCTGACTGTATTCGTCGTCTGACTGTATTCGTCATCTGACTGTATTCATCGTCTGACTGTATTCATCATCTGACTATTCATCGTCTGGCTGTATTCATCATCTGACTGTATTCGTCGTCTGACTGTATTCGTCGTCTGACTGTATTCGTCGTCTGACTGTATTCGTCGTCTGACTGTATTCGTCATCTGACTGTATTCATCGTCTGACTGTATTCATCATCTGACTGTATTAGTCGTCTGACTGTATTCGTCATCTGACTGTATTCATCGTCTGACTGTATTCATCATCTGACTATTCATCGTCTGGCTGTATTCATCATCTGACTATTCATCGTCTGGCTGTATTCATCATCTGACTGTATTCGTCGTCTGACTGTATTCGTCGTCTGACTGTATTCATCGTCTGACTGTATTCGTCGTCTGACTGTATTCGTCGTCTGACTGTATTCATCGTCTGACTGTATTCGTCGTCTGACTGTATTCGTCATCTGACTGTATTCATCGTCTGACTGTATTCATCATCTGACTGTATTAGTCGTCTGACTGTATTCATCGTCTGACTGTATTCATCGTCTGACTGTATTCATCATCTGACTGTATTCATCGTCTGACTGTATTCATCATCTGACTGTATTAGTCGTCTGACTGTATTCGTCATCTGACTGTATTCATCGTCTGACTGTATTCGTCATCTGACTGTATTCATCGTCTGACTGTATTCATCATCTGACTGTATTAGTCGTCTGACTGTATTCATCGTCTGACTGTATTCATCGTCTGACTGTATTCATCATCTGACTATTCATCGTCTGGCTGTATTCATCATCTGACTATTCATCGTCTGGCTGTATTCATCATCTGACTGTATTCGTCGTCTGACTGTATTCGTCGTCTGACTGTATTCATCGTCTGACTGTATTCGTCGTCTGACTGTATTCGTCGTCTGACTGTATTAATCGTCTGACTGTATTCGTCGTCTGACTGTATTCGTCATCTGACTGTATTCATCGTCTGACTGTATTCATCATCTGACTGTATTCGTCGTCTGACTGTATTCATCGTCTGACTGTATTCATCGTCTGACTGTATTCATCATCTGACTATTCATCGTCTGGCTGTATTCATCATCTGACTATTCGTCATCTGACTATATTCATCATCTGACTGTATTCATCGTCTGGCTGTATTCATCGTCTGACTGTATTCGTCATCTGACTATATTCGTCATCTGACTGTATTCATCATCTGACTGTATTCATCGTCTGACTGTATTCATCGTATGGCTGTATTCATCGTCTGACTGTATTCGTCATCTGACTGTATTCATCATCTGACTGTATTCATCGTCTGACTGTATTCGTCGTCTGACTGTATTCGTCGTCTGACTGTATTCATCATCTGACTGTATTCATCATCTGACTGTATTCATCGTCTGACTGTATTCATCGTATGGCTGTATTCATCGTCTGACTGTATTCATCGTCTGACTGTATTCGTCGTCTGACTGTATTCGTCGTATGACTGTATTCGTCGTCTGACTATATTCGTCATCTGACTGTATTCTTCATCTGACTGTATTCGTCGTCTGACTGTATTCGTCATCTGACTGTATTCGTCATCTGACTGTATTCATCGTCTGACTGTATTCATCGTATGTCTGTATTCGTCGTCTGACTGTATTCGTCGTCTGACTGTATTCGTCGTCTGACTGTGTTCGTCGTCTGACTGTGTTCGTCGTCTGACTGTATTCGTCGTCTGACTGTATTCGTCGTCTGACTGTATTCGTCGTCTGACTGTATTCGTCGTCTGACTGTATTCGTCATCTGACTGTATTCATCGTCTGAATGTATTCGTCATCTGACTGTATTCGTCGTCTGAATGTATCTGAATGTATTCATCATCTGACTGTATTCCTCATCTGACTGTATTCATCGTCTGACTGTATTCGTCATCTGACTGTATTCATCGTCTGAATGTATTCGTCATCTGACTGTATTCATCGTCTGACTGTATTCGTCATCTGACTGTATTCGTCGTCTGAATGTATTCATCATCTGACTGTATTCGTCGTCTGACTGTATTCGTCGTCTGACTGTATTCGTCATCTGACTGTATTCATCGTCTGAATGTATTCGTCATCTGACTGTATTCGTCATCTGACTGTATTCATCATCTGACTGTATTCCTCATCTGACTGTATTCATCGTCTGACTGTATTCATCGTATGGCTGTATTCATCGTATGGCTGTATTCGTCGTCTGACTGTATTCGTCGTCTGACTGTGTTCGTCATCTGACTGTATTCGTCATCTGACTGTATTCGTCGTCTGACTGTATTCGTCGTCTGACTGTATTCGTCATCTGACTGTATTCGTCGTCTGAATGTATTCGTCATCTGACTGTATTCGTCGTCTGAATGTATTCATCATCTGACTGTATTCATCATCTTACTGTATTCATCATCTGACTGTATTCATCGTCTGCCTGTATTCGTCGTCTGACTGTATTCATCATCTGACTGTATTCATGACTGTTTTCATCATCTGACTGTGTTCATCATCTGACTGTGTTCATCATCTGACTGTATTCGTCATCTGAATGTATTCATCATCTGACTGTATTCATCGTCTGCCTGTATTCGTCGTCTGACTGTATTCATCATCTGACTGTATGCACCGAAGCCTGACGTCTGTACTGTGATGGTTCAGGATGAATACATTTACCGTTACACGCCAATACATATATTTGGCTATTACAACAAACTTAACAAACAATCATACTAGGTTACAGCTTGGGAATTACATTTTTCTAGAATGCTGGAATTTGATCCATTTGATTTCCATCAAATTTGCAGTTAATGAGATGTCAAAGTGATCTTGTTTGTGATTTTTATTTCCTACGTGCTGAACGACACCCTTCCTAAACACTTTTCCTCTGCCTTGAACATTTTGTGAAATGCATGTGACCTGCAGTCTGAGGTTAACTAATAATGCAGATATTTGAGAAACATGCTTCCCGAGATGAATTGTATTGAAAAATGTGTTTCCTGGTTTACTTGAGTCCTCCCAATCCAGTGCTATCCATTGCTGTCAAAATAAAAAGTGCTCGGTATCAGTGTCACATGACCCTCTGAGATTGAGGATCCACCTGCAGCGGCTCGAATGAGCAGAAAGTCAAAAGTGAGGCGTTTCGGGTTGAAGGGCATATCCTCTGCAGCTGGAGTCTTAAACATGGCTCGCGTTCAAGGACTTCTACCAGCCCTGAGTCACGAGAGGAAGGACTCTACAACTACCCAGCAAGCAACAGCCGTCATTTCACAGACTATGTTAACTATAGACCCGATAGCTTTCTGCAGATTTCTGTGTAGCAGATATTAAAATGTCATTCTGGGCTTTGATTGATTTTATTGGGAGTCTGTGTTATCTTGCTTCGCTCAGTTTGATTAAACACACAGAAACGATCACAGTCAATTTGAGCTGTGCGTCACGGGGAAACTCAAATCCTTCAGCGATGATGGAGTAGTTTGAGAATAATTGAAATTGTTGGTAGGAGTTTTGAGAACGTGCCCTTCATTTCCGTTCCACAAACCTCTAAAACAGACAAATAAAGCACGTAGTTTTGAGCGTGTGATATGTTAGTATTCCTGCGAGCAATAGCCGTCATTCACCGTCTCGGTTAATTATAGACCCGATATAGTCCGGCTATGAGAAACACACTTCTAGACAAAATAACCTTAAATTTGGTTACATGTCGGTTTTGCCAAAAATAACTTGCGATATCTATGAAATTCCATCATGTAAGTAAAGTCAACAGTGAGTACAAGGTGTTTGGTTTCATTTCATTTCTTTGTTATCTAATTGATGATGACTAGTCTATTCTTGGGCTCTGGTTTATACGTCTATACAATTTTCACTGACAGCCCAAATTTTGCCTTGTTTTAGGCCAGACGTCAGGGCTGTGTTTGGACGGCTATTAGACGTATTTTAAACGCAAAATTGTTTGCTAGGTAATGTCAGATTTGTTTGTGAAATCACGCTCTACGGTCCAGCTCAGATGTGGCGTTCCTCAAACATCTGTGTGCTTCAAATTAGTTTTATTTGGCTATAAGACAGAGTAATCCCTTGCTTTCATATGTGATGCCAAAACAAGGGTTTGTTTGCTGCCAGATTTGCACCTTAGACCGATGCTTTGATAATCAGAGCCAAGAGGAGTTGACAGACACCTCGCTCGGTATGTTGCATGAAACTATTTCACAGTTACGTGTCAAAGTTCCATCAAACCAAATCCTCAGTAATCTTAGCCGCCAGTCAGCTTTCCCTGACAGTGTTGACGTGTTTTCCTCCGCCTGCATGTTCGAGACGTTTATTTGTGTTGGTCTTTGTTCACATGGATGTGCAGCGCTGAAAGGATTTTGATTGCCTGTGAAAATATTTAGAGCACAGCAAATATTTATGACATCGTTCATGGTGCGGAAACAATACGTAAACTTGAGAACATTCTCAGGTAATCAAGCGTTACAAAACAAACGGGCGCAGAGAAAGAAAGAAATAAAGACACGAGTAACTTTGGCTTCTGGACGAGATGATCTCAAAGGAAATCTGTCCTTATTTTCGGCTGTGTTGATGCGTCAGAGCGGGCGTCTTAATGTTATAACAATGGACGTTTAAACATGGACGTGCGTATATTATGAGAAGAGTTGAGCTTCGGATGACCAGACTGAACTTTGTGTTTGTCCACTAGTGCATTCAAAAGGCATTGTGGGAAAAACACTAGATACTCTTTGTCAGCACTTAAGGTCTATATCGCTGCGCCTCAGGATATCCCTTTCCTGACAGGAAGTATCGTGTCCCGATCTGTTATTTTAATGGCACAGATACCAGTGTGTGTGTGTGTGTGTGTGGGGGGGGGGGGGGGGGTTGTTGTGAGGACACATAGACTGCATCTCACCAATCAAGTATCTGAATAATAATTTCACTAGTGTGCTCTGTGTTTTTTTACGGAAGCCCTTTTTTTTTTCTTGTTTTCTCTGGATCACGACTTATTTTTCTTGTGATCTCGAGATAACAAAATGTGTTTACTTGCGATCTTAACTTGATATCGAGAAATAAGTCAAGATCACAAGAAACCAACTTTAAAATAACGTAAAAAATAAGTCAGATCACAAGAAAACAACTTTAAAATAACATTAAAAATAAGTCAAGATCACAAGAAAACAACATTACAAAAAATATTAATAATCCATGGCCTCTTAGTGCTTCCGTAGTTTTTTAGTATGATGGCCTATTTCTTGACATGGGGACATGGGGCTTCATGTCTCCCAGGACTTCTTCAGGACATCACATGTGGAGCAGGACCCAGAAGAGACCCACGACTGGCCTATTGCCCCTCTCTCTCTCCATCTGCTGTTTCAGATCAATAGCGGGTCCATTTGCCGGATCTCAGCCGAAAGCCCTTGTGGAGCAGATGCTAATGATGTGATGATAACTCAACAGTGAGATATTTCGATAATCGATACGACTGAGGATCCACACCGTCATCTTCATAACGTTCCTCTCTTTAGTAGATCATGAATTACAACCTCATCGCTGGGGTCTCTGGCTGCCATTTATGATGCAAAATGTAACTTTATCATATGTTTTTTGTTTTCAGCCCATCATAATGCATACCTTGCTGTTTGCCCTTGGATGATGCAGAACGCCATGACATCATTCCACTAATAGCTTCCCTTGATCTGAGCTGGTTCACCATAGGGGGTTTAGCCTGGGTTTCCACCGTTATGAGCTGCTGCAACGAACACCACTTAAGCCCAGACTTGTGCTTCCTAAACAAGTATTTAATGCCCTCATTAAAGATAAATGAAGCTGGTAATCAATAAGAGCTCTGGATTACAGCCTCATCTTCCATATGAAGGTACAAATGGCTACATGATGTTTAACATTGTGTATTTCATGCCAGGTTTGTAGACGTTACACAACTGAACAAGAGACATCCAAGTGAGCCTTCATCAATTACTCCGAACTTTAATGGTTTCACAAGAGATCTAATAAGATCATTGGATACTCTTGATGCTAATGAGGATTCAGATCATTTGTTGGTTCATGGTTTTACTCTACAGTGAAACGCAGCACAGGAATTACAGGACGGTCTGTAAAAGGAATTCAATTTCGTTCACCAAACATAGCCTTGGCTTCTGTACCTGTTAAATGCTTTATGTTGTTATTAAATATCTGTTAGAAATCCATTTTTATCTCTCAAGATGAGCAATGAATCACTATTAAAGAGTCCATTAAGCTGTCGGGTGGCAGGGGACGTTCCCTGTAAACACTCGGCTCACACTTCTGGATAATACAGGCCGTTTTATGTGCTTCACGCTGACGTCACTGTCGGCTTCTTCACAAAGTCTGACTCTGAACTCCAGCACAGCAGAACACTGCAGTTACGGTGGGTCTGAAGAGACTGAGGTGAGGAGCTCTCAATGTGGAAGCAGTTTCTGTGTTTAATGTGGAAGCAGTTCTCGGATGGCCAAAACTGTCCAGGAATAGATCCCAAACTGCCTAAAATAAAGCAAGAGGCCACAAGAGCCGGTGAGTGGCTCCTGTTGAAGACATGTAGACATGCAAGCTGTCAGGATTGGGAGAAGGGATGAGACGAGGACTCAATATGCAGAAATAATGGGCTTTATTAATAAAAAAATTTTTTAAAAAACAAAACAAAAACACCAAACCAAAACCAGCATCTGGACAAGGCATACGGTGACAGGACAATACATGAGATGAGCATCAGACACAGGACAGGCAACTAGCTAGGGCTGTAGTCAAGACCACCTTTGTTGAGTCCAAGTCAAGACCAAGTCCAAAGAGGTTCGAGTCCGAGTCAAGACCAATACCAGGACTAGTCGAGAGGTTCGAGTCCAAAGAGGTTCGAGTCCGAGTCAAGTCCGAATACCAGCGAGTCCATAGAAGCCCGAGACCATAGATAAACGGTCTTGAGACTGGACTCGAGTACTACAGCCCTACAACTAGCCGTGTGCTCAAACTAACCGAGACACGAACATGCAGTAAATGAGAACACTCATAAGCCGTGTGTTCACACTAAACATGACAACATGGAAAACACACGAACAGAACACAACACACACGGACAGAAGAGCGAACTCCAAACCGCACGCTCACAACGACAACACAATAGCAGTGTCAAGAGTCGAGTCAGCTTTATTTATACAGCTCTTCTTATGTGTTTCACAGCAGCTTTACAGAGATAGCAGGAAAATAATGCAACAAAGTTTGTTTCTAGAAGAAAATAGTGTCACAGTCCAGATTAAGTAGTTCAGTGATGGTTCATTTTGTTTAAAAAAAAGTTATTAATTTAGTTTATATACAGTACAGGTCAAAAGTTTGGAAACATTACTATTTTTAATGTTTTTGAAAGAAGTTTCTTCTGCTCATCAAGCCTGCATTTATTTGATCAAAAATACACACACAAAAAAAAAAGTAATATTGTGATATATTATTACAATTTAAAATAATTGGTTTTCAATTTATTATATTTTAAATTATCATTTATTTCTGTGATGCAAAGCTGAATTTTCAGCATCATTACTCCAGTCTATCACACACTGTAAAATACAGGGCCTTGTTGTAACAATGTACAGCAAAAGATTGTAATTCCCCAGTAATGTACTGTAATATCACAGTAATTGCTGTCATTGAAGCTGTGAAGTTACAGTATACAGTTGTGCTTTTACAACAATGCATTGTAATATCACAGATATAAAATTACAGTAAATTGCTGTGAGTATATTTCACAGTATATTGCTGTAATCCTTACTGTGAAAGTCATGCAAAATTTATCCAATTATTTATTGTAAATTCACAACGAAAAATTTTGCAGTGCATGATCCTTTAGAAATCATTCTAATATGATGATTCATTATCAAAGTTGGAAACAGTTCTGCTGCTTACAGTTTTTTCATAACCTGTGATACTTTTGTAGGATACTTTGATGAATAAAAAGTAAAAAAGAAAACGTTTTTTTAAAAATAGAAATCTTCTGTAACAGCGATATACACTACTGGTCAGTCATTTGGGGTCAGTCATTTTTATTCTTTCTTTTTTTGAAATAAATCAGTACTTTTATTCAGCAAGGATGTTAAACTGATAAAAAGTGATAGTAAAGAAGATTTATATTATTAGAACATATTTTTTTATTTTGAATAAATGCAGTTCTTTTTAACCTTTTATTCCTCAAATATATTAGGCAGCAGAACTGTGTCCAACACTCATAATAAATCAGAATATTAGAGTGATTTCTAAAGGATCATGTGATAGACTGGATGGCACATGTGACACTGAAGACTGGAGTAATGATGCTGACAATTCAGCTTTGCATCACAGGAATAAATTATTTTTTAAAGTATATTCAAATAGAAAACTATTGTTTTAAGTTGTAATAATATTTCACAATATTACTGTTTTTTTTTTTCTCAGTATTTTTGATCAAATAAACGCAGCCTTGATTAACATTAGAGACTTCTTTCAAAAGTATAAAAAAACGTAATGTTTCCAAACGTTTGACCTGGACTGTATGTATAGCCGCTCTGGAGAAAAGCGTGATGTCATCGTCCAGCTCACTTCAGTTCTCATATAATGGTGTCAGTGCAGCAGATCAGTATTAAATTTAATGTCCCCGACTAAACAAGCCAAAAGCCAATGGCAACAAATGTGGAAAAGGCGTCAGTGGAACCAAACCTCCGTCAGGAACGAGTCTCAGTCAGGCTAGCACACACAGCACGGTCTTTCTTTTCTTTCTTTTCAGAAAAACAAATAGAATAGAAAAGAAAAGGTAAGTGATCAGGTGCTGATGAAAAAGTTTTCTGAGAGCAGAGATGGTGGTGTCGTTCCCCCAGCTGGGAACAGTCCCGGATAGGATGAGTGATTGTGGATCTGGAGGTCAGGACGGCTGATTACCGCACCGGGACCCGGACACATGCCGCTTTCATTAGCGAGAGGTCCGAGATCAGACAGGAAAAGTTACGGACCATTAATACATTTGAAACGGTGAATGAGTGCTGGGGGAAGCCTGAAAGAGGAGAGCCCTGAGGAACTCTGAGAGGCTCAGTGAATAAATACCCAAATCATCTTGACCCAGTTCTTCTCCTCCAGAATCTGCAGCCAATTTTCCTGCAATTTACCGTAAATTGTTTGTGAAATCCTGGTGGATCCTGTAGCCGTGGAGGAAACGCTGGCGCTGGAGAGTGTTAGCGCACACGTGTCAGACTGTACACAGGCTAATAAACAAACAATAAATACAGAAATAAACAGAATGCAATGATGTGTTACAGATGTGCTCTTCATTTGTTTGTTCGGACACTTGACTTTGAAAAAGAAAATCCTCAGGTCAGTTTCACAAGTTGTTAATATTTCATCTTGCATAGTTGTATAATGACTTGTATTGATTTCTCATTTCTTATTAATGGCGTCTGGTGCCATAAATGCTAATCAGCCCCGTGTCTCTGAGTGTGTGTGTGTGTGTGAGTGAGTGTGAGTGTGTGTGTGAGTGAGTGTGTGTGAGTGTGGTGTCTCTCTGAGATGTGGTGTTTCTGTTACAGATGTGTGTGTGTTTAAAGATACGCACGTGTGTGTGTGTGTGTGTGTGTGTGCGCGTGTGTGTGAGTGTGTGTGAGTGTGTGTGAGTGTGGTGTCTCTCTGAGATGTGGTGTTTCTGTTACAGATGTGTGTGTGTTTAAAGATACGCACGTGTGTGTGTTTGTTTGTGTGTGTGTGTGCGCGTGTGTGTGTGTGTGTGTGTGTGTGTGTGTGTGTGTGTGTGTGTGAGTGTGGTGTCTCTCCGAGATGTGGTGTTTCTGTTACAGATGTGTGTGTGTTTAAAGATGCGCACGTGTGTGTGTGTGTGTGTGTGTGTGTGTGTGTGTGTGTGTGTGTGTGTGTGTGTGTGTGTGTGAGTGTGTGTGTGAGTGTGAGTGAGTGTGTGTGAGTGTGGTGTCTCTCTGAGATGTGGTGTTTCTGTTACAGATGTGTGTGTGTTTAAAGATGCGCACGTGTGTGTGTGTGTGTGAGCGTGTGTGTGTGTGTGTGTGTGTGTGTGTGTGTGTGTGTGTGTGTGTGTGAGTGTGTGTGTGAGTGTGTGTGTGTGTGAGTGTGTGTGTGAGTGTGTGTGTGTGTTTTTGTTTATATTACATTGTGGGAACCAAATGTCCCCACAAGGATAGTAAAACCTGAGATCACCTCCATTGTGGGGACCAGCCAGCGGTCCATGAGGGAAATGGGTTAAAAAACATACTAAATTATATTTTTTTGAAAATGTAAAAATGCAGAAAGTTTTCTGTGATGGGTAGGTTTAGGGGTAGGGTTAGTGTGTGTGTGTGTGTGTGTGATGGGTAGGTTTAGGGGTAGGGTTAGTGTGTGTGTGTGTGTGATGGGTAGGTTTAGGGGTAGGGTTAGTGTGTGTGTGATGGGTAGGTTTAGGGGTAGGGTTAGTGTGTGTGTGTGTGATGGGTAGGTTTAGGGGTAGGGTTAGTGTGTGTGTGTGATGGGTAGGTTTAGGGGTAGGGTTAGTGTAAGGGGACAGAATATACAGTTTGTACAGTATAAAAACCATTAAGTCTATGGAGAGTCCCCACAAAGATGTGTGCGCCTGTTTGTGTGTGTGTGTGTGTGTGTGACTGTGAGAGTGTGTGTGTGTATGTGTTGGACTAGAGAGGTTGTATTACCACGAATAAAGCAAGAGAAAATGTAGTTCACCCCATGCCACTCACATGTCTTTAATTTATCTCATATCACTAGTATTAAAAATCATTTATTGTAAATCTGATCACTAGATTCAATGGAGGATTGATGAGACACAAGACCAACTCTCCACTCGCTGCTGTCCTCAACACAGAAGCTTCTACACGATAAAGCTCGTCAAGCGTGTGCTAATCAGTGTCTCGGTCCTAACACACTCGTTCCACAGCCTTGTGTTCGGACACTGAAAGCTCTTAAAACATAAATGCAACAAAACTGAACGAGGTTTATTATTATGGCAATTAGTAATGGGATACTTCTTTGTACTATAACATTTAGACAAAGACATAAGACAAAGATTTAGATTAATTGCATAAATAAGATATAAATGGAGCTGAATTTCTCAGATGTCATTACTGAAATATTTTAAAGGCGTCCCTTCAGATTCCCCCCTGGCTTCTGAGCTGTGTCTCTGCGCTCTCGGAGGGATGTGGGCTTTATTGATATCTCTGCTGTAAATATAATTTCCCTATGCGTCTCCTCAGAGCACAAATCAGTTTATGCCAGCTGAATATTGCTTGTTTTTCCTGATCCATTATCATCAGCGAGTCCTGCGGGGCGTTTGGTTAACACATTAAACAGTCGCACAGGCGTTTGAAGGCAAGTGGAATAAAGCCTCATATTTTAGTGCTGACGGCCACAAAAAACCAATGACAGATTATTCCACGTCATTGCTTTACATGCCTTATGGCACCAGATGAAAAGGGCTTATTCACTTAATTCAGACAGAATTTCCATATTATTTTGATGTGTGTGCGCTGATGCGAACGCGGTGATGAAGTTGCACGAGTGCATCGGACCGTAGTCCACAATTACTCTTGTGTGTCTCTGATTGTGCTTGTTGTGTATCTGGCATCTCTCGACTACATCTCCAGCTAAGCTGAGTCGGAGCCAGAGAACACTGACACTGATCATTATAGGTTTAGTTTAAAGAAAGACGTATTAAAGATCACCTATTCTGCTCCAGTTATCCTCCATATCAGTGTCAGTGTTTCTGAACTCCTGAAACGCCTCCACTGTCGTCTTGAGTTTCTTCCGGGAACGAATACGTCACAATATGCCATTTTGACCCGAAACTGATTTTTTTAAACATTTTTAAAACCTGGAAGTTTTGTGGTTGAAGATTTGACCCCCTTATGAATGAAAGTAATGCGAGGAATGCTTCAGTACACACACACACTCTTCAGAAAAATGGCTCTAAACGGCACCAGATATAGGGTTCTTCGGCTTGTACAATAGCAGAACCCTGTTTATAAGGTGCTATATAAGACCTTAATTGTGTTAGAAATAACCTTTTCAACAATATTTTTTCATTGAAATTATTATATTAGCATCTTCATATTATTAATACTACTATTGTTCATATTATTTTTATATATTATTTATTAATATTGTTTTTTTAGCCCTCTATCTGCCTGATCTTGTTGCCTCTATTTGAGTTTTACATAAGTAAATAAAAACAGCACGTTGTGTCAGTTAGCTAGCCTATATTTAGTTTTGATTGGAATGGCAGATTGTAGTGAAAGTGGCAGTGCTCTAACAGCAGGTGTTTGCTGAATACATGAATGGAGAGAAGTATGTTGTTGTGGGAAGAAGGAGAAGGGAACCGACAAATGTGTAATACAGTTTCATAATCATAAAATAAACAAATACAAAACTAAAGTAAAGGCTGACGACGGACGAAAGCACAAAAGATAACATACACAGTCCAGGCCTGGTCCTCTCTCACCCTTCACTGTAGTATCAAATGTACAAAATAATTGTACAGAATAATGTCTTTATTACATTTACAAGTTATAACTTGCATTACAAACATAAACACTGCACAGACATTATTTTTTGTTTCATTTACAAATTGTAATTCACATAACCACAAGTTTATTTCTCTGCCAATCTGAAAACACTCTGTCCATTCTCTCCCTGCTTCGTCTCTCTGAAACTTCATGATTATCTGGATCAGCTCCTGCTCTCGGTCTCGGCTCTCTCGGCTGCTGCCGTTCCTCGTTCTGTCCTTCGGTCCGGGGAAAGAAGGACGGTAGGGTTGCCAGGTCTGTGCAACAAAAGTAGCCCAAAAACCCCATCGGCTCTTCTCCATCAGGTGAATTCTCCACTGGATTTGTGCGTCTGAGAGATGTTTTGGGGTGTTGGAGTGTCGAAATCATACTTATGGGGGTGGAAATCAACCCGCGCAAAACATTTACCCGCGGCAACAACTTTAAGAGTTCTTTCACCCAAAAATGAAAACTCTGTCAGTAGTTACTCTCCCTCATGTTGTTCCAACCCCGTCAGACTTTCGTTCATCTTCAGAACACAATCATATTTCTGATGAGATCTGAGAGCTGTCTCTCTCCTCCATAGGCTTCTAGGTAATGGATATCCGCCGGTCCAGAAAGATAGTAAAGACATCGTTAAAATAGTCCGAGTGACTACAGTGGCTCAACCTTAAGTTTATCGAGCGATGAAAGTGAAGTGAACATGAAGTGCTCTGGACATGTCCTGGTAGACGGCTGCGTTGAGTGGACAGCACAGTGGACCAACACCAGCCGATGACCAACACAGACTGTGGAAACTTCACACTGAACTTCAAGCATCTTGGATTGTGTGCCTCTCCATTCTTCCTCCAGACTCTGGGACCTTGGTTTCCAAATGAGATCTCATCAGAAAAGAGGACTTTGGTCCACTGTGCTTTATTAAATCCAGAGTCAACGCAGCCGTCTACCAGGACATGTCCAGAGCACTTCATGCTTCCTTCATTTTCCAGCAGGATTTGCACCGGCCCACACTGCCGAAAGAACCAAAACCTGGTTCAGTGACCATGGTATCACTGTGTAATTACTGTGTGATTTCATGTAATATTCTAATTTTCTGGGATTTTGATTTCGTGGCTTTCATAAGCTGTAAGCCATAATTATCAAAATTATAACAAATAAAGGCTTGAAATATCTCACTGTACATGGCCGTCGGAAGAAGAAAAAAACATTTTTCTGTCCCCCCCCCCCAGAAAAATGTTACTGGAGTAAATACCATTTCATGTATTCTGGCGCCTTTTAATTACACAAGTAAACTAAACTCCACTTGACGTCGGGCGGTTCTTTGCCTCCACGTCGTGCATTAAATGCACAGCTATCCGTGGATTATCCCCCTAATACCATGGTCATTTGCCAGCAATGACAACTTAAAGCTGTTACTGATGTTTGCAACGCAATATTTGACTGGAAGGGTACAACGGGCGGTTACTTTCGTCAGATGCGGCTCGTTGAGAAATATAATGTAGCGATTCAGCGGAAATGTTTAATTGATTAGGGAATTCCTCAAGTGGATTTGACTGACGGCGCTATGAAAAGCGAACAGACAAATGCGCTGAATTAGAGACGGTAAAAGTGAGTGGGTATAATATCATTGGTCTTAAAAAGTGTGTGGGTCTTGTCCCACCCATATACAATGGTTCCGACGCCCATGAGTCTGTATAATATATTAGTTTCACCTGTTAAGTTGAATTCTTGAAATAAATCAGCTTTTTGATGATATTATAATTTATGACCAGCACCTGTATTATTATTTTTCCACAAGAGTTCGGCAAAGACTCCCAATGTAAGATATTTTGAGCTGAATTAAAAGGGTTATGCATGAAATTGTGAGTTATTTTGAATTTAAGTTGAAAGAATGTGAGGAATGTGCTTAAATTACTATTTATTTATTTATTTATTTATTTATTTATTTATTTATTTATTTATTATTGATCAAATCTAGTAATTTAAAGGTAAATCAAATAAAAAATAACAAAACATCTCCAAAAAAATTGCATTTAAAAATAGAAATAAGCTTTATGGACAAAAAAAAAAAAAAAATGGTTTCAGGTTATTTTGATCCACGAGAGAAAGATTTGACAAAGTGCGAGGGAAGGATGAGGGTTCAATAATTAATGCGCAGAATAAAGGGGCGGGGCCTGGTTGAGTTAGTTAGTAGTGTGTTAAACTGGCGGTTATGGGAAGGGGCGGGACATTTCCCAAACACACTCGAAGCGCTCGACCAATCACAACACACTAATCCAGCCGACCAATCAGAGCACAGTGTGCTTTTCAGAAGGAGGGGCTTCATAGAGACAGGAAGTGAACAGAGCGTTACTGACAGACTGGGAAGAGAGGAGCCGCAACAATGGAGAATATGAGGAGAATAATCAACATTCAAGTTCTAGTAGAGCCCAAAAACAACATCAAGACTTGGGAAAAAGGGCTAGATTCTCTTTAAGCAACTGAATCTCTTATGTAATCCGAGTGTTTTATTTCTCCTCACTACTTTTCCTCTGTGTGTCCCTGGAGCAACACGGGCAGTTGTTCATAAACTTCCATGCAGTTGAAAGTTTAACTCAGTGGAAAGTGTCTGCTTTGGCTCTGCGTGTGTTGAAGTGTTGCAAGGTCTGGCTTGGTTCTGCAGTAACTCAGAAAGACACGACAGTCTCTACCCAGAGATCTCAGTCTTCATCCACAAGCTATTAGTGCTTTCAGCTGGCAAGAGCTCATCACACTCGGAGAAGAGCTTGTAACGTTTCTTCAGATTGTGGCAACAGAGGTTGTTTTGTTGGCTCTCAAAGCCTTGCAGATGTTCAGGGTTGCAGACGGCGTTCACGTCACAAGCTTCTTTATGGACTCTTTGCAAACTAAAGGATGGAAAGCCTGTCATTTTTCCAAAATAACCATTAAAGGCTTTTTCAATCTCAGGCCCCGATAGCACTGGAAAGGCTTGCTGTCCTTTGTGGGAATGGCCTATTAATTCCAATTAGCGACTGAGAAGAACAACTCTAAAAGCTTTTGGTTTAAAATTTTACAAGCACAGAGAGAGCTGAAGTGTGCGAAAATATGCATGAACGAATTTGTTGTTTGGAGGGTGTTTATTGTTCGTGAATTAAACCGCACAGGCCTCACACTCATTAAAGGAGCTGCAGCCGTGAAGACTAGATTGAGCAATAAACGCTTAACCAAACCATCTGTTCACTGAGACTAGAGGAGGCACGCTCCCACACATAGACTTCTGAGTCGCTTTAGACAGACAGACAGACAGACAGACAGATAGACAGACAGACAGATAGATAGATAGATAGATAGATAGATAGATAGATAGATAGATAGATAGATAGATAGATAGATAGATAGATAGATAGACAGACAGACAGACAGACAGACAGACAGACAGACAGACAGATAGATAGATAGATAGATAGATAGATAGATAGATAGATAGATAGATAGATAGATAGATAGATAGATAGATAGATAGATAGATAGATAGATAGATAGATAGGCAGGCAGGCAGGCAGGCAGGCAGACAGGCAGGCAGGCAGGCAGGCAGGCAGGCAGGCAGGCAGGCAGGCAGGCAGGCAGGCAGGCAGGCAGGCAGGCAGGCAGGCAGGCAGGCAGGCAGGCAGATAGATAGATAGATAGATAGATAGATAGATAGATAGATAGATAGATAGATAGATAGATAGATAGATAGATAGATAGATAGATAGATAGATAGATAGATACACTGTAAAAATATTTTGAAGGCCAAAACTCAGTTTTATGTTGATTGTTGCATTTAAAATCTTCAGATGGTTCCCAGTGTTAAAAGACATCCAGTTCACGTAATTTAACTGAGAAAACTGAACATTTTGCAGCAATGCAGCGAATCAACTGAAAATTCTGAAATCTTTATAGTGTGTTTATGAAATGGCAAAGCAACCAAACAGGTGTCACACTTTACCATCTAACAGGGGACCAAAGGCTTTTTGTTTAATAAAATCACTATTCACTGTATAGAGTAGTGACCTGCAATACCAATGCGCATATCATTCATTCAAGATTTTAATGTACAGCATAATTCGAGAATTTATTCTGATTTGAGGGGAATCATAATGCCGAATCCTGACTGGAGACAGGTGGAGCTGGGGAGGGAGGAGGAGCTGGGGAGGGAGGAGGAGCTGGGGAGGGAGGAGGAGCTGGGGAGGAAGGAGGAGCTGGGGAGGGAGGAGGAGCTGGGGATGGAGGAGGAGCTGGGGAGGGAGGTGGAGCTGGGGATGGAGGAGGAGCTGGGGAGGGATGGAGGAGCTGGGGAGGGAGGAGGAGCTGGGGAGGGAGGAGGAGCTGGGGATGGAGGAGGAGCTGGGGAGGGATGGAGGAGCTGGGGAGGGAGGAGGAGCTGGGGAGGGAGGAGGAGCTGGGGAGGGAGGAGGAGCTGGGGAGGGAGGAGGGTAATTCGCTCCTGAGAAACGCGATAGCTGCTGATAATACTGAAGGAGCTTATATATGAATACAGTGATAGGCCTCGTATTCCTATAGAGACGTGGATCAGCTGAGAGTCACTGATGAGAGCTTGACTAACGTGACCTGCCAGAACTGACACTACGCTTGATTTCTGGTCATAAAAACTACACTGTAATAAGATTCTTTAGGTCAAAAATCTATCAGACAGACAGACAGACAGACAGACGTGTGTGACAGGTGCAGCGCAGCAACAGTGTATCAGTGCACATCAGAGAGAGCGTGAGGCTAATGACCTGACGCGTCTGGGCTGATAATGCGCTTTGTGAGCTTCAGGCCTGCAGCGCTTCTGAGCGAGAGCTGTTGTTGGACTCGCCGGAACAAAGCCTGGTTTGTTTGAGGGGAAAAGGTTCAAATGAACATCGGCCCTAAATTATTGACAGCGAGACAGCGTTCCCTGGAGCCGTGAGTAAATGAGCGCTGTCACTGTACACATGCTGTCGCTCACACACACTCGCGATGCTCTCAAGCGGGTCCTGTAGGGTAGTTAGTGACAGAGAGAGGCAAGTTAACCTCGTCAGCAGTGGATCACCTCAAACCATCATCTCTCTTTGAGTCCAAGAGCACAGAACTCTTTTATATGCATCAGTTTCAAATCTAATTTCATGTTCTGGATGGGTTCAGTGCTCTACATTTGTACGTCCCCCTACACGGTTTGTTTGTTTCAATTCTATTGTCATTTCTCTCTCTAATTACGAAGTTTCCCAGAATGCACCACTCCCCTTCAGACAGCATGGCCATGTAATTAGTCACGCTTCACTGCAGGCTTTGCACAGAAACATTTATTTGAATGCCAGATCTTTGCTGTTAGTTTGTCATGTAAATAAACTGATGGATGTGAGTTTGAGTGCAGTACAAGCGTGACCCGTGTCGGGCAGGTCAAAGGTCACGCTCTAGAAGATGAGGAACGGATCGCACTGGACTCACTGTGAGAGTTCAGCAATACATGAATAAGTTAAAGCGTAATAAAGGTGTTGAGTGAGCACTAAAGAGTGAGCACTGGAGGGTGTGTGTGTGTGTGTGTGATGAGAAGAACACGAGCGACTCCTCTCGTCATGTGATCTTCATTCCTACAGTCCTACAATCATCATCTTCAGTGAGGTTTGGGGTTCATTACAAATGTTTACATTAATGCATTTAGTGGACTTAAAGGACTTACAAAAGAGCAATGTAAAATGTTAAAACAATTAATACCCAGCTGTTCTGGCAAGTTATGAACAAACATTCATCCAGTAACACTAATAAAACGTTATCTGGGTTATCTGGTCTTTAATAAAACATTAAAACATTATTTATACATCATTCATGGAACTTTCTTCCCCTAACTGTAACAGTCAGAGAACATTCAAAAGTAACGTTTCCATAATGTTTGCAAAATTCTAAAACGAAACGTTCCCTTAATGTTCGTATAACCAAGAAAAAACGTTTTAAAAACATTTAAAGTCCCCCTGTGGTGAAACTCCAGCTTTTAATGTTGTTTATGTGTCTATGTGGTGTTTTTAATATGCTTTAAGACAAAGCATGTGTAAGTTCATAAGTCGACACCATTGCTGAGTATTTCCTCCTTAAAACTGCAGTGAACCAAAGACAGTCTCAAACACACGCTTTGAAATCGCTGGTGTTTCTGACGTCACAAACTACCTTGTAACCAATCAGATCAACGTGTGATCGTCAACCAGTGGATCTCTGAGCTGAGTGAGTGAGTGGAGGCGGGGCTCATTTGCATATTCATAGAACCGCGCATACTAAATGAGGCAAGGGTGTCGAGTTGTTTTAAGAGATGAAGACATTTTTTTCAAGGAAAAAACGCTTAAATATGTAATTTTGGTGATCAAAGATTATTTTCAAGGGATACAATTATTGACTACAGGGGGACTTTAAAATCTGGAAGTTTTGAACGCTCAGAAATAAAGCTTTCATAACTTAATAGCAAATTGTTCTCAGAACATATTTTTGTAGAAAAATGTAAGTAATCATGATGTCTGGACTATTTTAACGATGTCTTTCTGGGCCTTCAAAGTGTTAATTAAACAGCTGTCAATGGAGCCTCTCCTGAGCCATCGGGTTTCATCAAAAATATCATCATTTGTGTTCCGAAGATGAATGAAGGTCTTACGGGTTTGGAATGACATGAGGGTGAGTGATTAATGACAGCATTTTCATTTTTCAGTGAACTATCAATATCAAATGTTTGTAAATATAAAAGCAAAGTCCACATTTCCAACACAAATCTGAATTATTAAACTGTGACGATTCATTCAATTACAGAGTAATGCTGCCAAACAACATTTGCAGATAACGTTCTACTTCTATGTCTCTTCGTTGAATTGTATTGGGTCGAGTCGAACTGCGTTTACATGTGTGTATGCGGTTCCTTCTGAAGAAGCCGATCAGAGGGAGGAGATGAAGGAAAGCGTGACAGAGGAACTCTTGGATTTCTCTAATAACGCTGCAGCGTTTCGTCTCCTCGCACTAATCGTGGCCCGGTCCATTAAGGGCCCTCGCTAGAGAGCAAATCTATTAAAGCCTCGATCTGCAGCGTCAGCTCTATGTGTGTCTGTGAGTGTAAGTCAAACCCCCCCGAACGCCTTCAGAGCATCTCTGAGGCCACAATAACCATCATCAGTTAAAGCCGGCAGATCCATTACACGTGCATTACTACAATATCATCCATTCCCCGAGCGCCGAGGCCCATTCCACAGCCTATCAATTATTAATAACCCACCTCGCGGCTAATGTTTGCCCTGAATTATTTAAATGTATCTTCATGTATCAATAAACATAAATGTTAAACAAAGACTTGGGATGAAGACACTGAAGAAAAGGGAAGTTTATGAGACGGCCTCGTGACTAATTGACACAATATGTCGTTTCTGCCTCGTAAAAGAGCCACGGAGAGGAAGGCCAGAGAAAACGTCTTTAGTTTTTACGGTAACACTTTACAATAAGGTTCATTAGTTAACATTATTTAACTACATTAGTTAACATGAACTAATAATGAATAGCACTTATACAGCATTTGCTAATCTTTTTTAATGTTAATTTCAACGCATTATTAAAATCTTGATAACGTTAGCTAATGCACTGTGAACTTACATGAACAAATAATGAAAAGCTGTATTTTTATTAACTATCGTTAACAAAGATTAACAAAAACAGTAGCAATTGTATTGCTCATGGTTAGTTCATGTTAGTCAATACATTTTTAATAAATTACCTTATTGTAAAGCCTTACCGTTTTTACTACGGATGATGGGTTGCCGTCCATTTTTCTTAAGTGGTTTTAATCAGTTTTGTGCTGATGTAAATGCTCCGGCCCCGTACAGAGACGGGAAATGAAAGTGTCTCTGAGACGTTGGACCTGTTGAGAGAGGTAATGAACGCCAGATCTGTTTCACTCCCACTATCCCACGCCAGCTTTTGACGGATGGCCAAAAACATTGGAAAGTCACGCTCGCCCCAGTTAAAACACACTGCAGGCCATTATGAATGACCCGCGCGAGTACAAACAACGCCGGCCCGCGGGTCCTTATGAAGGATAAGCCTTCCTCACAGTCTGCACCATTTCCAGGCAGGAATGAGGGAATTCCCTGATCCCAGAGACGGTCGAGGAGGAATAATGGAGCGCCGCGTGAGAGCTGGAATGATGCTGGTAGTCGGAGCTGACAGAGTTATTTCTCAATACCAGCGGCACCAATAGACCTGTAACAGAGAAAACAAACCATCGAGCTTCAGCGCAAAACAACTCGCTCACGTTTCCAGACGGTGGAAAGATCAGAAGCTGCGAAACTCAAAGACTTGAGGCAACCAGGGAACCAATGTTGTGGCAACTTTCAGTGGTAACACTTTACAATAAGGTTCATTAGTTAACATCATTTAACTATACATTAGTTAACATAAACTAACAATGAACTGCACTTATACAGCATTTATTTATCTTAGTTCATATTCATTTCAACTGAAATCGTGTTAACATTAGTTAATGCACTGTGAACTAACATGAACAAACAATGAACAGCTGGATTTTTATTAACTAACGTTAAAAAAAGATGAAGAAATACTGTAACAAATGTATTGCTCGTTGTTAGTTCATGTTAGTTAATACATAAACTAATGTTAACTAATGAACCTTGTGGTTTAAATGAAAGTGTTGCCCTTTCATCTAATGTTGGTCTGTGAATAGAATCAGTTCTATAATTTTGTTTTAATGGTTGATACATGTTCAGTGCACTTGTATTTTCAGCGAAGCTGAGCATCAACACTATATTGATTGTAGAACTTTCTCATTTTCTCATTCTAACTCGTGTGTCAGTTTGTTGATCAAACTGAAAAACATCTCGGGTTACAACCTCTGCTCACTGAGAAGGGAACGAGACACTGCGTCATGGCGACACTTTGGGGAACACGTTTTGGTTCCATTTTTTTTTCAACATATATGGAGATGTCATTGGTGACGGTTCTTTCCTGTGAAATGCCAATCGTTTTGTATTGTGTGGGATGATTCTAGCGTTCGACTCTGGAGGATCAGACGTTGCTATTTGGTTGAATAATAGTTCTGACCTCAGGTGAGCAAAATTAAATGTCAGGACAATGTCTAATGCCAGTGAGAGTTTGCCATAGAACACGACTGCTGATGTTGATATTCTGTTGGTTTTAAGTCGTGGTATTAAGTAATCATCTCATGCCAACATCATATTGATGTCAAACACCATTTAGTCGTGAGGTAAGGTTACCAAAACCGCTGCCAGACGTTATCATGGACATTTCAAGCCCGTCCTCATCCCAAGGCGTCATATACTGATGCTTTTGACATTTCGTCTACATCCAACGCACATGGCACCCTTTAGCCTCAATATGAGACGCAGATAGATATGGGCCAGAAGGCGCCTCCTAGCGGTCTAACCCTAACCCTACACCAGACCTAAACCTACCCATAACCGAACAAAGCTCTGTGCGTGTCATATTGACGCTAAAGGGTGCCATGTGCGTTGGATGTAGACGAAATGTCAAAAGTGTCAGTATATGACGCCCTAGGATGAGAATGCGTTGAAATTTCCACACAACAATTATAAGATCATTACACTTTCGTATTTTGTTGGTTTAAAGTTGTGGTATGGCTTGTCTTTTCTTCTCTATTGTGCCGTGTATCCGAGTGAAACGCTTCTGAAACAAGAACAAATGTGGGCGGGGCTTGATTGTGTAGTGGGGAATTGATTGGATGATTGGATGGTTGTGGTTTGCTATTGGTGGATCTCATGTGAGTGACAGGTTATAGCCCCGCCCCTCATCATCAGAGAAGAGATGCTGCAAGAGGAACTTATTCTGATTCAAGATTACCAGGAACATGAATTTAAAAACTATGGATAAAACTTTTAGAATAAACACTGCAATATTCCATTAAAAAACAACAAGAATTGTCCATTTTGATTTCATAGTGATTTTACGTAACCAAAATTCAACGTCTGTCTAATTGTAGAGGCTGGCATCCAGCTAACATTGGATTTTGACGTCAACCAAATTTTCACTTTCAACCAAAATTTTACATCTGTCCAACGATGGAATCCAACATGTATCTGACGTGACGCTGACGTCCAGTGGCTGCTGGGTAAAGACGTTTAACTGCTGATTTTGAGGGAAACTGTGCAGAATCCCATGGGACGGGTTTAATCCAGACAAGTTTACACGTCTGTCATGTTGTGAATGATAACCTACAGGCCTGGTGAGAGTTTGGTAAACTTGGTCAATTGATTGGATTGTTCAAAATAAAAATGTAGGGCTTGATTTTGTCTATGGGGAATTGATTGGATGGTTGTGGTTTGCTATTGATGGATCTCATGTGATTGACAGGTTATTGCCCCGCCCTCGTCATCAGAGAAGAGAAGAGATGCAAGAGGAAGTTATTCTGATTCAAAATTACCAGGAACATGAATTTAAAAACTATGGATAAATCCCTTAGAATAAGCACTGCAATATACCACAAAGAACAAGAATTGTCCATTTTGATTTCATGGTGATTTTAAGTAACCATCATGAGGCCTGGTGAGTGTTTGGTAAACTCGAGGAAACCCTCATGCACTGACGAAGCGCTAAGGGAGTGTGACGCTTTAACAGTTAATTAAGCTACTGATGTCTCGCTCATGGGCTGGTGTGTGTTTGCCAGGTCACAGACAAACAAACCCCGCTTCAATTATCCCCGTTTGTCGGGACAGCGGAGAGGCTGCGACACCGAGTCAAACCCTGAGCGAAGAACTGACTTCACTTCACCTCCCCCAAACGCACATCAGCGTTTCTGTCAGCAATGCTAGCCTGACATCACATGAAGAAGATCTCAGCAGAAACAAGCCTTAGCTCCGAGCTAATCGTGACGCTTTGATCAACCCCAGCTACAAAGCCTAGCATTACCATATGTATTCACACCGCAGCGCGCGAGGGACGGGTTAGTCGACTTACTGCGCACAACAAACAAATCGGACATTATTCTCTTTCATGTTTCGGTACTGAAGTAAAAAGTTATGAGTATCACGCCTGGAGTGAAGAGAGTAAAGCTGCTTTAAAGCGGAATTGACTAATTTTGCAACATCGACACACAGAACTGAACTGAATTTTGACCGCATGGTGACTTTAAAAAACAAAATATCCCAGCATGCTTGGCCAAACAACCCAGCTGAGTCAAAAAGGGACCCAAATTGGGTTGTTTTTAACCCAGCATATTCTTACGGGACTGGAATCATGATCAAATCCTTTTGTTTCTCACTCTCGTCACATATGTTGGATTAAACTAATGTCCGGCTGAATATAATCCACGCTTCTGTGTGTTTTAAGCAAGATCTTGTTGGTGAATCTTGATTCCCACACAAACACACGTTCAGTGAATGAGCTGAGAAACACTGACGAGCTCAAATCAAAGCTGTTTTACTCACTCGCACTCGTTTGAATCGACTGTGTGAACGTAGATCTTTTTCTTGGACAGAATATGTCACTGTCTAATGCCAATTCACATCAAGCCTCGGGCTGTGCAGATAAACACAATTTCCACTGAGAGAAGAGCAAATAAGAACATGCAAATCATAATTGACTCGGTTGTTGTTGAGGACGTCTTCTCTAATTAGTTGTTCAGTTTGACCTGGTGAAACCTGCGCATATGCAAAATATTACACGGATGTTGTTATGAGGAGTTACTGAATAACAACTGCCAACTCATTTGGGAAAGAGCCAGATGTCTCTCTAGTGTTTCTGCCTCTCATTTCCCAGCTGAGAAAAAAAAAAAGGTTTAAAAAGATTTGGCTGTTCCAATTAAGTTATGACAACGTTATATATATCTGAGTGTGCGCTGAACGTTCACAACATAGAGTTTTTAAAATGTTTTAAATACTTTTTCTGCTGGTTATGTGAGCGTTAATGGTATATTCCATTGTATCGTTCTTCACACATTATATAATTTTACTTTTGAATGTTTTTCTGAACATTCCGAAACAAGTAGATATATCCTCAGGAGAGGGATATCGGAGCTGGGAATGACCAGCTGAGTCGAACGTTCCCAATACACAGGTCCGAAAACTAAGATGGACAAACCTTAGTTGTGCTTGCTCTTTTGAAATACAATCACATGAAAAAGCGGTATTTTGCACAGATAATGCTGAAGTATCATGTGTGAGTTTATCGAGACACAGACTAAGAGAAGTGCTAAGAAACCTTGATGCGCTGAGCAGCCATACTGTGTTCTGGAGAAGGGATTGGTGTGCTTCCCTCGAGACACAAATCCACCTTGAGGAGGACTTTCCTCCTAGGAACCAGGACTTTCCCACTTCACAAAAGGAACACACCATCAGATCAGCTGATCAGGTCACCATTCCAGCAAACAGGAAGCGTTCTCAGAACTTTTAGTGAAGAACAAAAGTCGGCACACCACGGCTCCAAAAATGTGAAAAATGTAATGATAGACTCACACACAGGTGGCAATGTGGTGTGCCGACTTTTTCCCTTTTCTTTTAAAGTAACAAATTTAAAAATGTAATAATGTAATAATAAACATATACTTTGTACTTTTAACTTCAAAATCGTCCAACATTGTTGTTTTACATTTTATTTTTTGTAAAGGGCGTTTGACTCAGTCTTTGCACGTTGGCTTTGTAAACACTGGGTCTGTTCTTACGCCTACGTCACGCTTGACCTTTCAACCTGATCACGTAATGTGTGTCGCATCACAGCGAGTGCAAGACCAGCATTAGTGGTTTAACGTATGTAAGTGTTTATTTAGTTCTAAAATGTCGGCTGGTTTATCTATAGATAAGGCTCTTATTCCTCGGCTGGATCGTGTCGAGACTTTGAAGCTGCACTGAAACTCACATTTGGACCTTCAACCCGTTGGACCCCATTGAAGACACTATATGGAGAAACATCCTGGAGTGTTTTCCTCAAAAACCTTCATTTCTTTTCCACTGAAGAAAGAAAGACATGAACATCTTGGATGACGAGGAGTAGAGTAAATTATCAGGGCATTTTAATACTGAAGTGAACTAATGCTTTAAAGGGAACCTTAGCGGGATAATCTTGGAACATATGTTAGCTGGGTATATATTGGTGTTTTATCCAATAATAAAAATCCAGATATGAAGATGTTTTGAACGGCAAGGCGTTAATGGCTCGTCTGTCCGCAGTGTGGGAAGGAAACAATAGTCAGTGTAAGATGATGAAAGATAAACGCGTCTTCATTCTGCCAGGCCTACAGGCACATCAAGACGATCCAGCAGCGCTACAGAACCGCAGGTCATTTCATTCAGATGGGTCGTCATCATTACACCACAGCGAGAGGGAAGTAAACCATGACATCAGCCTTTCCTTTGTCTTCATGCCACGGGACACATCTTTGTTCTGAAGCACTTTTAATCTGATCTGAAGGATGTTTATGAAGAGTGTTGGCCACATGCAGCGCTTCATCTCGGATGAAGGTCTTGTTCTCACTGGTGGTCTGAGCACTGTGATCAGCTGGTCTTATTAGTGCATATGTTATATATGGCCATTAATATGCAAACACTTTTACTCAAGTGATGAGTGACAGACACAATCCCACAATGCAACTCTCATGATGGAGAAACTTCATTTCCACATGGAATCCAGATGAGACAAAAGAAAGTCTTTATTATTGAGAGAATGAAACATGAGCGGTGTTATAGTGTAACACTGGTGGTGTTTGCGTGTCACAATGGAACAGACTTTAAACCATTTTAATGTAAAGTTGCATTATTATTTTTTCTTAAGTAAATCTTTACTTTGCTTTTCACAACAGGGAATTGTTGATAGCAATGGACAATATGTTTTAATATTACATATGTCAGAAATTAATCCTCATCTTCCATCTCATACATGACATACATAAAAATGACATCTATGAGAACCTATTAATGATTTCAACTAGACACTGATAGTATATATATATATATATAGGATTATTTTTATACTTTGGACGTTTGAATTTCATTGTTTCCCTGTTCTGTTCCTGCTTCATTTGTTCCACATTTTCCCGCTTCTTTTCCATTTTCCTAGGTTCCTGATTATGCCCTTGTTTGTTGCCATGGTTACTGACTGCTTTGTGCACCTGTTTCTTGTTCGGTTTGTTTTCTCCCGTGTATTTAAGCCTTCTGTTTATGTAATTACGTTTTATGTAAATCTGTTTATGTAATTACATTTATTGTTGATTGAAAAGAGCTTTGAGCTCAGGAAAGAGCTATATAACTACTTACTTAGCCTATGCGTACTTTAAGTGTCTTTTACATGGAGCTGTTTTTGGGGATTGAGAGACCGCAGCTGGAGCTGTGTGTGGATCAAAAGAGCTTTTTGTTCACATATTTTAGTGTGTGACAAGAATTAGCAGGTCTGCGCTGCAGTTCTATTGATGTTTTGCCCTCCATGTCTCTGCGCTGGTCACGTGACTGAAAACTGTGATTTGTCTACGCTTTATGGAGAAGTCGTGGTCTAATGGTTAGAGAGTTAGACTGGTAACCCGAAGGTTGCGGGTTTGATTCTCTATACCGGCAGGAAATGACTGAGGATCCCTTGAGCATGACATCTAACCCCCAATCACTCCATGGGCGCCGCAGCAAAGTGTGTGTGTGTGTGTTCACTACTCGCTGCTCCTAATGAAGAGGACAAATTCCAAGTATGCATACTTAGCCTTCATGTCACTGTAACATAAAGCATGTGTTTCTTACCTGGATTATCTTTGTTAAATAAACGTATTGCTGCATCTAGATTCTCATCTCTTCACCCTCGCCTCACTGCAGTCTTCTTCTCTTCAAGTCACACACACACACCCTGAGAGTCATTGATTGTGAATGGCCGGAGGAGTCCATAAAGCTCTTACAGTGAACATAAACATTTTATCAGCCTCATACAGGGGTTAAATAGACTGCGGCTTTACCGCGGTAATGAGCCTCGGCTCCCACAGCGCACACACATAAACTCAGCTCATCAAATCAACACACAACCCCAGTTCATTACTTTCAACTTTGGATACTTCACTAAATGCAGAAAGTACATGTGCACACGCAAACTACCTTTATTTTCATTTTTTTGTTGTTGTAATTTTTTAATCATTAATAAATGCAATTAGCTGAAATTTAGTGTTTTTGACCCATTTAAGTAGGACTTAAGTACATCTTTATATATAATTTCCTAATTATTTATATTTCCTTTAAATTAGTTATATTGCATTTGTAATAATGAAGGTGCAATTTAGTATATTTGAAATATTTTCACTTTAACTGTAACATCAAAAAATAGTCAACATCAAAATAAGACACAAAACACATTGATCTAAAATGTATTTTAATGCGAAACATTTGGTAACAATTAAAGCCTTTATACCCTAGTGGAAAAAAAAACTATTGCAAAATCGAATTAAAATACATTTATTTCATAGGTATACTTCAAAACCATTAACATATTTATTGACATATCACTTAAGACTTACTGATATAAAATTATAATTAAACTTTATTTGGAGTGCTTCATTAGTGCATATCTTAAGCTTAAAATGTGATTTAATATCACTATTAGTAAGGATAGTATGATCTCTGTTTTTAAATGCTAGTGATTTAAAGTGTATCTAAAGTAAGCTTGCAATAGTTTCACTTCAGCTCAATCAAATATACTTTAGTATATCTCAGCACTATTTCCGGATAACTAAAGTACATTAGGTACAAAATTAGTCTTTGGGTATATATCAATTTATTATACCAACAGTACAATTGCAGCTTATTTATATTAAGTACATAAATATGTAAATGTATTTATAGTATACTTAGAACAAAATAAATGTACTTCAAATACGTTTTTTTTTTTTTTCACTAGGGTATATATTGCATTATAAAGGTATTTTAATGCATTAATTATGCACCTTATAATGCATTGTTTGATCTCATAATAATTGTAACCACAGTTATAATACATAATAACACACCTTTAGTAAATATAATGCATTAAAACATGACAAACAAACACTATCAGATGCAACAAGAAATCAGTGAATATTATAATGCATTTTAACTTTGGTTACAATTATTTATGAAAAGATATAATGCATTATAACGTACATTATGAATGCCTTTATAATGCATCATTTATGAAGGCTTTAAGTAAAGTGTCACCAAACTTCTAATTTGGCAATATTACAAATTGAGTTTTACAGTTAGTGGCAAGTAATTATCTGAAAGTACAGTTATTTTTAATATATATAGATGTACACTATACCGTTCATAGGTTTGGGGTCAGTAAGATTTTTAATGTTTTTAAAAGAAGTCTCTTCTGCTCACCAAGGCTGTGTTTATTTGATTAAAAATACAAACAAAAACAGTAATATTGTGAAATATTATTATAATGTAAATCAGCTGTTTTCTATGTGAATATATAGTAAAGTGTAATTTATTCCTGTGATCAAAGCTGAATGTTCAGCATCATTACTCCAGTCTTCAGTGTCACATGATCCTTCAGAAATCATTCTAATATGAGGATTTGATGATCAAGAAACATTTATGATTATTATCGATGTTGAAAACAGTTTTTTACATTTGTATTTCATGATGCTTTGATGAATAGAAAGTTCAAAAGAACAGCATTTATCTGAAATCTAAAGCTTTTGTAACATTAAACACCACCCTTCAAAAGTTTGGGGTCAGTAAGAATTTTAATTTTATTTTTGGGGGAAATAAATAAAATAAATCAATACTTTTATTCATCAAGGATGAGTTAAACTGATCAAAAGTGTCAGTAAAGACATTTATAATGTTAGAAAAGATTCTATTTTAAATTAATGCTGTTCTTTTGAACTTTCTATTCATCAAAGAATTTTGAAAAAAAATTGTACACAACTGTGTTCAACACTGATAATAATCATAAATGTTTCTTGATCATCAAATCATCATATTAGAGTGATTCCTGAAGGATCATGTGACACTGAAGACTGGAGTAATGATGCTTTGATCACAGGAATAAATTACAGTTTAAAATATATTAAAATAGAAAACAGTCATTTTAAATTGGAATAATATTTCACAATATTACTGTTTTTTTTATTGTTTTTTATCAAATAAATGCAGCCTTGGAGAGCAGAAGAGACTTCTTTTAAAAACATAAAAAATCTTACTGACCCTAAACTTTTGAACGGTAGTGTACATATACTTTTAATATCTGAAGTACACAACAAGTGTATATTCACTACAATCAAGTAGCCAAACGTAAATGGGACGCACAATTGTCAGCTGTGAGTATAAATCAGGTGACACAAGCGCCATGGCAACCGTCTGCACAGGACACGCCCCTCACATGTTCTTCAGAGAGCCTAAACATTTAGTCTGTGTATTACAGCTAAAAACATCCTGTGGTTTTTCTGAGTGCGGTAAATGTGGCCAAGAGCTGTGGAATGATTGAAAACACTCACATATGTGAGAGAGCGCCTTTATTCACTGCAGAAATATGCCGTTCGCTGCACTGTGGCACTCGAAATTAAAAACGACAGGACGGAAAAGCAAGTTGATTGCAAATTTAATTACGGCATCTTAATTTATTTTAGGAGGCGGTTGCTATCTGATACACACTCAAGCTCTGAAACATGCCTGAGAAATGAAGAACCTCACAGCGAGATCGACTCAGAGATATGCAGAGTCTGATGAAGCACAGGCAGAACACATCATCATCATGCCTAGTTAGGATAGGAGGATTAACTGCCAGTGTGTTTCCAGAGTGAGGAGAAACACAGTAATACTAATAGAAAGTCGTTTTCAAAATGTAAGGGAAGAATGTTCCTCTCATGTTCACATAACCAGGAAGAAATGTTCTTAATGCGTTCAAAACCTGGACGTTTGGAACATTTAAAACACATTCAGAAATAATGTTTTCATAACTTAATGGGCGTAGCGCTCTACAAGCAACACGAGTTATACGTATCATTATCAGTTATGTAATCAGATTACTTTTTTCATGTAACTAGAACAGTTACGCATTACTTTAAATTTACAACAACATATCTGAGTGGGTTATTGTTCTAGACTGAATGTGAACATTTACTCGTCTCACTTGTACAAAAACAGATTCAGTATTTCTCAGAATGAATAAAAACACTGAAATGCAAACTCAGAATATAATGCAATGATTACAAGGGAATACTTTATGTATTTAATCTCACTTTATTCGTCCATGTCTTTGCTGCTGACCTTCGATATTCACTTCAACCATACTAATAAGCAAAAATGACTTTAGTTAAACATCATATTTGTGTTTTTACTGCTGAAGTAAGAGTGCTGAAGTGTGTTCTTCTGTGGTCCAGAACGGCAGCACTGAGAGGTTTGTTTGAGCGGCGCCCTCTACTGTACAGGAGTGCATCTGTGTTTTCTTCAGCCTGAGGATTATTCACTTCACTTTAGCTGTGAACGGGCCTTTACATTTGACAAAAATACAACTTTTTTTGTTATTAAAAATAAAAATAAACAGCCCAGCCCAACCCAGGTCAGAAAAAGTATGCAAAATTAAAGTAATGCATTACTTTCGATAAAAAGTAACTAAGTAATGCAATTAGTTATTTTTTGGGAGTAACACAATATTGTAACGCATTACTTTCAAAAGTAACTTTCCCCAACACTGAAAATTAAAGTCCCCCTGTAGTTAATAATTTTATCCCTTAGAACTCATCTTTGATCACCAAAATTACATATTTAATTGTTATTTCCTTGAAAAATAAAAATAATAATCTTCATGCCTTAAAATATATTGAATGTAACTCAACACCCTTGTAATGTAAGTAATGCAATTAGTTACTTTTTGGGAGTAACACAATATTGTAACGCATTACTTTCAAAAGTAACTTTCCCCAACACTGAAAATTGAACACTGAAGAAATTGAATAATTTTATCCCTTAAAACTCATCTTTGATCACCAAAATTACATATTTAATTGTTTTTTCCTTGGAATTTTTTTTTTCATGCCTTAAAATATCTTGACTGTAACTCGACACCCTTGCCTCATTTAGTATGCGCAGTTCTATGAATATGCAAATGAGCCCCGCCTCCACTCACTCACTCAGCTCAGAGATCCACTGGTTGACGATCACACGTTGATCTGATTGGTTACAAGGTAGTTTGTGACGTCAGAAACACCAGCGATTTCAAAGCGTGTGTTTGAGACTGTCTTTGGTTCACTGCAGTTTTAAGGAGGAAATACTCAGCAATGGTGTCGACTTATGAACTTACACATGCTTTGTCTTAAAGCATATTAAAAACACCACATAGACACATAAACAACATTAAAAGCTGGATTTACACCACAGGGGGACTTTAAGAAAACATTCTTAGAACATATTTTAGTTTGCGGGGACCCTGTAAAATCAGCACAGAGAGGAGAACATTATCAGCTTTACTGTTTATAATCCAGAAAACCTTCAGATACGAGATCAACAAAAGGACTGAACAAGAAAACCCAAAATTTGCAAATTAAACAATGATTACTGGTTTTGCAAGAAAATGCACCTGCAGTCTCTCTACTTCAAAATGTCTTTTCTTTGTAAGTAGCCTATAATGGAAATTTACTAGCGATTTTTTGTTTTTTTGTTTTTTTAGTTTAAAAGCACACTTGCAAACAATCCTCATTTATTTCTTATTTCCCTGTTAAATCTGACAGTGAGCATGATCTGCCCCAGTTGGTATCTGCCATCCTCACGCCAGCTCATCCAGCAGCTCAGGCTCTTGTCTTCTTCTACTCTGTGCTGAAAGCGCGGGAGGATCCGTATGCAACAGTAAACAAAGGCAGGCCGGAGCGCGTGTGCTGACAGGTAACGAGCCATTACTAATTTATGTGTGTGTGTGTGTGTGTGTGTGTGTGCGTGTGTGTTGTCCGTGCACGCGGAGCGCGCGGCTGGTGTCAGAGCTGTCAGTGCACTGACTGATGTACAAGCACTGCTTTGCCCTTCCTGTGGTCTTCAGATGCGTGTCCTGACAGGCTCACCTCACACACACACACACACACACACACACACACACACACCCGAGAGACATCATTTATTGGTATGAAACAGAGCAAGTGAAGAGACCAGAGCACGGGAGGAGTGAAGCGAGGTGAGTGACCGCCGACGGGATCCTCTTTTCCCTCAGTCTGGGTTAGCAAAGACACGTGACTGGCACTCTGAACGGATGCAACACATCTGGTGCAAGATATTCAGGAGGAAAATAGTACTCACAACATCTTAGGGTGTGTTTACACTTGTAGCTCGGTTCTCTTTGTTCTTTTGGTCCGGACCAAAAACGAAAATGACACATTTGCTAGTCCTAATTCGCTTAGTGTGAACGCCATTACTGGAATGTAATTTTTGTAACACAAATGAAACTTTTGAGTGTCATTTTTAACACTAAACCTAAAGATACAACGCAAAAAAAGCAACTTTGATGATGTATATTTTTGTGACCTAACTGAACATCCAATGTTGTGTGCTAAATGAGACCCACTTTTTCAACTGGTCTGCGTTCACACATGAGCAAATGAACTAACAGAGCAATCAGCACTCCAGAGTTTGTTTCTTCAGAGCCCCTAAAGGGACGTGGTGGTGCAAAACATTTGGGATGGGAAAAATATATATTTTCTCATTCCCTTGCAAAACTAATGCGTTCCCTCGCAAAACCTGTTGTGAGCTCGTACAGACACTTGCTGTTTAATATCCCGCAGTGTTTCAGAGCTCCGTATGTTAACTATGGAGCGTTTCATGGTGTTTGAACTTGGGCTCAAATGCAAAGAATGAGAACTTTAGGAGTTCTCAGATCCATAACTTGTGAGCTAAACATTGTTAAAACACAAATGACACCTATTTACAATCATAGACAACTATGGGAACATCAGTAGCCATGAGTCGCATTGGAGTGACGTCAACTCCACTCTTCGATTGATTGGCTAGAGGAGGAGCTATCTAGAACTAGTGGACCAATGCTGACGCTTAAGCCCGCCCTAATTTACATGAAACTCGAACTGCAACATTTGGAAGAGCAAACACAGAACGTGGAAAGAAGAGCGAAGAGAAAAACAGCACAAGCGTACAAAAGAGTAAAATATGAGCAGAAAATGTAAGAGAGTGCAGAGTAATAAAACCAAGGAAAACATAATTTTTAAGAAAACATGAACGTAAGTTTAACTTTTGTGCAATTTCATTTTTAATGTGTATAAAGTTTTTATACATGCTTGTTATTTTTTTATTCACGCTTGCTAATCTGATCATTTTGCGTAACTTTTTTCAGTTTGTGCAATATAATTGTACATGTGTTTTAAAATGTTTGATTCACGCTTATTTTTTTTTTATTATCCGTGACCACAATACTTTTGACGGGATATTGATCTCATACGACAACGAGGTACAACCCAATTTTCCTCAAAACGAGCTTTATAATATGAATTGTTCTCCGTGAGCGGACGGCTGAGAGGCGAGTCTGAATAAGGGACCGTCACAGAAATGAACTCTAGTGGCAGTAAAACAGCAGCACTTTTAATCGTTCTCGACACACAGTTATGATTACAGGGGCCAATTGTGGATTTGTTTTCACGTGGTTCCTTACACAATTATGTTATGACCTCAAAACACTTTTTACTGTAGTGCATGATTTGTAAATGAATATATTTTGGAGTTTGCATCATTAGCCAGCTCCGGTTACGTCACGATGAAAGAGCTCAAAGAGAAGAGTTCAAAAACAAGCTAGAATGCATGGTGAACATTGCTTTTGTGAACACTATCAGGTAGGTTTAGGGTTTAGTGTAGGTGTACGTAATTTTAAAATGGAGCATGAAGCTTTTAGCGCCACTCTGCAGTGATACGCACAAACTCCAACCTAATAAAGCGTTACCATATTCACGTTCATCGGTTCCGGAAAAAAACTAAACACGCTTTTAGCGCCACTCACTGGACATTTCACTTTGAAACTGTCTCGAAACGTGTACAACGCAACGCATTTTGCAAAAAAAAATTCATTATGGATGACTTTTGGAACTTTAAAGGCCCCCTGAAATCAAACTTTACGTTTTTTTAGCTTTTAGTATGAATATATTAGCCTTACGGTTATGAATAAGCTTCCAAAACAATGATAAAATTGGCATTTAGGAGATATAAGCATTCAACACTTCCGCTGAAATGGATCAGGGATTTTTATGACATCACCGCTTCTCATTACATCTTCTGTCCAATCACATGCTCTCTAGAATCTGAAGCTCCGCCCCCTCTGATATAAACACCACCTGGCCGAAGCGAGCGTTGACACACACAGAGCGATATGTGTTGGAGTGTGTGTTCGGCTGCTCAAACACTCGAGTTTTGGTTACGTTGGTTAAGAATGAAATGGCTAGAGTTTATTCACATCTCTACTATTGAATCCAGCGTATCATCAGCGCTCGGATTCGCTTCCATGGTGCTGTCAGTCTGTGAGGGAAACTAAACGCTATTGGCTGTTTGAAAAGGGGGAGGAGCCATTCAATAAGTCCCGCCTCAGCTTCTGTTTCAGTGGAAATTACGACAACGCATTAATGAGCCAAATATGATCTCCTGTTTTCTGCTAAACTCACAGGGGTCAGAATGAAGGCCAGAACCCATCAGAGAGTAGAAGCAGTGGTGGTGTCTGTAATCAGGCATCTGTGTGTGTGTGTGTGTGTGTGTGGGGATGCAGGCGGAGCGATGGTCTCTCTCTCACAGTCGAGCCTTTGTTTGGTCTCCTGGAAAAATCTTTGATCAGCTCCAGTGCTGACAGCTCCTCTCCGCCCCGGACAGGTGACAGAAGCCTCTCACACACGGACGCTCGGATCGGGAAAACACACGGTCTCTACTGAACCGCACTGACGCTGAGCTACGGCAGATGCCATTGCTGTCTATGACACAGCCCCAACTAACAGATCTGGCAAGTTATGAGCAAACGTGCTAACGGTAACATTAATAGAACGTTTTCTCAAAGTTATCTGGTCTTTAAGGGTGTAAGAGCCATAATTGGAATAATTAAAATGTAACATTAAAAGCATAAATGTTTGAGTAAGATTTAAATCAGTTTAGGTTTATGTTATGTATGTATATTCGTTGAGCACCCCACTGTTTAAGTTGTAATGGTTTGCTGTGTTTTAGTATTGGACGGTCTTTAGCGCCTTTAAGAAGTGGCGTTCCCTTTAAGATTCGCGCACTTCCTTTAAGAACGAAAGAAAGACGGAGCAACACCAGTTCCTGACCAGTTTATTTATTGTTTATTTTCTGTTTGTGCAAGAACTTTCAGTCAACAAATGAAACTTGAGCCAAGACCCGAGTTAATTATTTGCCTTAAATAATTACGAATCCCCCCCCCCCCCCCCCCTCCCTCCCCGCTTCCTGAAACTGTCATGAACCATTTGGAAAAAACGAACTGGATTTACCGCCTGTCCAGCAAAACCAGAGCCTCCTGAATGTCGGATTGGGAGCCCTTCTGCCGGCGGAGTTCTCGCCACCTTTTCAACGCTTTTCCGATGTAAATTCGGGACTTCGTGTTCCTTCTCCTTTTCCCTATTCTTTGTTATTTGTTCATCGGAACGTCGTCTCTTTGGTCGTGTGTCGGCCATATCAAAATTCTCAAGAATATACAATTTTAACGTTAGTCATTGTTAGGACATCTCTCCTCTAGCTAACTTCCCTCTTCATGCTTCTCTCTCCTCCACCCCCCTCACCCCCATTCATGTGCACGCGCACTAACCCCCCCACCCCCAAATCATTCTTGTCTGTGATTGGCTGGAACACTGTTTGTTATGTTTCGTGGTCCAGGCTGGGCCAGTTTGTTTTTCTTGCTGTCTGTGGAGCCTGTGCTGTCTACAGAGACCGTGTTTCTCTACAGTGTGTTCAGGGGACGGGCAGATAGCGGAGAGTGAGGAGATAATTGCTGGATGTGACAAAAAAGTTTTGGCCTAAAAAACGCGTGACATCTCTTAGAGCAGCTTTAATAATGTTCTCAAAACGTTACCACAAAAACATTACTTATACATTGACCATGGAACGCTACTTGTTTCAGAACATCCAAACGTAATGTTCCCATAATGTATGCAAAATAGAATGTAGCATAAAACTATTTTAAAACATTTAAACCGTTTTGAACGTTGAGGGAATATTCAGAAATAGCGTTTTCTTAACGGGAAGGCTATAGCAAAACATTCTTAGAATATATTTGTGTTCCTTATATTAGTTCCTTCTGTAGGCTTGTTGTCATGCAAGTCTCTCAAAACTAAACTTGATTGGACACTTTTAAATCCAGTCTCTTTGTGAAAGTGTTTACCGTCATCCGACTCTCTCTAATGTTCCTTTGATCTGTCTGACATCATAGTTGAGGGAGTGACATCATCAACGTTTGACCACATGATCACATTCCTGTATCAGTCTTACTGTCCGTGTTGGAAATGTCAAAGGTTATTCCTGGAAATTTCTTGCAATATTTATTTATACTATATTACGTATACTATATATCCATATCCGTGACATGTAGCACTTCACATTAATAACAACATTATCATTAAGTAATTTACATTTTCATTACTTGCAATAAAATAAACTTTAACTGAAAAAAAAAGAATATAAAAAAACTTATTTCACCTATTGCAACGTTTCACATTTTCGTTAGTTTAAGTTGTAGTATTAACGTAACTAAAACTAACTAACCAAACACTTTTAACTTGATAAACACTATATAGACATTAAAAACACACAATACAATTATTAAAACTTTAACTGAAATTAAAATGAAAAGAGAAAATACAAAATAACATTTTAAATATTAACAAAAACTATAATGGTATTTCAATGAAGTGACAATAAAGTAGAATTATTAAATTCCATAATTCCAGTGACTGAATGTTCTTCATGGTTCACACTTTTTATCACTAATGAATTTAGAGCTTGACAAAATGTATATGAATTTGTAACCCAAACCCATTAAATCACACTTGTAATATTCCCTCAGACAGTTTACCCGTTAAATATAAGAAGCCGTTGTTAAGGGAAGAAATTAAAGTTTAAATCAATTTTATTGATTTTTATCTGTTTTCGCGTATTTTTAACCTTGTTTTGTCTTGTTTTAACCCATTTTAAGCCGTCTTGGACCCTGACGGGCTGATTTAATGTTCAAGAAAGCTGCGTTCACTGCTAATGCGTTAGGTCAGGTTTAGGGTTACAGGGTTAGCAATGGAGTAATGGTTGAGAAATTAAAATTAGAAATTAAATGCAGGTACTTTAAATGCACCAATAATACACACATTGTATGAAATGGTGAGGTAAGCATACACTAATGTAAAGTGCGATTTCCATGCTTTGCTGTTGATAACATCGATGAAAGCGATGCTAACGTCCATTGACGAAGTGTCAGGGTTCGCAGTGGTTTGATTAGCCCTGCAGCTAATGCTACGCTAAGCAGAAACATTAGTCTGGGCCGGACAGCGCTGGAAAACACACACTCTACTGGGAAATTAAACAATGTGGAAGAAATGGTGTACCGAGGAAATTCCTGGATAAATTAACAACGCAATTACATTACACGACACGCCGCAAGATGGATGAGGACGCCTTGGCTGGTATTATGTTCTGTTTTCCAAATTGCAATTTATTTGAGGGCTTTAATGGATGCCGTATTAAAACATCCCGGGCCGCGGTCAGGTTTCAGTGTGTGTCAGCCGGGCATGATTGATGAGCCTCTCTCGCCCCGCACACACTCCCCCCGCGCGCGCTATTCTCAGCACATTTGCAGGGGATTTTAAGCATTAGCCACATTTCTGTGAGCTGAGAGAGGAAGACATTGATTTTCTGATCAATTCATTTCCTTGCAGAACGCTGATAAATTCCACAGCAATTAATGTGAAGGTCCTCCGCCCACCATTACTGAGGATTTATTCATTATCAGGAGCACCGTTTGTCTAGCGTCACGTGTGTGTGTGTGTGAGTGTGTGAGTGTGAGTGTGTGAGTCTGTGAGTGTGTGTGTGTGTGTGTGTGTGTGTGTGTGTGTGTGTGTGAGTCTGTGAGTGTGTGTGTGTGTGTGTGTGTGTGTGTGTGTGTGTGTGTGTGTGTGTGTGAGTGTGAGTCTGTGAGTGTGTGTGTGTGTGTGTGTGTGTGTGTGTGTGTGTGTGTGTCAGTGAGTGTGTGTGTGAGTGTGAGTCTGTGAGTGTGTGTGTGTGAGTGTGTGTGTGTGTGTGTGTGTGTGTGTGTGTGTGTGTGTGTGAGTCTGTGAGTGTGTGTGTGTGTGTGTGTGTGTGTGTGTGTGTGTGTGTGTGTGAGTGTGAGTCTGTGAGTGTGTGTGTGTGTGTGTGTGTGTGTGAGTGTGAGTCTGTGAGTGTGTGTCAGTGAGTTTGTGTGTGTGTGTGTGTGTGTGTGAGTGTGAGTCTGTGAGTGTGTGTCAGTGAGTGCGTGTCTGTGTGTGTGTGAGTGTGTGAGTGTGAGTGTGTGAGTCTGTGAGTGTGTGTGTGAGTGTGTGTGTGTGTGTGTGTGTGTGTGTGTGTGTGAGTCTGTGAGTGTGTGTGTGTGTGTGTGTGTGTGTGTGTGTGTGTGTGTGTGAGTGTGAGTCTGTGAGTGTGTGTGTGTGTGTGTGTGTGTGTGTGAGTGTGTGTGTGTGTGTGTGTGTGTGTGTCTGTGTGTGTGTGTGTGTGAGTGTGAGTGTGTGAGTCTGTGAGTGTGTGTGTGTGTGTGTGTGTGTGTGTGTGAGTGTGTGTGTGGTGTCTTTGTCCTGCTCTGTCGTCCAGTCATTAACTCGTATGCCATTTTTCTTTTTGTTTTTCTTTAATGAAAACATAATCATGCATTACTGCAGGGAAATAATGCAGCTCTAGAAAAACAGCATCACTGTGCTGCTCATGACACACACACACACACACACACACACACACACACACACACACACACACACGCACTCACACACACACACACACACACGCACACGCACTCACACACACACACACACACACACACACACACACACACACACACACACACACACTCACAGACTCACACACTCACACACACACACACACACACACACATATTAATTTACATTTTATTATTCATCCCAATCTCTCCAAAGCCTCAACACAACCCTTTTGCTTTTATGATTCACACACTGCACATACAATTAAATTAAATATTAATGAATACATTTACATGACATCTCCAGTAAGTGTTTACAGATTATTATTATTATTATTATTATTATTATTTACTCATTATTATATACAATTTCTAACCAGTAAAATATTTGGTAACACTTTCTTTTTTACAGTGTCCCTGTAACACGTTACACACGTTACTGTAGTAATAACTATACATTGTGCATAATTACATGCAACTAACCCTAACCCTACAGTACATGTAGATAACTGATATTACTCAGTACTAAAATATATAATTACACTGTAACAATGACTCCTTAAAATAAAGTGTAACCGGATATGTTTTTACATGTGAATGTTTCATATATATATATATATATATATATATACATATAGCAGTGGCTGTTTTCACCAAGTGTAATTAGCAGTTATATGCCATTAATACAATGCTAACAGTGGCAGCACTATCCGCACCTCAGTGTACTGTAGAATATTATGAACAGTATGCAGTAAAAACAATATATTTAACAACAAAACAACATATGATTATATTTATTAAAATCATAAATGGATGCTGCTGTATCCCTAAAGCCCTCATAACCCTTCCTGATAAACACTGTTCCCTCTATTAAATACCCGTTAGACACTTTTTGTAATATTTTGTTAGTTGTTATTTACCCTAAACTGGTCTCGAGCTGATACACCACAGGAACATGCAGAAGGAGGAGTCTGGGAAAGGCTAATTCAAACTCGTGTCAAAAGATGACGCTCCACTGATCCTGGAACAGCCAAGCAAACACTAGACTCAACATTTTTATATTTTATGTGAGATATATATTTTACAAAACTCTAAAAGCCATATGTGTAACCAAGCTGTGTTCCAAATCTGAAGCTGATATCACAAAAGTGAAGCCGTTAAACGATCCATAGCAACACAAAGTCCAGTTTGTAAAACGTTTTCCTCAGGAGTCCTCAAACGTGTGAAGCAGAAGTGTCCCGCTACTACTCTACATTTAGTCCTCATCCCAGTCTCTCCAGAGCCTTACTGAGGTTTAGTGGTCAAGACTACACTTTTCAGTTTTTATCAGTTTTATAGAAAACATGTTTTGAGCGTTTACATTCAGACACTGAGAAACCCCACATGACCCGCTGCGTTCGCCAAATACTCTATCCCACAATGCATTGCACTTGAGCTAAACCTTCTGTTGGCGGTGTGTGGAAGCCGTTCGCATGAAGGTCCACAACACCTGGAGTCTTCTGTGTGTGTGTGTGTGTGTGTGTGTGTGTGTGTGTGTGTGTGTGTGTGTGTGTGTGTGTGTGTGTGTGTGTGTGTGTGTGTGTGTGTGTGTGTGTGTGTGTGTGTGTGTGTGTGTAAATAATGCATCAGGTCAGATGTGATGAAGTGTTGCTGCGTTTGCTCTAACACAGTTACTGTGAATAAAGAGTGTGTGTGTGTGTGTGTGTGTGTGTGTGTGTGTGTGTGTGTGTGTGTGTGTGTGTGTGAAGCGGATCGTCTTCACTCCGTCTGACCCACTTCCAGCGCTGAAACACACGTTCTGCTGTTTGTTTAGTTTTTTTCAACTGCTTACACACATTTTCAAAACTTAACACACAAATCCAAGAACTGCACACACAGAATTCAAAATGACTCACATCTCCGGCAAAATGAAGCATTGCATTCAAAATATCACAAACATCTCAAAAGCAAACATTTGTCTCGTGTTTTTGGGTATATCACACATCATGAGCTTCTATTCTGATATCTCTCTCGTCAGAGAGATGTTAAAGATTCACGGTAAACATGAAAGCAAGAGTGAAACCAAACTATTAATTTTTTTACTGTAAGCGTTTGTGATTATGAATACAGTTTTACACAGTCCGAAAAACTCGACCTTTGGCCTTTTATAAGCCTACTCTAAAGCCATGATTGGCTGGTGTTCAGTAAAGCAATGAGTGTTTGCACATGTGAGTAGTGTGTGTGAGGAGTGTGTGTGTGAGGAGTGTGTGTGTGAGGAGTGTGTGTGTGTGTGAGTGAGTGTGTGTGAAAATGTACCAAAAATGTATTAATGGTTTGGAAACTGGAAAAACCAAAGGCTGAGGTTTTCCTATTTTAACTAGGAAAACCTGAAACACTGCTGACAACACAAAGGCCTTTACAGCAGCCAATGAAACGCGAGCGCTAGTGTGACATCATCCTCTGATGGAGGTATAAAAGTCCTCGTCTGAAACACACGCCGCCGCCGCTGCTGCTCGGGTCAGTGGCCGGACTTAAGTCAGATTTATTTGTACAGATTATCAATAATTAGCTGTGTTTCCATCGACTATTTCTATGTGAATTTTGGAAAATCACATAAAAAACGCCAAAATGCTGGATGGAAACTTCAAAATTTGCATAAATTCTCAATAGAGGTGGAAAATTATGATCCGATAATAAAACTCACATAAACTACAATGGAAACACGTTAACTGAATAAATCCCTGGACGCCTCATCAGAGGCTGTGATTGGATAACTGGCGTAACCAGTGGACCAGTGGCATCGCAGCGTCTCAGATGTTGGTTTGGTGTTTCTGAAACACCGGAGTCGAAGTGTGTGATGAGAATGATTGGGTTTAATTCCCTCCAGAAGCGTCTCACACACACGAGTGTGTTCCCGAACACCAGCATCCGAACGCTAGAGAACATGACAGCGTTTCCTGTGTTTCGTCTGACGCTCTGAGACACACTCGTTTATGATGGAGGGGAAAGAGCTCGATTACAGAAACTTACAGTTTTATTACTGATAATTTACGCAATTTCACAGGAGGTGATGATTTTGTTCTCTTGAACACGTGGGATGGAAACTTTCCTTTATTCTCAAATGTTTTATGCCATATTATAATTTTACACATAAGTTAAATTCATAATTTTAAATGGAAACAGCTAATGATTCAAGCTCAAAATCATGATGTTAATATTTATAATATCTTAATATCTTCATGCCTTATAGTCACAATCATCAGATTAGAGCTGGATGATAATAGTTACATTTTTGCAACAATGTAACAATCACACACTTGAGATTTGCTGTATAGTAGTATATATTGCTTTATATGAGTGTACTGTATATATGGTACTATATACCCAATTATTAATATATCAATGGCCAATATGTTTGTTTGTTTCTTCATATTTTGATCTTGATGCATATTTAAACACAATGAAATACAGTGGAGAGAGTCTGACTTCCGTCTGGTCACACACAGAAAGATCCAGCCATTGTTTTAAAGCTGTTAAAGTGACACAATCACAGGGTTATTCTACACAGGTTATGTGTATTAATAATAATAAATCTGTATAATTCTACCTAAATTTTGAATGTATTAAATGTGGAACATTTGCTTTAATGTCTGTGCATTAATGTTTCTGTCCAACCCTGGAGTCGTGTCACATTTACACTATTAAAAATAATATCTGGATCGTTCACGTCATATTCTCATGTACTGTATGTGATGTCATGATGAAAATCTTCATGTCTCGATTGGACACACATCACGATCCTGAACTCTCGACACCAGATCACTGCGATACTCAAGACACATGATAAAAGGTGTACAGAAAATGATGAAATGCTAAATGTGATCCTACATTGTGTGTGTAAATGAACAGGCTTGGACTTGGTGCTGAAACCCAATGAACAGGACAATAGAGACACCAGAATAACAATATTCATGATTCTGAAGATGAAAATACTGAATTATTGTAGATGAATATGCTTGATCTCTGTCACTGACTAGATATATTTAATATAATGTAGGACACTTTTACTGGTAACATCAGACATCTGGCATTATCAGCACACACTAATATTCCCCCACTGCATTATTATACATTATATTCAACATTATATATAGCAGTTTAATGCAGTTCTGACACTAAAACTCTGAAAACTTGATTTTTTCTCACACATTAATTTTTATTTTGGGTGAATTATACACAATACATATTGTTGCATTTTTGTATTGTGATATATTGTGGCACGATATACTGTATTGCTACACCTCTAATTTTTACGCAATAAAATGTATTAAATATTGTATTGTTACTATAATATGCTGCGGTGCAATGATATTCGCTATAGCTAAAAAAATGAAAAAGCGTTGTGTGTTTTGTGTGAGTAATGCAGTGATATTAATGTGATGTGTGTCATGTGTAGTGTTTAGACTCCAGCTGTAACCACACACACACACACACACACACACACACACACACTCGAGTGATTCCTGAAGGTGTCACAGAACACACTGAGGTCCAGGGTGTTTTGACACTGGGCTTTGATCAATAGAGTGTGTGTTTTGTGGTGGACTGACAGCCGTTTGAGAGGTCAGGAGAACACACAAACACACACAAACACACACATACACACACACACACACACACACACACACACACACACACACACACACACGCACACACACACACACACTTGATGAATAACACTTGCCTCTTCATCAGGCCTGACACGTGTTATTCAACACTGACCACAACCCCACACACACACACACACACACACACACACACACACACACACACACACACTGCCTGTGATGAGCTGTGTTTACATGCGCCTGTCCGTCATCAGCAGGGGGCGGAGCCTGTGATGATGACATCACGACATGTACAGTGTGTGTGTGTGTGTGTGTGTGTGTGTGTGTGTGTGTGTGTGTGTGTGTGTGACACTGCATGCATATTCTTAGAATGGTGACACTTTACAATAAGGTTTATTAGTTAACATTATCCATTAGTTAACATGAACTAAGAATGAACAATACTTCTTCAGCATTTATTCATCTTAGTTGATATTAATGTCAACATTTACTAATACGTTATTAAAATCAAAGGTTGTATTAGTTAACATTAGTTAATGCACTGTGAACTAACATGAACACACAATGAACAGCTGGATTATTATTAACTAACATTAACAAAGATTAACTAACAAATGTATTGCTCATTATTACATAAACTAATGTTAACTGAACCTTATTGTAAAGTGTTACCCTTAGAATGAATAAATGCAAAATCATGGCTTTGTTTACATTCACATTCAAATAATAATAATCATAAATGTTTCTTGAGCATCAGATCCTAGAGTGATTTGTGAAGGATCATGTGACACTGAAGACTGGAGTAATGATGCTGAACATTCAGCTGAATTAATTACATTTTACAATATTTTCAACTATTTTAAATTGTAATATTGTATTTATAAATAATGTATTATAAATAATATAAATTATAAATAATGTATTTCACTGTTTTAATGGTTTTTTTTTTGAGCAAATAAATGCTTTCAAAACTCCTTCTGGTTTTGAACAGTGGTGTGTAAATAATATTTATTGAATCTACTGTAAGTACAAATTTGATTATGCTGCATTTCAGCATATAGATATTATGTTGTTTAGTAACAGGGTTTCTCAGTCAGTGTTTTAGCTGGTTAAGTGAATATGATGGCCTTCTATAGCCGTGTTGATCCTCTTATATAGTCGGATAATTGGAAATGGCGACAATTATTTCCGATTAATCACATCTAAAATACAAGTTTGTGTTTACATAATATATGTGTGTACTGTGTATAATTAATTTGTATATATACATACACACACACACACACACACATGCATTATATATATTTGAGATTTTTATTTTATTTTATATATATAATATTTATATGTGATTTAAATTATAGGCCTACCTATATATATATATATATAGTTTTTACATGTAAATATGTCTTAAATATATACATAAATGTGTGTATTTATATACAAAATAATTATACACAGCACACACACATGCATTATGTAAACACAAACTTATTGTGGATGCGATTGCCCATAAAAAAAATAAAAAAAGTAACATTGTTTGCTTTAGTTACTGTATAAAACAATATTAAATGAAACTTAAGGATCAGTGTAACAGAAACATGTTTTACTCATGAAAAACAGAAATGAGAGAGAAGCTCAATCAGTGTGTGTGTGTGTGTGTGTGTGTGTGTGTGTGTGTGTGTGTGTGTGTGTGTGTCTGCTGTCCCGCAGCCTTAATTAAAGCTGAACGCTTACAAAAGGTAGAAGCAAATAACAAGAGCACATATTACATGAAAGTCTCGCGCTTAATAATTCATGCTCTCTCGCGCCACTGAGCGGATCGAGGAGGCGCGCGCACACACACACACGAGGCGCGCGCACACAAGCCCGTCTCACACACGAGTCTGATTATTGTGAATGGGTCTAGTGTTACTCGTGTCCTGGTCTTCTGTAACAGCAGGAGTAAAGCAGCAGCTCCTGTAGGAGTTAGATGACTCTAGTGTGTGTGTGTGTGTGTGTGTGTGTGCGCTCCTGAGCGAGATCAGACCTCCTCATGCTCACCTTTCTCTAACACACCAGTAGAAACACACCGTACATGCACGCGCTGTTCTTCTATATAAATGCCTAATTCTATTCTATTCTATTCTATTCTATTCTATTCTATTCTATTCTATTCTATCCTTCTTCTTCTTCATTGAGTGTTTATTAGAGTTGTTTTCAGCAAACGCTCAGAAGCTGGTGTGTGTGTGTGTGTGTGTGTGTGTGTGTGTTCAGACTGCACCCATTCAGTCATCAGCTAATGCACTCTTCCTATATTTTATATACACACAGTAAAAAAAATGTTCTTTACAGAGGCTGTTTTCTGATAAGACTTACACTGGAAACAAAAGGAAGCAACCGTATGGTATTTAAAAATACAGGAATAAGAGGAACCAGTTAACATAATACAGTTTTCCTCAGGCGCTTTGGTGCATTTCTCACAACACTCTTTACATTTGCACAACAGTTAGTCATGTGTGCACATCATAGTAGCAGTTTCTCATTCCTTACAACAAACTGCTAAAAGCAAATGCTTTTGGACATGCTTTCACACAACTCTCTGCTGTTTTATAACATTATCATTTGCTTATGTCATGTCAGTCAAAATTAACTATACTTGTGAATTCCATATAAAACTAATAGTCCTCATTTCATTGCTTGAGTCATTACATATGTTGGACTATTTGTCAAAATCTGTCAAGCAAATTTGACACATTTTTTTAAATCTTTTTTTTCCTGAAAATGTCTCTTAAATTGAACAATTTCTCTCAGGTGAATCTCAGCTTTCCCTGATGAGGAACGTCTGGATGTGCATGAATGATTACAGTACTATATATGTTGTATGTTCAGTTCCAGTGTGTACTGCAGTATTGTGTACAGTTGTGCACAGCTCTTCCCAAAGGGAGTTTATGTGTGTTGTAAATAAGGGTGTATTTTCTCTTTTGCACAATGCTGTGAACAAATTAGAATTGCAAAGAGCATATGCAGTAAAAATGTGAAACATACATATTCAGTGTCTTGTACTCAGTTACCTCATAAATACAGTAATGTGTAACTTTACAGTATTTTTCAAATGGCTGTGCAAATAGTATATAGTGCTGCCTCGAGCATGTTATAGTGTCACCGAGATCTGACTTTTCTGCAGTGGAAAACATTTACAGAGTAAACCGTCATAATGAAAGAGCTAGATCATGGTGATGATGTCATGAAGGCTAATAAAATACAATACAGTAAGAATAACTTTTATAGAAAATGTAATTAATATTAGAATATCCATTCGAATGTGTGTGTGTGTGTGTGTGTGTGTGTGTGTGTGTGTGTGTGTGTGATTGTGTGTGTGTGTGTGTGTGTGTGTGTGTGTGTGTGTGTGTGTGTGTGTGTGAGAGCCAGTGTGTGTGTGTGTGTGTGTGTGTGTGTGTGTGTGTGTGTGTGTGTGTGTGTGTGTGTGAGAGAGAGAGAGCCAGTGTGTGTGTGTGTGTGTGTGTGTGAGAGAGAGAGCCAGTGTGTGTGTGTGTGTGTGTGTGCGCGTGTGTGTGTGTGTGTGTGTGTGTGTGAGAGCCAGTGTGTGTGTGTGTGTGTGTGTGTGTGTGTGTGTGTGTGTGTGTGTGTGTGAGAGAGAGAGCCAGTGTGTGTGTGTGTGTGTGTGTGTGTGAGAGAGAGAGCCAGTGTGTGTGTGTGTGTGTGTGTGTGTGTGTGTGTGTGTGTGTGTGTGTGTGTGTGTGTAGCCTGAACTTGTGAAAATGCGTGTTGGTGTGTGTGTGTGTGTGTGTGTGTGTGTGTGTGACCCCACCCTGAGTTTCTGAGTCTAGATTGTATGCCGACACCTCCCCCTCTAGGACGAGCCGTGCATGTTTCTGTCTCAACCCTCGTGTGTGTGTAAGTGTGTAAGTGTGTGTGTGTGTGTGATCAGGCTCTCTCCACCGCAGTGATGGATGGTCGTCTGCTGGGCCATATGGATCTGGCATATGGACTTCATGTATATGATGAGCAGGAGAGTGACTCAAATATACATTAAAGACTCTTAAAAACACAGGGTTCATCAGTTTGAAAAGGAATTTCCTTCACGCCACACACACACTCTTCACACACACACACACGCCGGCAGATGCGAGTCCCTTCTCCATTTGAGTTTGAATCGCTGACTGAAATACGGCAGAAGATTTTATTATAATTATTATTATTCCTGATGCACACGCCGCCTCAACAACAGCATCTTTACTGCTCATCATCTGCAGCTTCCCATCAAAGGCCTGAGCTCTGAGAAAATAGACTTTATGATTCTTTAAAAGAAGGCCAGTGAAAACAGCTGCTCAAACTGCTGAAATAATGATCAACCAAAATATCATTTTTTGTGTTTATGTAGGTGCAACACTGTCATCAAAACTTAGCACTGAACTAAATGAACAGTTTAAACCCTCGAGTGATTTGTGCGATTTTACCATTTTTAAATTTGAAATTTAGATTTTTGGCTCTAAACATTAAATATAAAAATTAAGTACACTTTTTTTATTATTATTATTAAAAATAAACACAGTTTGGAAAAATACTATCAGCTGACACTGAGTCAGTTTGAGGCCAGATCATGCTTTGTATTTACCAATAAACTTATCATCAGTTAAATAATACCTGAAAGTACTGGAGCTTCATTAATGCAGTCAACACTACAATTGTGAAAAATCAAGAAACTGAAGTAGTCATTAACTTATGTCCTTTCCATGTTGTAGAAATGATGTCACTTCCTGTGTGTTTTAAGCAGTGCAATATTTTTTATATATACTGAACAAAATTTTAAACGCAACACTTATGTTTTTGTCCCTTTAGTGAGCACTTCTCCTTTGCCGAGATAATCCATCCACCTCACAGGTGTGGCATATCAAGATGCTGATTAGACGGCATGATTATTGCACAGGTGTGCCTTAGGCTGGCCACAATAAAAGGCCACTCTAAAATGTGCAGTTTTACTGTACTGGGGGGTTACACATCTGTACTGTACACATCTCCTTCGCATAGAGCTGATCAGGTTGTTGATTGTGGCCTGTGGAGTGTTGGTCCACTCCTCTTCAGTGGATGTGTGAAGTTGCTGGATATTGGGCCTTTTGTGTACATAGTAAAAGTCTTAGATCTTTGAGTTCAGCTCATGAAAAATGGGGGCAAAAACAAAAGTGTTGCATTTATAATTTTGTTCAGTATATATTTTATTAAAACTAGTTAATAAATAGTTTTGTACTACAATAAAATGAATATCAACGCAGCAGATTATTTCAAAACGATCACATTGTATAATTTGGGATTCATTTGGATTAATCTGATGTGGCTAAAACGACTTACAGGTAAATATACATTTAAGTGTAAAATTAGCTAATTTCATAATAGGATAGTTTTATTTTAGACAATGATTTAATAGTTCCCACATCAACAAACATTAGATGTGTGCCTCTAATGTGTGTGTGTGTGTGTGTGTGTGTGTGTGTGTGTGTGTGTGTGTGTGTGTGTGAGTCTGAGAGTTCAAACTGTTCTATCATATACAAATGTAAACACAACTTATGATAATAATTTGCGGTAACACTTTACAATAAGGTTCATTAGTTAACATTAGTTAATATATTAACTAACATGAACTAACAATGAGCAATACATTTACTACAGTATTTATTAATCTTTGTTAATGTTAGTTAATAAAAATCCAGCTGTTCATTGTGTGTTCATGTTAGTTCACAGTGCATTCACTAATGTTAACAAATACAACCTTTGATTTTAATAACGTATTAGTAAATGTTGAAGTTATTATTAACTAAGATTAATAAATGCTGTATAAGTGCAGTTCATTATTAGTTCATGTTAACTAATGGATAATGTTAACTAATAAACCTTATTGTAAAGTGTCACCTAGTTGTCTATAGGCCTAGTGCTCTTCCAGGAGCTCATCATCACTTTACAATCAATGCACGATTATTTTGCAACAATCTGGACAAAAAAAACAAAAAACGTCATTAGAAATATCTGCAGTGTAACTCTCAGCCATAGATCCGGCGCTGGTCTCGGACTGATCTGTTGGTGTGTGTTGTAAACAGACGCTGATAGAGCCAGGATGAGAGTTAGGATGATCTATCTGGATCTGCTAATCACAGAGTGTTCCTGCGCTCGGCCTGCGGGCTGTCGGATCAGCCCAGGGGGTTTAATTCGATTGTTTAAAGGGCTCTTTTAATTGGTGCTTTGTCTGCACAATCCTAAACGAGCAGGACACCCACGGGGCGTCCCGTCGAGAGCCAGGACGGCTTGACAGGCCCACGGAGGATCTGTCCCAGAAACACTCAAATCGCCAGCCGTGTGACAGCGGCCCACAGTCGACAGTCTCCCCAATTAAAACTCAACTGTCAGAGAGGAATATGCCATCATGCGCGCGCGTCTGCTGCGTGTGTGTGTGTGTGTGTGTGTGTGTGTGTTTCCGGGGAATTTCAATGCACGTGGGTGTTTTTAAAGGCCCCCTGAATAAAAATGTAATTTTTTTTTAGCTTTTAGTATGCATATATTAGCCTTACGGTTATGAATAAGCTTCCAAAACAATGATAAAATTCACATTTAGGAGATATAAGCATTCAACACTTGCAGTCTCTCACTTCCGCTGAAATGGATCAGGGATTTTTATGACATCACTGCTTCTAATCACATCTTCTGTCCAATCACATGCTCTCTAGAATCTGAAGCTCCGCCCCCTCTGCTACAAACACCACCTGGCCGAAGCGAGCGTTGACACACACAGAGCGATATGTGTTGGAGTGTGTGTTCGGCTGCTCAAACGCTCCAGTTTTATTCTGTGTTCAACTGTACGTTGGTTAAGAATGAAATGGCTGGAGTTTATTCACATCTCTACTAATCCAGCGTATCATCAGCGCTCGGATTCGCTTCCATGGTGCGTCTAAATTAGTTGCTTACATTTACAAAATGAGCCCTTTTAATACAAGTAAAGGCCCACGTTTTATAAAAAAAAATTCATGCAACTAAATGTTTAGTGAAATTAGAAAATATGTAAGATATCGTGAACTTACAGTAGTTGTACAGGCTATGCTCTCATATCCATTTATTTTGTTCTAATGTCACAAGTAATAAATAATCTCAAGGTTTACAGCGTTACACAATTCTTTTGTAGTGTGGTTTTGGTGAAGTGTATTAAACATTCAGGAGTGAACCTTACTTCTTCTCACCGCTGGTTCCTGATGCTTTTAGAGGACAGTTATTCAGAGTCGCCCCCTGTCGCTCCATAGAATAGTACAACGGCGAGCGCATCAAGTATTAATGCCTCGTCTGTTTGAGGTCCCGGGTTCAAATCCCGGACGAGCCCCCTATTGTTACGTTCCCACTTCAGTAGAGGATTTAAAGAGGGAGTAACAAGGAAAAAAGACATAATATAATAAATAAATAAACGTGATAAATCTCCTTTTCCTCTATCCCAGATCTAATTATTTCTCACACTTATGTCCAAAAAAGTTTACACAACACCCTTTGACTAACACCATGGCACAAAAGGAAACAAAAAATCAGGAGTATGCTTAACCCCCTGAGGTCGGCAATCACGCCGGAGTAATCTGCTCGCTTTTTTTCTTATCAGTGCAAAAGAGACTCAAAATACTCTGTTGACTTTGATCTTACATACAAGTTTCACACATCAATCGATCCTGTTAAGTGTGTATTTTTGTGTGTATACTCACAATAAAAACAAAGTGTTGTGCTTTTTGCCAAATAAAGAAAAATAAACATGATGTGAAATCTGCTTTCTCTCTGTCAGTGAAGTCCATTCTGAAACGCGTCCGAAAATGAACCGTAACTCAGCGAATACTCAGTCAAACAGGCATTCAGACACACATGCATGAAGCTTGAATTCTCTTCTTTTAAATGAAGTAATTTTTATAAAAAAAAACAAATATTCTCAGTTTATGTAATATGTATGAAAAGAGAGAGATGTCAGTCGTTCTCATCTCATCTCATTATGTTTTAATGTGACCCCGCCCACGGAGAGCGCGCGCTATTCAAACGCAAATGATCTGAGGCGATCCACGCAAACCTGTGAATGCCCACATCAGCTGGATAACACACACCGCGAGTTCACTTTCAGACTCATGTACTTTACGACGCTGTAAGGAATAATACTATCTTAATAATAATCCTGGAAAATTTACCTCAGAAGTGCTGGAAGTTTCATTTCGAGGAGCAACAGATCCAGCTGAGGAATAGGTCAGTTCTATATTTGCTTTGTTCTAATCGCAATAGTGTCTGTACACGCAAAAGACTGTTTAAATATGAATCGCGTTTCTGTGTGTGAATGAATGAACAGCTTTTACCAAACTCTATTGCTATACTGAGATGAGTAAAAATCGACTACAATAATCGGATAGATTATAAAGTTTTTACTGTAAAATACTGCCACATCAAATAAGCTTATAATGTTGCCAATTTCTGCTCATATGTTATATATATATAGGCCTATAATACTCTTTATATAGGCCTAAAAATAAAGTCATCAACTAAGATGTTATTATAGTGTTTGTTCCAATGTAGGCTATATTCAAACTAATGAATCCTTAACTTTGAAATAAATATGATCAAATGTATACTTTAGTTTTTACAAAGAAAGATTACACTGGAAATATTGTTAAAATTTTAATTGTTGTTGTAATTGTATAACCTTTTATACAATTAATAAAATAGCACAAAAAAATATATACAAGGATAGATGTAAACAAAATCTTAAAAGGTCAATATAAGCCTTCTCTTTAAATAATTTTTATTGTGTTTTATTAGTGACACATTTGGGTAGAGAATATATTCCAAAACTTTCTGAAAATACAGCATGAGAACAATTAACTGCACAATTACTAGAAATGTTTACCTTGGATATTATACAATTTGCAAGCACAATTTGTGGATAAAAAACAACAACTGTGAATCTATTTTATATATATATATATTGTCCTTGCATTCTTTCTTGTGGCTCAGTCACACACCTGAATGAAAGGCTCATTATGTATGCAGCCCCATTATGGGGGGGGGGGATTGTCTCCTCAGGTGTGAACCACTCAATATTCATGATGGTGTTGGATCGTTGACGCCCACCCGCATATTGCCTTTCCAAACAAAAAGTGTCTTACAAAATTTAAATCAATGTATTGTTTTATGTGAATGATTAGGCAGGATGATTTTCAGATCATTTTAAAGAAAAAACTCTAGGCGACAAAATGCATTATTCAGAAGTCTTGTGGACACATATTTAGTATGTGTTTTGTGGCCTTATTTCAGAAACTTTAGTTTTTAGTTTTTTCAATAACCATGCATAAACATTATTCTCTCAAAAATACAAACATGTACATTCATGTTGCTCACATATTATGGTAGCCCTGTTTGTGCTAAATAGAGTGTAATTACACCTTTGCCATTAATATGTTTATAAGCAACAAAAAAAGCACAAATGTCAAATGTTCATTCAAAACATCTCAAGGACCCCAAAAACACCTCAGACCCCAGAGGGTTAACAAGTTTTCCTTTAATAAAGGCTTAACCAATTTATATATATATATATATATATATAGATCGGTAAACAGGTAAACAAACATGAATAATAACCAAATCGAAATAACAAATAACTTTCAATCAAAGGGTGTTGTGTAAACCTATGGACATAAGTGTGAGAAATAATTAGAGCTGGGATCGAGGAAAAGGAGATTTCTCAGCTTGGTTTATTTTCAATTTTTTTAGTCACATCTTTTTTCCTTATTTCTCCGTCTTCAAATCCCCTAGACTGAAGGGGGAACGTAACAATATATACAGGCAGCGAAACTTTAGCGCGCGTATCCGGATCTTCACCGGCCGCCGCTCGCATTCACTGAGGCCATCCGGCGGGAACGCGGATAGGATAGTGATTTGTAATTCTGAGTAATCGCTTAGGACAAGACCTTACACCAGTTTATCTGTTCATGTCTGTGGGCCAAAGTCAATACTCATCATATAGTAATGAGCGGAGCCTTTTTCTGGGAGCTCAGAGGACTGAAAACACGGGAAAACGGCCAGCAGGCGCGTCCAGACAACATCCCGTGTGCTAGGAAAACCAGGAGTGAGGAAAACCAGGAAAACACACATGAAAAATTCAAGCACTGCTGATTTCCTGATGCAGTTTTAACCCGAAACGCTAGCTTTCAGCCAAACGCCGCGTGCGTGTCGGGACGCGAGGCTTTTTCTTGAGATGCATAAACATCGTCCTGCCAAAGCCTTATTATTCCGTCAAATCATCGTGCCAGAAATCCACAACCGCTGATATCTGATGCCTCGGGTCGGGGGTGTTATTAGCGCGTGTCGCTCTGAAGTCTTCATTGGTTTTAAGAGGAGATTACACACACACACACACACACACACGGCTCAGGTGCGGTCGGGCCGGATCCGTTCACTCGCCGCTAATCTCCGCCGCAGGCTCAAACACACTTATTGAAAATGTGTCTGTGCCACAGCAACACACGTAAGCTCATGCCTCTGGACGCTCTCAGCTAACACTGCAACATGCCCTCCAACGCCGGTGTGTATTTATAGAACATATCCAATAACGAGAACAAAGGTATTGTTGTACGCTAATGAACGTAAAATGAAGAGCTTCTCCCTTGAGTGCAAAACAGAGAACTTTTGTTGTTTTAGCTTGAAGCCGTCTATGATGATCACTAGTACTAGTGCTGATGGTGACGTGATGAAGCCTCTAGCACTGAGTGTGTGTGTGTGTGTGTGTGTGCTGCTACTTTACTCAGTGATCAGACGCAGAATCTTCACCTGCTGGACCAGAGAACGGCTGAAAATCCCACAGATGCACATGGAAGGAGGAAGACGAGACACATCTCCAGACCAGAGCCAGAACTGAGATTCGAGACCACAAACAAAGCACATTAAAAACACCTAGGACACCCTAGCAACCATGTAGAGTACATTCAGAACACCCAACACATTCTCATCCTAGGGCGTCATATACTGACGCTTTTGACATTTCGTCTACATCCAACGCACATGGCACCCTTTAGCGTCAATATGACACGCACAGAGCTTTGTTCGGTTATGGGTAGGTTTAGGTCTGGGGTAGGGTTAGACCGCTAGGAGGCGCCTTCTGGCCCATTTCTATCTGCGTCTCATATTGACGCTAAAGGGTGCCATGTGCGTTCGATGTAGACGAAATGTCAAAAGCGTCAGTATATGACGCCTTGGGATGAGAACGGGCTGGAACACCATAGCAACACCATGGCAACCACTTAAAATACTCTAGCAGCCACTCAGCAACACCCTGGCAACCATTCAGAACATCCTAGCTACATTCAGAACACCCTAGAATCTGCCTAGCAACACCATGGCAACCCCTCGGAACAGCCAAGTAACCACCTAACAACACCCTGGCAACCACCTACACTACACTTCAGCATAAAGGCGATGAGACAAACAGCATCTGCACAGTAACACGACCATTCTTCTGCCGTGTAACTGTAGTTTACGAACAGGCGTATTAGAAACATCTTTGTCTCAGTTTGACATGAAAGAGGGAATAATCGTGCCGTTCCTCCTGAAACACACACACACACACACACACACCCATGAGGAAGAAGAACCCAGTTCACCAGAGATCTCAATACCAGCAGGACACACACACCCACACACACACACACACTGCTGCTCTCCATCTGGAAGCCAGTGGATGAAAAGTGTTTTTTTCCTGATGTCTGGAAGCATTTATCGTGAGTGTAACGCTCTCCTCTTCTCTTCTTCTTCTTCTTCTCCTCTTCTCTCTCTGGCATGTCTCCAGGAACTCTGGGATAGTACAGCTGTCTCTCAGCGTTTAACACACGGCATATGGGACCGAAGTACGAGTGTGTCACTCGTTAATGCTCCTCGTTTTCATTATGGGAGCGCACTCGTTTAGCGTCAATCCCACAGAAGAAAACACATCTCGTATGGAGGGCTAGAAGCCATGAAGAGACAAACGCAGCTCCTTCTCTTCCTCTGGCAGCGATGACATCCACATTCACAGTCGGAGCGTTCGTGAAGCTGCACCATCTGTGTGTTTCTCACTAATTACTGTAAGTGGATATAAATATTAAGGAAAGTGTTTCACATGACAAGCTGTTTCACGTGTGTGTCAAGACTGTGTTTTCCTCCCTCCAGCGCTCAACATCCGGATCATTGTCCAAGCCCTTATGACAGACAACACTTAGACTGAATATGTATAATTATCATTTATGACTCATTTAAGTAATTGATTTCACTCTTTGACAGAAAATTTCCTTGACACTTGTGATGAAATATCTTGACTGCACACATAAAGAGCCTTATGTTTAGTGTCCAAAAGTGAACATTCACATCTTCACCCTTTATCCAAATATTATTAAAAATGTGCTACAGATTTTGTAAGCATATTATCTAGTTGTTCTTGGAGTCAATTGTTTTATTTGTTATATTCATTTTAATGCAATGAAACATGATAAATTGTGCGACATTGTAAAATAAAAATCTGTAGCTATAGTTTTTTGTTGCCAAATTTAAAATTGTGAAATTTTCCAATTTTTTTCCACGCACACACACACACACACACACACACACACACAGAGAGATTAATCATTTCTTGCAAATCATTTCTCATGTCTCCTTATAATAAAGCAAAAGCAACATAAAAACAAGCCACGAATGTCTGAATTCTGCAGAAGTGCAGCGGTCCAGCGAGAGTTCATGTTTCTGCTCATCCAGGTTTCTGTCAGTCGAGAGGGAAATGCATTTCAAACGGCCAACGCTGTAAATGAAAGCTGTCACATCAGCTGGAGCTCAGAGGGACGTCAGAGAGAGAGAGAGAGAGAGAGAGAGAGAGAGAGAGAGAGAGAGAGGGACGTCAGAGAGAGAGAGAGAGAGAGAGAGAGAGAGAGAGAGGGACGTCAGAGAGAGAGAGAGAGAGAGAGAGAGAGGGACATCAGAGAGAGAGAGAGAGAGAGAAAGATAGACATGATGACTGAGAAAGATAGAAAGAAAAAAAGAGACAAATGTACTATCTGTAGAAATAAAAATAAATGTCATTTTAAAATGCATCCTTTAAAACAATAATATGGAGTATCTGTAAGGACAACGTGCATCTTTCCATCATAAAAGTGCATCTGTCCATCATAAAAGTGCATCTGTCCATCATAAAAGTGCATCTGTGCATCTGTCCATCATAAAAGTGAATCTGTCCATCATAAAAGTGCATCTATCCATCATAAAACTGCATCTGTCCATCATAAAAGTGCATCTATCATCATAAAAGTGCATCTATCCATCATAAAAGTGCATCTGTCAATCATAAAAGTGCATCTATCATCATAAAAGTGCATCTATCATCATAAAAGTGCATCTATCCATCATAAAAGTGCATCTATCCATCATAAAAGTGCATCTGTCCATCATAAAAGTGCATCTGTCCATCATAAAAGTGCATCTGTCATCATAAAAGTGCATCTGTCCATCATAAAAGCACATCTGTCCATCATAAAAGTGCATCTGTCCATCATAAAAGTGCATCTATCCATCATAAAAGTGCATCTGTCCATCATAAAAGTGCATCTATCCATCATAAAAGTGCATCTGTCCATCATAATAGTGCATCTATCCATCATAAAAGTGCATCAGTCCATCATAATAGTGCATCTATCCATCATAAAAAGTGCATCTGTCCATCATAAAAGTGCATCTATCATCATAAAAGTGCATCTGTCCATCATAAAAGTGCATCTGTCCATCATAAAAGCACATCTGTCCATCATAAAAGCACATCTGTCCATCATAAAAGCGCATCTGTCCATCATAAAAGTGCATCTATCATCATAAAAGTGCATCAGTCCATCATAATAGTGCATCTATCCTTCATAAAAGTGCATCAGTCCATCATAAAAGTGAATCTATCCATCATAAAAGTGCATCTATCATCATAAAAGTGCATCTGTCCATCATAAAAGTGAATCTGTCCATCATAAAAGTGTATCTGTCCATCATAAAAGTGAATCTATCCATCATAAAAGTGCATCTGTCCATCATAAAAGTGCATCTGTCCATCATAAAAGTGCATCTGTCCATCATAAAAGTGCATCTGTCCATCATAAAAGCACATCTGTCCATCATAAAAGCACATCTGTCCATCATAAAAGCGCATCTGTCCATCATAAAAGTGCATCTATCATCATAAAAGTGCATCAGTCCATCATAATAGTGCATCTATCCTTCATAAAAGTGCATCAGTCCATCATAAAAGTGAATCTATCCATCATAAAAGTGCATCTATCCATCATAAAAGTGCATCTATCATCATAAAAGTGCATCTGTCCATCATAAAAGTGAATCTGTCCATCATAAAAGTGTATCTGTCCATCATAAAAGTGAATCTATCCATCATAAAAGTGCATCTGTCCATCATAAAAAGTGCATCTGTCCATCATAAAAGTGCATCTGTCCATCATAAAAGTGCATCTATCATCATAAAAGTGCATCTATCATCATAAAAGTGCATCTGTCCATCATAAAAGTGAATCTGTCCATCATAAAAGTGTATCTGTCCATCATAAAAGTGCATCTATTCATCATAAAAGTGCATCTATCATCATAAAAGTGCATCTGTCCATCATAAAAGTGAATCTGTCCATCATAAAAGTGTATCTGTCCATCATAAAAGTGAATCTATCCATCATAAAAGTGCATCTGTCCATCATAAAAGCACATCTGTCCATCATAAAAAGTGCATCTGTCCATCATAAAAGTGCATCTATCATCATAAAAGTGCATCTGTCCATCATAAAAGTGAATCTGTCCATCATAAAAGTGTATCTGTCCATCATAAAAGTGAATCTATCCATCATAAAAAGTGCATCTGTCCATCATAAAAGTGAATCTGTCCATCATAAAAGTGAATCTGTCCATCATAAAAGTGTATCTGTCCATCATAAAAGTGAATCTATCCATCATAAAAGTGCATCTATCCATCATAAAAGTGCATCTATCATCATAAAAGTGCATCTGTCCATCATAAAAGTGAATCTGTCCATCATAAAAGTGTATCTGTCCATCATAAAAGTGAATCTATCCATCATAAAAGTGCATCTGTCCATCATAAAAGTGCATCTGTCCATCATAAAAGTGCATCTGTCCATCATAAAAGCACATCTGTCCATCATAAAAGTGCATCTGTCCATCATAAAAGTGCATCTATCCATCATAAAAGTGCATCTATCATCATAAAAGTGTATCTGTCCATCATAAAAGTGAATCTGTCCATCATAAAAGTGTATCTGTCCATCATAAAAGTGAATCTATCCATCATAAAAGTGCATCTGTCCATCATAAAAGTGCATCTGTCCATCATAAAAGTGCATCTGTCCATCATAAAAGTGCATCTGTCCATCATAAAAGCACATCTGTCCATCATAAAAGCACATCTGTCCATCATAAAAGCGCATCTGTCCATCATAAAAGTGCATCTATCATCATAAAAGTGCATCAGTCCATCATAATAGTGCATCTATCCTTCATAAAAGTGCATCAGTCCATCATAAAAGTGAATCTATCCATCATAAAAGTGCATCTATCCATCATAAAAGTGCATCTATCATCATAAAAGTGCATCTGTCCATCATAAAAGTGAATCTGTCCATCATAAAAGTGTATCTGTCCATCATAAAAGTGAATCTATCCATCATAAAAGTGCATCTGTCCATCATAAAAAGTGCATCTGTCCATCATAAAAGTGCATCTATCATCATAAAAGTGCATCTATCATCATAAAAGTGCATCTGTCCATCATAAAAGTGAATCTGTCCATCATAAAAGTGTATCTGTCCATCATAAAAGTGCATCTATTCATCATAAAAGTGCATCTATCATCATAAAAGTGCATCTGTCCATCATAAAAGTGAATCTGTCCATCATAAAAGTGTATCTGTCCATCATAAAAGTGAATCTATCCATCATAAAAGTGCATCTGTCCATCATAAAAGCACATCTGTCCATCATAAAAAGTGCATCTGTCCATCATAAAAGTGCATCTATCATCATAAAAGTGCATCTGTCCATCATAAAAGTGAATCTGTCCATCATAAAAGTGTATCTGTCCATCATAAAAGTGAATCTATCCATCATAAAAAGTGCATCTGTCCATCATAAAAGTGAATCTGTCCATCATAAAAGTGAATCTGTCCATCATAAAAGTGTATCTGTCCATCATAAAAGTGAATCTATCCATCATAAAAGCACATCTGTCCATCATAAAAAGTGCATCTATCATCATAAAAGTGCATCTGTCCATCATAAAAGTGCATCTGTCCATCATAAAAGTGCATCTATCCATCATAAAAGCACATCTGTCCATCATAAAAAGTGCATCTATCATCATAAAAGTGCATCTGTCCATCATAAAAGTGCATCTGTCCATCATAAAAGCACATCTGTCCATCATAAAAAGTGCATCTATCATCATAAAAGTGCATCTGTCCATCATAAAAGTGCATCTGTCCATCATAAAAGTGCATCTATCCATCATAAAAGTGCATCTGTCCATCATAAAAGTCCATCTGTCCATCATAAAAGTGCATCTGTCCATCATAAAAGTGCATCTGTCCATCATAAAAGTGCATCTATCCATCATAAAAGTGCATCAGTCCATCATAATAGTGCATCTATCCATCATAAAAGTGCATCTGTCCATCATAAAAGTGCATCTATCCATCATAAAAGTGCATCTGTCCATCATAAAAGTGCATCTATCCATCATAAAAGTGCATCTGTCCATCATAAAAGTGCATCTGTCCATCATAAAAGCACATCTGTCCATCATAAAAGCACATCTGTCCATCATAAAAGCGCATCTGTCCATCATAAAAGTGCATCTATCATCATAAAAGTGCATCAGTCCATCATAATAGTGCATCTATCCTTCATAAAAGTGCATCTATCATCATAAAAGTGCATCTGTCCATCATAAAAGTGTATCTGTCCATCATAAAAGTGAATCTGTCCATCATAAAAGTGAATCTATCCATCATAAAAGCACATCTGTCCATCATAAAAGTGAATCTATCCATCATAAAAAGTGCATCTGTCCATCATAAAAGTGAATCTGTCCATCATAAAAGTGAATCTGTCCATCATAAAAGTGTATCTGTCCATCATAAAAGTGAATCTGTCCATCATAAAAGCACATCTGTCCATCATAAAAAGTGCATCTGTCCATCATAAAAGTGAATCTGTCCATCATAAAAGTGTATCTGTCCATCATAAAAGTGAATCTGTCCATCATAAAAGCACATCTGTCCATCATAAAAAGTGCATCTATCATCATAAAAGTGCATCTGTCCATCATAAAAGTGCATCTGTCCATCATAAAAGCACATCTGTCCATCATAAAAAGTGCATCTGTCCATCATAAAAGTGCATCTATCATCATAAAAGTGCATCTGTCCATCATAAAAGTGAATCTGTCCATCATAAAAGTGTATCTGTCCATCATAAAAGTGAATCTATCCATCATAAAAGCACATCTGTCCATCATAAAAAGTGCATCTATCATCATAAAAGTGCATCTGTCCATCATAAAAGTGCATCTGTCCATCATAAAAGTGCATCTATCCATCATAAAAGCACATCTGTCCATCATAAAAAGTGCATCTATCATCATAAAAGTGCATCTGTCCATCATAAAAGTGCATCTGTCCATCATAAAAGCACATCTGTCCATCATAAAAAGTGCATCTATCATCATAAAAGTGCATCTGTCCATCATAAAAGTGCATCTGTCCATCATAAAAGTGCATCTATCCATCATAAAAGTGCATCTGTCCATCATAAAAGTCCATCTGTCCATCATAAAAGTGCATCTGTCCATCATAAAAGTGCATCTGTCCATCATAAAAGTGCATCTATCCATCATAAAAGTGCATCAGTCCATCATAATAGTGCATCTATCCATCATAAAAGTGCATCTGTCCATCATAAAAGTGCATCTATCCATCATAAAAGTGCATCTGTCCATCATAAAAGTGCATCTATCCATCATAAAAGTGCATCTGTCCATCATAAAAGTGCATCTGTCCATCATAAAAGCACATCTGTCCATCATAAAAGCACATCTGTCCATCATAAAAGCGCATCTGTCCATCATAAAAGTGCATCTATCATCATAAAAGTGCATCAGTCCATCATAATAGTGCATCTATCCTTCATGAAAGTGCATCTATCATCATAAAAGTGCATCTGTCCATCATAAAAGTGAATCTGTCCATCATAAAAGTGTATCTGTCCATCATAAAAGTGAATCTGTCCATCATAAAAGTGAATCTATCCATCATAAAAGCACATCTGTCCATCATAAAAAGTGCATCTGTCCATCATAAAAGTGCATCTATCATCATAAAAGTGCATCTGTCCATCATAAAAGTGAATCTGTCCATCATAAAAGTGTATCTGTCCATCATAAAAGTGAATCTATCCATCATAAAAGCACATCTGTCCATCATAAAAAGTGCATCTGTCCATCATAAAAGTGCATCTATCATCATAAAAGCACATCTGTCCATCATAAAAGTGAATCTGTCCATCATAAAAGTGTATCTGTCCATCATAAAAGTGAATCTATCCATCATAAAAGCACATCTGTCCATCATAAAAGTGAATCTATCCATCATAAAAGCACATCTGTCCATCATAAAAGTGCATCTATCATCATAAAAGTGCATCTGTCCATCATAAAAGTGAATCTGTCCATCATAAAAGTGTATCTGTCCATCATAAAAGTGAATCTGTCCATCATAAAAGTGAATCTATCCATCATAAAAGCACATCTGTCCATCATAAAAAGTGCATCTGTCCATCATAAAAGTGCATCTATCATCATAAAAGTGCATCTGTCCATCATAAAAGTGAATCTGTCCATCATAAAAGTGTATCTGTCCATCATAAAAGTGAATCTATCCATCATAAAAGCACATCTGTCCATCATAAAAAGTGCATCTGTCCATCATAAAAAGTGCATCTGTCCATCATAAAAGTGCATCTATCATCATAAAAGTGCATCTGTCCATCATAAAAGTGAATCTGTCCATCATAAAAGTGTATCTGTCCATCATAAAAGTGAATCTATCCATCATAAAAGCACATCTGTCCATCATAAAAGTGAATCTATCCATCATAAAAGCACATCTGTCCATCATAAAAGTGCATCTATCATCATAAAAGTGCATCTGTCCATCATAAAAGTGTATCTGTTCATCATAAAAGTGCATCTATCCATCATAAAAGTGCATAATTAAATAACTGTACACAAAATATTGATTAGACTGAGTTTTAATATTTTATTAGCTCACCAAATGCAAAACTTCAACGAAGGAAAACCCGTTCCTAGTGAGTGTGTAGCTAACAGAAGGACGGACAAAACCAGTCAAATATCAACTGAGTTCTGCTCATATTTATTACCATTTTCTAAACTATAGCGAATAAACTGTGATAAAGTGAGAAATGTTGAAGGTGTCTGAATAAAGTTTGGTTTGCCTGTATATTCTCCTCCGTGACCCGCTCACAAACACATCTCTGTCTGAGGTCAAAGGTCAGATATTTTTCCTCCAGAGCGTCTGCTAATCGCCGGAGCTCCTCTTCCATCAGCGGTCATTATCCTCGACTGTCAGGAGCTGGTTTGCTGTCATCTCACCTGACAGCTCGCGGACAGGTGCCAGAAAACCAGGAGCAATCGATACCAAACACATCCTACTGTGACAAACTATCCAATTTATCAGCAAATATAGCTGGTTTAAAGGAGACATATTTTGAATACAAGAAGTCCCTCGCCGGCGCAGATAAAATCATTGCGTTTGACACCTGTCCAGGAATGATTTGTTCTTCGCGCTCAATGCGGCATCAATCCCACAAATCCCACGAACGTTCCTCTGGGATGCGGCTCAGATTGGGTTACCGCTCCACGCGGGACGTGAGTGATGTCATCATTCCAGGCCGCTTTGATCAGGAACGCTCTGGATTTCATTTTCCAGCATGAAGACGGCTGAGAAACACAAAGAGCTGCTCTTGGTTTCCAGATGCACTCCAGAATACAGCTTCCAGTTAGACGGGGTTTCAAGCCCAACGCCAGTGAGAATGTATCATTCAATTCCATTCCCATCACATTTATTAGTATCCCAGCGAGCAATAGCCGTCATTTCACCGTCTCGGTTAACTATAGACCCGATATAGTCCGGCTATGAGAAACACACTTCTAGACAATAACCTTGAATTTGGTTACATGTTGACTTGCGAGATCTATGATATTCCATCATGTAAGTAAAGTCAACAGTGAGTACAAGGTGTTTGGTTTCATTTCTTCACTCATTTCATTTCTTTATCTAATTGATGACTAGTCTATTCTTGGGCTCTGGTTTATACGTCTATTAAATTTTCACTGTCAGCCCAAATGTTGCCTTGTTTTAGCCTATAGACACCAGGGCTGTGTTTGGACGGCTATTAGACGTATTTTAAACACAAAATTGCTTGCTGGGATAGTGCTTTTCACAATACATCTATTTCAGAAATGTACATATATATATCTCATAGGTAGCTAACATTGTGTATTCATTTTAGGCAGAAACAAGTAATTATTACAAGTTGTGAACATTATTACAATATTTAGAAAATGCAGCATTAGTGCAGAGTTTGCTTCATCTGAAGTCTTCATAATCGGCTGGATCCAAACTGGAGCTGACACACTCTCTAGTCACCGTTTAGGGCCTTATAGTTCAGTGGTAATACTTTATAATCGATAAATGACTTAATAGGGAACCAGAGATGATTAAATAGGTGTTATATGATCATATTTTCTTGATCTAGTAAGAACTCTAGCGGCTGCATTCTGGACTAATTGTTGTTTATCGAGGATGAAGGACAACGAGCTAGTAATGCATTACAGTAATTACAGTAATAAAGTAAGTAACTATTTTTTTCTGCATCAGAAACAGAAAGCATGTTCCGGAGCTTAGCGATGTTTCTGAGGTGGACGAAGGCTGTTTTTGTAGCATATGAAATATGATTATTGAAAGACAAGTTGTTGTCTAATATAACACCCAGGTCTTAAACTGAGGATGAAGATACAGAACATCCTTCTAGATTATATTCTAAGAGATTCTGTGTACAGGTTTCTGGTCCAATAATTAATACCTCAGTGTTATAAGAATTTAACTGAAGAAAATTACTGGTCATCCAATATTTTATATCTTTAACACACTCTGTCAACATATATTACTGAGTATCATCAGCATAACAGTGGAAACTAATTCCATGTTTTCTTATAATATTACCAAGTGGCAGCATATATACTGAGAATAGCAGAGGGCCGAACACAGAGCCTTGAGGCACTCCAAAAATGTATTTAATTTAATTATCATGATAAACAACACGTGTAACAATCATAAACCTTTGCTGCTCATAGAGCTTTTCTGCAATAATCCAAAAGCCAGTGGAAAAATCCTACTGAGTTCTAGCCATTTCATTCTTAACCAACATACAGTTGAACACAGAATAAAACTGGAGCGTTTGAGCAGCCGAACACACACTCCAACACATATCGCTCTGTGTGTGTCAACGCTCGCTTCGGCCAGGTGGTGTTTATAGCAGAGGGGGCGGAGCTTCAGATTCTAGAGAGCATGTGATTGGACAGAAGATGTGATTAGAAGCGGTGATGTCATAAAAATCCCTGATCCATTTCAGCGGAAGTGAGAGACTGCAAGTGTTGAATGCTTATATCTCCTAAATGCCAATTTTGTCATTGTTTTGGAAGCTTATTCATAACCGTAAGGCTAATATATTCATACTAAAAGCTAAAAAACGTACATTTTGATTTCAGGGGGCCTTTAACGATAACGACAACCGACAAAGAGAACTGAAAACACAGGCAGGGCAAACTAGGATAATTAACGACACAGAATAACAAAAGCATACAAATTAACATGACAACTAAAGACCGGCGGCGACTAGAACAAAGGAGACTGAATAGAAACAAACTAAAAGTAATTGAAAGTGAAAGTGAAACTAAGGCAGAAATAATTGATGATATGTTACACAAAGGGATCTGTTATAATGTGAGTGAATAGTATCGCCCGATCTCAGCAGTCTGAGCTGTGTTTGCAGGGTGAGCGTTTGCTCTCGGGACTCGGGTAATAACATGACTCTTATTCAGACCAGCAGCAGGATTTCTTTTACACAGTGATGGACAAAGTACACAATTATACTTTATGATTATTGTGAATTACACACAATACATATTGTCACTATCTACGATACATATTGATGCATTTTTGTATTGCGATATATTGTGGCGCGATATATTGTGACAGCCCTATTGCACATTGTTATTCCAGCGTTCATCTTTGGCCTGACATTCGCTGACTCCGGGCCGGCTCCGGCTGTCCTGCGTGACTTACAGACGCTGTGCAGAAGCTGGAGGGAGAACACCTTCACGGTCATCAGTCCCGACTCTGGAGGACGGCCAGGACTCTTCTGCTTCAGGGGGAATCGCATCATATCAAACACATATTAAGGCATTTTTTGAAGGAGAAGACCACCAGAGATTGACAAAACTGAGCTGGACGATGGCATAGATCGCTGCTGTATAGACCCAGCAAGCAATCGCCGTCATTTCACCGTCTCGGTTAACTATAGACCCGATATAGTCCGACTATGAGAAACACACTTCTAGACAAAATAACCTCGAATTTGGTTACATGTCATTTTTGCCAAAAATAACTTGCGAGATGTTTGATAGTCCATCATGTAAGTAAAGTCAACAGTGAGTACAAGGTGTTTGGTTTCCTTTCTTTGACATGTTTTAGATGACTAGTCTATTCTCGGGCTCTGGTTTAGACGTCTATTACATTTTCACTGACAGCCCAGATGTTGCCTTGTTTTAGCCTATAGACGTCAGGGCTGTGTTTGGACGGCTATTAGACGTCTTTTAAACACAATATTGCTTGCTGGGGATGAATTGAACTCATTCAACTGATGAACTTTACGCAGTTATTGAACTGAATCAACACTGAACTGAATTCTGCTGTAAATCAGCTCTAAAGGACCATAGTGTCCTCATTCAGAGCCATTCACATCCGGTTTTGTTCTCTTTGTTTCAATGGAGTTTAATCTTACTGAATATTCATTCATTTAAACCCTAACTGGTCAAGCTAAATATATATATATATATATATATATATATATATAGCTACTCTATATCTTCAGTTTGTCAAGCCAATGCAAAAATACTGCAAAAAATGTGTGCTAGGCAATGATTAATCGCGATTAATCGCATCCAAAATAAAAGTTTGTTTACATAATATATGTGTGTGTACTGTGTATAATAGTTTTTATATATAAATACACACACACACACACACGTGTATATATATATATAAGAAATATTTGCATGTGTATACTGTATATATATATATAAATAACACATTTTTCTTAAAGGGACACTTCACCCATTTGCATTAAGCTTTGTATTGTTAGAAACCCAGTCATATATTATAATAAACGTGGATTTTTCATGAATTTTTCCCTGAGATGGGAGAAATAAGGATTTAAGTGTTTTACTTCCTGCTTATTATGACGTAAAAATCATCATTTTGCGTCATAATAAGCAGGAAGTCACATTTCATTGAAAAGTGTAGAGACTACAAACACTAGCTCCTCATTATTCCAGGGGGCGGGACCCGCTCACGCTACAGACCTATTACAGATCAGTGGGTGGGACTTCACTTTCTGAAACTGAAAGCAATATCCTCCATCTTGTTTGGAAGCTAAGCTAACAGGCACTGTGGAGCCAGCTGTGAAGATATGACAATAGCGGAGGGTAACGTTACTCAATATGATGTAGAAGAAGAGGATTTCGGAAGTCTGATGCTCGAATCAGGTGTTTGTGGCTACCTTTACAAGCCACATTATAGCGAAGAGCAGCCGAGGCGGAAGACCTGCCTGTCGCGGACGAGAAGCCCAGACTGGCTCGAGCTGGGGGCGGACTGGTGGCGCCGGTGATCTCACTATGCAACTACGAACCGCTACGAACACAGAGATAGAGTCCGTCTGCGGCAAAGAATTTAAACGATGCCAATTTCTCCTGGACGAAATCTCTGAATCAGACGAGGACACGGACGTTTGTGTTGTGAACCATCCTAGTTTCGCACGGTCGCACCGCATCTGACTGAACATCCCGGTAACGTAACCATGCAATAATTCACCTTTTCGAAAGAAATACAAATGAGGAGTAATTCATTAATGAGTTCGCCAACTAACTAACGTTAGACATTTTGTGTGAAATGAATTTCAAGCTCTGGTGGTAGCTAGCCTTATAGACGGATGAGTGATTCATATGCTGTTCTGGATTAGTGGGAGTGGCTTGCGCAGCTGTGCAATGTGGTGCATTGTGGGAGTTGTTGTCTTTCATACAAATGCGTCCTGAAGTTACTTTCTTTCTTTCCTCGGTCAAGAAGGCACCAAATTCAAAATTTATTTTACATTTCGACTACATATATGACCCACTTTCAATAAAGATCAATGTTCCCATGGGTGAAATGCTCCTTTAAATATATGTGCATAATAATAATATGCATGTAATATGTGTGTGTATTTATATATACAAAATAATTTACACCATACACACACATATATTATGTAAACACCTATTAAACGTATTATTTTGGATGTGATTAATCATGATTAATCATTGCACATCACTACACATAACTGAGCAACGATTAATCACGATTAATCGCATCCAAAATACAAGTTTGTCCAGCACTACAAAAAATATTGCAAAAAAATGTAAATGCTAAATTGCATGTTTTGTAATTAAGCCTCTGTATAAGCGCTCATGCACCGGCCCGAGAGCGCAGCGAAGGCCTTCGTGACCTGCGTTCAGTCAGCTGTTAAATGAGCTTCGGCCGGGAGTCTGCTGGTAATGAGAAGTGGCGTTCGCTGGAACCTCGGGAAATCACTTCACCTCAGTTACCTCGTGCCACGCTTTCTGAAAGGTCATCTGTGCCCGTCTCAGGCGCCCGCATCTTTGAGTCTCCTGGTCACGCGGGCCGAAGCCTGTCTGTTTACTAGCGTCCCGATCCGTCAGTGTGTGTGTGTGTGGTCACCGCTCGGGGTGTAAAGCTTCTGTGTGTTGTTAATTACTCCCCTAAAGGGTTCGCATGTGCTCGACCCAGAGCCATACTTCATCATGTCAACACCTGTACAACATGCCATAGCGCTTTAGGAACAACTGCGGCTCGGGAGTAAAAGCACTGCTAATAACACGTCATAGCGCATGCTAGGGGGAATCTGTAGTGCGAACACAGACCTGAAATACACCATCCGCTTTCTGAACTTCCAGAGGACAATCTTGCACATCATTATTCTAATGCTGTCTTCTGATTGGCTGATTTATTCCTTATTTTTAGCATCATTTTAGCATCAGACTTAATAAAAGCAATTCGGCTCTTGAGGTCATGAGATGCTGTTTACCATTCAAGATAATTTGCGCATAAGTAACTATTTAGAATTTAGTATTTTTACCCATAAATACTTCATGTAGTTGCTTAATATTACTCAGTACTTAAATATATAATTACACGGGAAACGCACCTCAGTTTAGTGGAAGCATCAGCCCTGAGCATCATGACACACTCAGATTGAAATGTTGTCCGATCCTCCTGTGCCTAACACACACTCCCTGCATCTTCCACACACTCCTCTGGCTCTCGAGGGCCCTCAGGGGCCGGTCCTGTTAACCCCCACAACCTCAGACAATTAGCCTCATTCTACATGGATCTCCACGCGGAAATCGACACATCACAGAACGCTTATCAGTTATTATTCATATTGATTATGCAGCCTGTGTCAGCTCCAGGGGAAGCGCGTATTGATCCGACAAAATTAGCCAGAACAAAAGAAGGGCGGTTGAGCTAGACACCTCACATCGGGAGGAATATCTCTGAGCGTCTTCATACGGCTGAGAAATGCTCAAAAATATTCCTTTTTTAAATAAAATTGTACTATCTTTAAGTATATTAGCATCATGCTTTTAGCTATTTTCACAATACAATTTATAACACACTTTAAAATAATTGTACTTATACAATATATTTTAATATACTTTTTACTCAAATACAATACACTTATGTTATATTGCTTGTATGAAGACACTTGAAATGAGTTTGTAATGTACTTGTAACACAAATAAAGTACACTTTAATATCACTAATCAAGCATGTTAGTCCCTACACAGACATATTCTTCAAATATACTGAGTATACTTGAAGTTGTTTCAATTTAGCACACAAAAGTACACTCTCTAAAAAATGCTGGGTTAAAAACAACCCAAGTCTGGATGAAACTGGACAAACGCAGCGAATGGGTTGTTTTACATGTTTGCCCAAGGTGCTGGGTAGTTTTATTTAACTCAACTATTGTATAATAATTACTGTATTTCTTGCTTAAAATGAACCCGAAGTATGTTGCAAATGAACATTTATGAATTCGTTTAATGAACAATAATTAAACAATAAACATTTATTAAATTGCTTATTGATAAATGTTCACCTTTTGATTATTATTGTTGCCTCTAATTATTATGTGTCTGATTTTGTGTTCATTTTAAGCCACCCATGTAGTAACTTAAAAAAAAATAGTTGGGTTAAATAAAACTACCCAGCACCTTGGGCAAACGTTTAACCCAGCCGCTGAGTTAAAACAACCCATTCGCTGCGTTTGTCCAGTTTCAACCCAACTTGGGTTGTTTTTAACCCAGCATGTTTTAGCGTATGCTTACTAATTTAAAATATACTTAGTACAAAATTAGTTGTTCCAAAATAGCACACTTTAAGATAACTAATCATTAACACACTTGAAGTATTCTGAATTAGTCTGGCTGCAAGTATACTTAGCACATTTATTTTCCACCAGGGGAACGAGCGAGTGAGTGAGTGTGTGAGTGAGTGTGTGTGTGTGTGTGTGTGAAGGCTGAGAGGTTGTGCTGTCAGAGTTTGATCCGCTGTCTGTATCCCTGACCCGATGCTCACGGTGTGCTTTGGGTTCTGACCCGCTTCTGACCGGTTGACCCTGTGAATCTCCGCATCCTTGACCCCGCGGACCCTTCAGAGAATCATGCGATCGCATCAAACGCCTCGCTCCACAGGCTCTCGTTAGAGTCTGGGAAAACTGTCCGTCTCCCACATGAAATATTTACACCTCACGCAAGAGTAAATAAGTCATGAAAACAGAGGAGAAGTAGAACGAGAGATCAGGAGAAGAGAAGGAGATCCACTCTCAGTCGAACACAGACACTCAAGCTGATCATGCAACTGGATCCACGGCTCATATGTTTACTAGCAGTCAGAAGTTTGAAGAAGAAGAATTAGGATTTTTTTGATGTTTTTGAAAGATGACTCTAAGCATCTGTTTGTGAAAAATACAGTACAAACAGTGAAATATTATTGCAATGTAAATCAGCTGTTTTCTGTGTGATTATATAGTAAAGTGTAATTTATTCCTGTGATCAAAGCTGAATTTTCAGCATCATTACTCCAGTCTTCAGTGTCACATGATCCTTCACAAATCACTCTAATATGATGATCTGATGCTCAAGAAACATTTCTGATTAAAAGTGAATATGTCTCTGGAAACCATGACATTTTATTTTCCAGGATTCTTTGATGAATAGAAACGTTTATTTCTGCATCATGAATTCTGTCTCACCTGCTATTTTTAAAAACAGTGCACAGGATCTGTTGGCCGTTTCATTAATCACGGCTGATAAAGCTCACTCTCTCCCAGTGGACTGGCAGCAGCTGATGGGTAATTCAGCTTAGAGACACATGCACCAGCGTCCCTGTCTTTAGAGAACAGTCATTGATAATTAGGGCTCTTTCTTTGATTCGCGCAGGAAAAAAAAGAAGGAAATGGATCCTCCTCCCCAAGCGTCCCGTGGGGTTTCATTTTGTGGACATCATTTTTTTGGGTCAGCGAGTTAATGCTAAAAATATGTCCTGCCAAGACCCCTCCATTTATCTGGGTGTGTATTGTGTGTCAGGCTCAGCGTGTGTGAGTCTCAGCGGGACGGAAGGCAGCACTTACTGCTGAAGTTAGTATTATCTGTGCTAAGATCGGCCTCACTACACACTCATGTGACTCCAGCGGTAATTAGACAGCCAGCGTGACACACACACACACACACTCATCACTCTGTCAGGCCATTCCCGCTCATCCCGAAGAAATCAGTCACATTCTGTGCCCTGAACGCCCTCTTACCTATGCTTTTAAATAGCAAAGGATTATTTGCAAAGACTAGTACTAGTGCTCACCTCTAGCACTGAGTGTTAAAGTGCGTGTGAGTGTGTGTTTGTGCTGATACTTTACTGTGCTTCTACATTACTCATTGATCAGACGCATCATTTTCATCTGTTAGATGAATAAACAGTTGGAAAAAATTCCCACAGATGCACATTGAAGGAAGAACCCAAGACACATCTACCGACCAGAAGAACCCACAGAGACACATGTGTGCAGGACTCTTGAACACCAGACAGGACGAAAACACCTAGAAACCACTCATATTCCACCCTAGCAACACCCTGGCAAGCATTCAGAACACCCTAGCAACATCCTGGCAACTATTCAGAACACCCTAGCAACACCCTGGCAACCAGTCAAAACATCCTAGCAACTGCCTAGCAACACCATGGAAACCACTCTGAACAGCCCAGCAACCACAAACAACACCCTGGCAAAGATTCAGAACACCCTAAAAACCACTTAGCAACACCCTGGTAACCATTCAGGAAACCCTATCAAGCACCTAGCAACACCCTAACAAACTTTCAGGACACCCTAGAAACACCCTGCCAACCACTTACAAAACCCTAGAAACCATGTAGCAACAGCCTGATAACCATTCAAGAAACCCTAAAAACAAACACCTTGCAACCACTTGGCAACCATTAAGAACACCATCATAAAGACCTATCAACCATTTAGAACACACTTGCAGTCAGTCAAAACATCCTAGCAACACCCTAGCAACCACTCTGAACATCCAAACAAACACCTAGCAATGCACTGGCAATCTCTCAGAACATCCTAGCAATGACTCAGGAGACCCTAGCAACCACCCAGAACACCCTAGCAACTGCCTAGTAACCACTCATAACAACCACTTAGCAACACCATGGAAACCATTCAATCACTCAGAACATATTGGCAACTTCCTAGCAAACACCCTGGCAGCCTCTCTGAACACTCAATCAACCACCTAGCAACACACTGGCAACACCTTTGAAACTGCATAGTAACCACTCATAACACCCTAACAACCAATCAGCAACACCCAGGAAACCATTCAGAACACCCTTGCAACCACTCAGAACAGCCCAGCAACCTCCTTTAAGCATCCTGGCAACCACTCAGTATATCCTAGCAACCCCCTAACAACACACTGCAACCAGTCTGAACACCCCAACAACCAGCTAGCAACACACTGGTAATCACTCAGAACATCTTAACAACCACTTAGCAACACATTGGAAACCATTGAGAACACACACCCTAACAACCACTCAGAACATCCTAGCAACATCCTATCAACACCCTGGCAACCACTCAGAACATCTTGGTATCCTCCTAGCAAACACCCGGGCAACCTTTCTGAACACTCAATCAACCACCTAGCAACACACTGGCAATACTCAGAACACCCTAGAAACTGCCTAGTAACCGCTCATAACACCCTAACAATCACTCAGCAACACCCTTCCAACCACTCAGAACAGCCCAGCAACCTCCTATTAGAATCCTGGCAACCACTCAGAATATCCTAGCAACCTTCTAACAACACACTGCAACCAGTCTGAACACCCCAACAATCAGCTAGCAACACACTGGTAATCACTCATAACATCCTAACAACCACTTAGCAACACCCTGGAAACCATTCAGAACACACACCCTAGCAACCACTCAGAAAATCCAAGCAACTTCCTATCAACACCCTGGCAACCACTTAGAACATCTTGCCAACCTGTTAGCACAGTGTTTCCCAACCCTGTTCCTGAAGGCACACCAACACTACACATTTTCGATCTCTTCCTAATCAATCACACCTGATTAAACTCATCAGCTTGTTAGTAGAGACTCCAAGACCAGAAATATCACTCAAAGCATCCTATCAACCACATAGCAACACCCTGGAAACCACTCAGAACACACACCCTAGCAACCACTCAGAACATCAACTTCCTATCAACACCCTAGCAACCACTCACAACATCCTAGCAATCTCATAGCAACACCCTGGCAACCACTCAGAAACTCCTAGCAACACCCTGGCAACCACTCTGAATACCCAAGCAACAACCTAGCAACACACTGGCAATCACAGCAATGACTCAGGACAACCTAACAACCTTCAAGCAACTCCCTGGCAACCACTCAGAACATCCTAGCAACCACATAGCAACTGTTAATGATGGTTAATCAAGTGACACTTCCAGTCTAACTGTAGCAGGCGCAAAGGCACAACCTTGAGTGTCTGCCAAAAGCACCAAGAGTCTGTCGCTGGCTTTCCATCCAAACGTGAAGGGAATCTTTTCAAAGTTTGTGAAAAATACTAAACAAATGTGAATTAGGTGTGTTTCCATCAAGCTGTTAGAGCGGAGGACGGTGGCATTGGTAACCTAGTAACCAACAGTAAATAAAACACCATCATCTGAAACAGTGATTGGTCACGTGGGTTTAATGTTCGCTACCTCAGAATTTATTCCGCAAATTAAGTGATTCTCAACATGCCGAAATCTGCCAGAGTTTCCATATCTTTTACAGTCATTTCTGGATTAATATAACAATTTTATACAGATTTAGAGACGACATAGGCCTACATATATTTTCCTAGTGTTAATCCCACTCATTTGCATGGATTGATCTGCATTATCCACACACACACACATTGGATTTGGCACAGGTTTAATGCCGAACGCCCTTCCTGACACTGACACACTCACACCAGTTTGACCTGCATGCCGTTGGAGACCAGAGCTGTTTTCCAGCACAGATCTAGACATCTAAACAAAACAATTCTTCTAAATCTAAAATGAAAAATGTATTGAGTGACGACAACAGCGCTTTGGGTTCTGAAAACACAGGCTTTTGAAGTGGCGTCTGCATTAAACAACAAAAACGTGGATTTGTGACATCATGCACATAGTGTTTCTTTAAAGAAGTGACAGCGCCACCTACTGGCCTGGCAGCATTTTTAGCTGTTTTCGCGGATCCATGTGATCATTTTGACAATGTTGTCGTCTTTACGCGAATAACTTTTGTATTGTGAATAAAAAATGTTAGTACATTGTTGCCGTGTAAACGTACCTTAATGTTGCGTGGCGCCGCTCGCACGTGGTGTAGACACAGTGTTACAGTGTTTGTAATAAACATCAAACAGCGTTTAACACTATTAGACACCAGGCGTATCATTGTTTCAGTGTTGCTAATACAAATCTGTACATACACCGAATTTAGCCAATCACAGCAGTGGGCGTTTCCTTCCGCTCTGCAAGAGGCCACGCCCCTTAAAACTGAGTGTTTTTCACACAGTGAGAATCAGGATGGAAAAGGATATTTTTTTTGGTGCAAACAATTTTGCAAACTTTAACTATAATAACGGCATGCTATGGATCATTAGTTAAACATTAATAAATAGTCAATTCATCATTTATAAAGCATTAATATTCGTTAATAAGCAGGTTATAAAAACAGTAATAAATGCTTTATTCTTGATTTATAAGCAAATCTCTAATCATTATGTGTTTAATAATTGTATTTTCATACTTCATTAATGACCAGTTTATCATTTCTAAATGAACTATTTACAAGCCCGTTATTCAGGAGTTGTCAGTGGTTCATAAGATCACTTAGAAAGTGTAAGTAAATGATTAATAAACTATTTAAAGGTACATTTATCTTATTATTTAGACATGTAATAATAGTAACTCTAGTAGTAGTAAATGCTTTATTAACATGTATTTCTACTGTAATTCATGGTTAATTCAGGTAGTTATGAAGCATTCAGTAGTTGTTAGGTAACTATTACCCGCGAGCTCATCTAAAGTGAGGACTGTATGCCTCTTAGATGTATAAATGTACATTTAAATAGTTTATTAATCAGTTACTCACACTTTCTAAACTATCTTCTGAACCACTGACAACTCTTAAACAACTGATTTGTAAATAATGTAATAATTTAGAAATGATAAATTGATCATTAATAAAGTATGAACATACTATGGTTATAAATGAATAATAAAGCATTTATAAACTGCTTACTAATGTCTACTAATGCTTTATAAATGATGAGTTAACTGTTTACTAATGCTTAACTAATGATTCATAGCGTGCAGTTATTATAAAGTGTTACCCTAACCTCAAGAAACATAATATAACAGTCTGAAACTGCACTTCATGACCCCTTCAAGAATGTTTAGATATTTGTAATGGAAAACGAGACAAAAATGCATTTTTTCTTTTTTTTTTTTGACGTGTAAACCCTCATTTTTTTATTAAAATTCCCTGTTATTTCCCAGTGCTCCGTTTAGCGTACGGTCCACCAAAGCCTCGGTGTGTGTGTGAGATGTGGTGTGTGTATGGATCTGCAGAAGATCGGCGTCTCCTCTACAACCCCTCCTGCTGATCTACCTTTATCTTCTGGCCTATAACAACTGTTTCTGGGGTTTTAATTACGGCCCTGTGCTCCTGAGAGAGAGTGTGTGATCCTCGTGTCATCTCTCTCTCAGGGGACGGTGTGTAATTACCAGACTCCGGCTTCGGCTGTCATCACATGAAGATAATCACAGCGGCTCCTGCAACATCTGTTCCCCGAGCGCCGGGTCTGAAGGCTGGACCTCTGACCCGAGCTGTTACTGCCGGAAGAGGAACGCCAGCCTGATCTCACGAGAACGCGTCTCTACGGCACGCGCTGTGTTTACTGTGCAATTCATACACGAAAATGAGTTTTTACGTGCATAAGATACGCAGTTTTCGCGTGCATATGATACACACTTTATTGCATCACGTGTAATACACACACACACACACACCACAACACTAATCCTACCCAAACGTATAATACATACGTACCCCACACCACTACTGAACCTACTCATGCGAATCATATGCACGGAAAAACTCATTTTCACGTATAAATTGCACTAAACAGCTCTAGAACAGAAAATCATTTCAACTTTTATAATTTCATAAACCAGGGATTGACAGATACATGAACTCTTTCGCATTCTTATTAAATCTAAATGTATTTTTAGTTGATTTTAGCATGCACCAATAACTGCAACGATTAATCGTGATTAATCGCATCGAAAGTAAAAGTTTGTGTTTACATAATATGTGTGTGTGTACTGTGTATAATTATTTTACATGCATTATTTATATATACAAAATAATTATACACCGTACACACACATATTTTATGTAAACACAAACTTTTATTTTCGATGCGATTAATCACAATTAATCGTTGCACAGCCCCTAATAATAATAATAATAATTATGTAGAAATTATTTTTGTTTTATTAAACTATAAAAAAAACAATAAAGAAATAAAATATATAAACAAAATAAAATAAAATATATAAATATAATAATAATTTTGTACTGTAATTCTTTTATTTTACTGAATACATTTTATTTTATGATATTTTATAGAACAACAGTAAAATTACAAAGCAATTTTTTTTTTTTTTTTTTTTTTTTTTTTTGCTGTCAAACGTTAAACTGTAGAGCTTTAATTTTGGCGAAAAACCCCTAAAGGGAAACTCACCCAAAAATGAAACTTCTGTCATCATTTCCTCGCGTTCTGTCGCTCCAAACTCATAACCCACGCAACAAACACTTTCAAGTTTCATAAAGTACTAAAAGAGATGGTAAAATAAATAATATGAATCAAGTGGTTTAATCCAAGTCTCCTAAAGAGGAACAGATTAGATTTCGGCTTTTATTCGCATATAAACATTAGTTAGCGAACGCTCATATGGTAACCAGAAGCTCTAGCATGCTAGCTTGACGCGGGAACCAGTGAGGTTTGTTTACATGGAGAGAAAAACTGTCTAATAAACCTGAAAGTGCTTGAATATTTCACAAGCATTCATGAACCTGTGCTGGATGTGGAGACAGAAACACACATCATTTCACGAGAGCGTTTCTACTGCATTTAAATGCATCTATCAGCATAACTCATATAGGATAACTGTCAATACACCTTCTGACTTATTCATGTCATATGAGTTTCATAACCCTCGACACAGATGACTGACAGCTCTCAATATACTGTGCGATCGATTGTTCTGCAAGTGAACCGGGATCAAAAGTTTTCCCTGCAAAAAAACAAAATAAATAAAGCCGGACAGCCGACCAAAAGAACAATATGTGATGCTGATAAAAAATGCATGAGGTTTTGAAAAGTGTCGAAGTGCAGAAACGTCCAGAATTAGGAGGGAATGGAGAAGCGAAGCACAGACAGCCATCAGAGATGTTCTAGATCAGTCTGTCCTGATGAAACCAGCGGGAAACGCCGTGGACACATTTCAATAATCAAGGTTTAGTCACTAAAGCTCCTGAATATACCAACACAGAAATAAATGAGTTCAGCTCTCAAGCTCAAGTGCGTGAGAATCATGAAGAACAGCGGCTTCATCCTTGCTTAATTCTCTGGGAAATCGTAAAGCAAAATGCATTTAAGATATGGGGAACACTTTACAGAACCAACATGACATATTTAAACCCTTTTTCCTTGAACAAAAAGTCTTCATGTCTTAAAATATCTTGAATGTAACTCGACACCCTTGCCTCATTTAGTATGCGTGGTTCTATGAATATGCAAATGAGCCCCGCCTCCACTCACTCAGCTCAGAGATCCACTGGTTGACGATCACACGTTGATCTGATTGGTTACAAGGTAGTTTGTGACGTCAGAAACACCAGCGATTTCAAAGCGTGTTTTTGAGACTGTCTTTGGTTCACTGCAGTTTTAAGGAGGAAATACTCAGCAATGGTGTCGACTTATGAATTTACACATGCTTTGTCTTAAAGCATATTAAAAACATAGACATAGACTCATAAACTACATTAAAAGTTGGATTTACACCACAGGGGGACTTTAAGATTAGTTAACATGAACTAACAATGACATACTTCCACAGCAATATTAGTTAAAGTTAATTTCAACATTTAATAATAGATTGTTAACATCAAATGTTGTATCTGTTGATATTATTTAATGGACCTGAACTATGAACAAACAGTGAACAGCTGTGTTGTTAACATAGATTAATAAACACGGTAACAAATGTCTTGATTATTGTTAGTTAATGCAGATGAACTAATGAAACCTTATTGAATTACCAATATATTTAATCAATATCTAATGGATTTTAAATGGTAGTGTATCACGGCTTCCAACACTGATAATAATCATAAATGTTTCTTGAGCATCAAATCCTCATATTAGAGTGATTTGTGAAGGATCATGTGACACTGAAGACTGGAGTAATGATGCTGAAAATTCAGCTTTGATCACAGGAATAAATTACACTTTACTAAATATTCACATAGAGAACAGATGATTTACACTGTAATAATATTTCACAATTTTGACTCTTTTTACTGGATCAAATAAATGCAGTTTTGTGAGCACAAGAGCATATTACAATTTAAAAATGGTAGTTATTGCAAACTCTTCCTCCTTTTTGGCTCTCAGACCGTCTGTCAGTTGTTATTTTAACGTCCTTATGTTCATAATCTCCATATATGAGCTTGCGCTCGCTCAGTTCACTGCTAACACAGGCGCTCCGAGGAGGATTCGGGAAACTCCCACATCTAACTCTGGCCTCCATCCATTACAGACTCACTTGTCTCAGTTCATTCATTTCTCCACTCAAACATTTTTCCTTCTAGCAACTTTAGGCCAGATTGTCATGGGAAGTGAAGACTCGAACGGCGAGCAGGAGACCAAATTAGGGCTCAATCAGCCTCCAGATCTGCAGGAACTATAAATCCATTTCCCCTGTTTCAGTGATGAGACGCAGGAGCCGTCCAAAAACTCCTTCCCAGAGTTTCTGCTGTTTGGCTTTCTGTGTGAAACAAAAGGCCTCTGAGAAGAAACCATGAGAAGAAACTTAAATGAGCAAAATCCTCCAGACCAATTTATTTCATTTCTGATTCAACGAGTCAAAGCGTCTGTTTTCTGAACACAAATTCTACTTAAGTTATGAAAGTGTTATTTCTGAATGTTGTATTAACATTACTTGAAGAACGTTTGTTCGTATTTGAGAGAAGCCATGAACCTGCTTTTTTTGTGTGTGCGTTTTCCACAGAAGAAAGGAAGTCATTTGAGTTTGAGACAGAAAAAAGTAAATAATGAATTATAATTTTTGGGTAAACTATTCCTTTAAAGGGGTCTTCGGATGCACATTTCACACAAGTTGGTGTGATTCTTTAGGGTCTTCATGTAAAGTTTGTAACATACTTTGGTTAAAATTCCTCAACGGTTGTGTAAAACAACACACAATTACCTCCTCAAAAACAGCTCTGTTCACAGCGATAACGGGACGATAAATATGATAATATGGGACAGTTCGTCAGTGGTCGAGGGCGTAAATATGCTAATACAGGCAGTTCGTCAGTGGTCGAGGGTGTAAATATGTTAATACAGGGCAGTTCGTCAGTGGTCGAGGGCGTAAATATGCTAATACAGGGCAGTTCGTCAGTGGTCGAGGGCGTAAATATGCTAATACGGGACAGTCTGTCAGTGGTTGAGGGCGTAAATATGATAATACAGGCAGTTCGTCAGCGGTCGAGGGAGTAAATATGCTAATACGGGACAGTCTGTCAGTGGTTGAGGGCGTAAATATGCTAATACGGGACAGTTCGTCAGTGGTCGAGGGCGTAAATATGCTAATACGGGACAGTTCGTCAGTGGTCGAGGGCGTAAATATGCTAATACAGGCAGTTCGTCAGCGGTCGAGGGAGTAAATATGCTAATACGGGACAGTCTGTCAGTGGTTGAGGGCGTAAATATGCTAATACGGGCAGTTCGTCAGTGGTCGAGGGCGTAAATATGCTAATACGGGACAGTTCGTCAGTGGTCGAGGGCGTAAATATGCTAATACGGGACAGTTCGTCAGTGGTCGAGGGCGTAAATATGCTAATACGGGACAGTCTGTCAGTGGTTGAGGGCGTAAATATGATAATACAGGCAGTTCGTCAGCGGTCGAGGGAGTAAATATGCTAATACGGGACAGTTCGTCAGTGGTCGAGGGTGTAAATATGCTAATACGGGACAGTTCGTCAGTGGTCGAGGGCGTAAATATGCTAATACGGGCAGTTCGTCAGCGGTCGAGGGAGTAAATATGCTAATACGGGCAATATGACATCACATTGCTCAGAAAATCCAAACGGCTTGATTATTGAGAGTGTTTAGACTTTTTGAGGATTAAAAAAAAGGAGTGAATGGATTTTTTTCAGTATTATTTTTTTTCATTCGTTAACACTGACTCACTGTTTTCAGTTTTTGACTTGGGCAATGTTATAGTAGTGTCCAGTCGTAACATATTACTTAGTACCAATTTCCAATAGCATTTTTTTTTTGTTCACTCAACTTCAGACATTGAGTTCTACAGACAAAAATGTTTAAATTGGCTCAACTTAAAAAGGTTTGTTAAAGAATAGTTGCACCTCTCCAGAAAACTAACGATCTTAAGTTAGCTCAACTAAACATTTTTTGTATGACTGACAACTTAATTTCAGTCAGTATAACTTATTTACAAAAGTTGAGTGAACAAGGAAAAGCTTGGGGAAATGAGTTGTGTTGTTGTACTGGCTTAGAAATGTTACAGTGCAGAACACTCCCTGTTAGCCGGGATTTCACATGCATTTAATGATTTATTTGGTAAGAAATGATGTAATAAACAGCATGACGTTATTATTACAAAATAAGAGCCTCTTCTTTATTGTGTGATGATGAGCGTCTGTGTTTGTATTTGTGACGCACGTTCATTAGTGTAACATTATTCTCATCTTCTGCAGAGAAGTTTAACTCTGTTTGATCCGCCTTGTCAACCTCTAAATCCATTGAAACTCTATTGGCAAAGGATGTTGCATTCATTGGATTAATGTCTGCATACGCCGTCTATCAGTATTAGCATTTTAGATATTTCACTTTCATCAACGCCATCACAAATTCCTCGGCACTTTGATAAAGTCGGGTTAATCTGGATTTTACTTCCATATAATCCACAGTGATGTTAAATATTCCAGATTTCTGTGTGCATCGGAGAATATCACGCAGCTCACATCATGACAGAGTTAATAAGGTCTCGTGTCATGGAATTAATTCATTGCAATAGCTGAAAATATTCAATAACATTCATATCAACACTGGATCTGTGATCAGACACGGTTTGCTTCAGATTGAGTGTGTTTCCCAGCGAACAGGGAACGATCAGCCAAGGTTTTCTCAAAGTTATGAACAAATGTTCTTCCAGTAACGCTAATATAATCTTCATTCAAAGTTTTCTGGTCTTTGGAATCCACGCGTACGGATTTGGGCCGACACTATGTTGCTGTCTGGGTCTTATCAAAACATTATTAATACATCATTCATGGAACGTTCTGAAATGTTTCAGTTGGGCGTTCATCTAAAGGTTTTAAATGTAACAACTTATTTCAGAGAACTTTCAAAAGTAACGTTCCCATAATGTTTGAAGAATGATACAATGGAATGCTTCACATATCCATGAAAACATGTTTTTAAGGGTGCGTTCACACGACAACGATATGCTTAAAACAGAGAAGCTTTTCCTTTGAGTTTTCCGTGTACAGACGACACCATTGTCAAAACACGGATCCGCGAAAACGACTTAAACCGGTGTATTCTGCCGCCAGGCCATTAGAGGGCGATGAAACACTATATAGACTGAACACGTAATATGCATATGCATGATGTCATCGTCTTCGGATATTCACGTTTTTGTCATTTACACCGTTTTCAAAAGTTTGCGTTTTCAGGCACCCAGAACACTGCTGTCATGTACACGACCGGCCAGTTTATGGTTTTAGTTGATGTAAACAGCCTTTTTTTTTTTTACTGGACGTTTTGGTCATTCAGGAAACCTTCAGAAATAATGTTTTCATAACTTAATGGGAACGTTAGCAAAACATTTTTAGCATTTATTTTTGTTTGCTGGGTTCGGTCGTGTCCATCACACCGCAGGACTCCTGTGCTGGACAGATGCAGGAACAAAGGTGTTGTTTACCTGTGCGTTTCATCCGAGTGCACTTCTGCTGCTGAGACCTGTGTGTGTGTGTGTGTGTGTGTGCGTGTGTGTGTGAGATCACGGGTCACAGCCCAACAAGCTGTCCCGGCCGAGGGCTCACCCCCGCTGGGCGCGAGACGTGTCCGTCGCAGGTGGAGCGTCTGCTCACTGACTCATGAAGCACAAACTTCAGCAGGACGTGCCTTTAAAACGCCTTTGAGGACTTCTGAAGCTTCTGCTTATGAATAAACATCCACATTCAGCGTGATCTACTCGCGATCGGACGTGTTCTTCAGAAGATAATCCGTCAAGGTGAACACAATATGCTCTTTCATCATATTTACAGTGTAGTCCCATTCCTCGCAGGTGCTTATTAATGCCTTTTTAAAACACATTTATCAGGTTTCTCGTGTTCTGCCATTACATGCGGATTAGAGCTGTGATTACGAGGTAAATATGCAGGAGATTTCAACGGGGAACTGAAATTTTATGCACATTTCATTTACCTCTTCACTGAGTAATGAAAAAAAAGGTAACCTAAAATGGTAACATCTAAATGAACTGGTTTCACTGAAATGACAAATTACACATAGGACCTACATTTATTTAAAGGCGCTGTATGTACGTTTTTGACTCTACTAAAGCATAAAGATTCCATAATATGTTTGCAGATATTGAGGAGATATACAGTATGTTTCTCTGAAAAACACTTCAACGGCCAGTTTTTTTACTCTGAAATGTGCGTTCGTGTCTGGTTGTGTTTTGGTCAGTGTGACTCCGCCCACTTCCAGTTCACCCAATAGTATTTCTCTGGGATGCCAGTTTGAGGGAAACACCGCGTATTGCAGCCATGGAAGCCAGCAAACACACTGGGGCAGAGATCGCAGATTACCCGACCTAAACACATCTAAAAATCTCTATGAACGAGAGCATCTTAAAACGCGATATTAACTCATCAGAAATCAATAAATCAACTCATCAAGTGACAGAATGTAAGTCTCCTCGGCTTTCATTGTCAGTTGCGCTCGTTCCTGTTGCGTCAGGAGGGAAACAACTTTCTCCAGTTTATGAACTCGGACTGCAGTAGACGACCCATACTGGAGAAGCAAAACTGACTGAAGATATTAAATCTTGCTTACTGAAAATAAAAAGTGTCAAAATGAAGTGAGTTTGTGCTTAAAACAAGAACAGATATCAGTCAATGGAGTCAGAAAAATGATCTTAAAGTTCCCCTGTAGTCAATAATTGTATCCCTTAAAACTCATCTTTGATCACCAAAATGACATTTTTAAAGGTTTTTTTCTTGAATAATGAAAAAAAAAAAAAGTCTTCATGGCTTGAATGTAACTCGACACCCTTGCCTCATTTAGTATACGCGGTTCTATGAATATGCAAATGAGCCCCGCCTCCACTCACTCACTCAGCTCAGAGATCCACTGGTTGACGATCACACGTTGATCTGATTGGTTACAAGGTAGTTTGTGACGTCAGAAACACCAGCGATTTCAAAGCGTGTTTTTGAGACTGTCTTTGGTTCACTGCAGTTTTAAGGAGGAAATACTCAGCAATGGTGTCGACTTATGAACTTACACATGCTTTGTCTTAAAGCACATTAAAAACACCACATAGACACATAAACAACATTAAAAGCTGGATTTTCACCACAGGGGGACTTTAAATCGAAGGTTAAACACGACGAGACGGTTTCCTGCAGTTCGTTGTCAGCGCTGGTGTGTGTCTCTCGAGTGGAGACGGTGGACAGACGAGGTCAGTGATTTCCCTTCTCATGACGGAGGAGAGAATAAACAGGAGCTGGGAGTGAGTCTGCCCGATCCCGATCCCGGTCCCCCACTCCTTCACTACGCATCTCTCGTGTTTATGCTTGGCCGCCGCTGATAGTTTTGGGTCAAGCGTGACTGGCGACGGGTTACTGTAGATAAACACACACAGGGCTGGTCAGGAAGGAGCGGGTCGTGATTAATCAGCAGGCAGATGCAGGATGACTGTGTGTGTGTGTGTGTGTGTGTGTGTGTGTGTGTGTGTGTGTGTGTGTGTGTGTGTGTGTGTGTGTGTGTGTGTGTGTGTGTGTTCAGGTCCTGCGCAGGGGACAGAATGAGGACGGCTTTCTGACCGGACCGAGCAAGAGTGCCGGCGGCCAGACGTGGCCAGCCGAGTATGTAATGTACACATGTACTACTGTGTGTGTGTGTGTGTGTGTGTGTGTCGTTTTCTATTCTCGGCCCAAAGGACAAAAGGGGCCGTTGTTAATCATGCAAACAATCAGTTTCCGTTCATGTCGTACATCAAAATGACATCGCTGACATATTGCTGTGTGCTGATAACAATGCGTTCCTTTAGCTTCCATCACGTGTGCTCCGTGAAGCGTTCAGTGAAGAGAATGATGAGCTGGGAATCCTCAGATCAGGGATTAGAGGAATACTGTAGTCGATCCGCTCGAGCGTCTCTGAGATCATACAACACCGGCTCGCTGCCATCTTTCATCGTGGTTGTTTTCGGCCAATCACCTGAGCCGTACACGTCATGTGACCGAGGAGGAGAATGACATCATGCTGACCGGCTGATGACATCACACACACACACAGCTTCACTAGTGACGTCACAGACTCTTTTCACAGACTGTGATGATGTTTCCACAATTTTTTGTATCATAAATCTGGCACACAAATATTATATGTGTTGTAGTTTCCGTTCGCCACTCTAGACCTGTGACGACTAAAGCTGAGTGTCAGAAAATGAAGAGTCCATCACACACATCAAGAGCTCAGATAAAGCTGTAGATTGAATGTTGGCTTTGGCTCTGCTTCAGTCTTTCATTGAAAAATTAAGCCATTATTCTCTAATAATCATCTCATTAGTAACTCCACTAGTGCACCGTTACTGCGATATCAGGTCGAAACTTAAATTGTAAAAACGCAGCGATACCTCCCTCTCTGCAACACCAGTCCACCCAACCTGAAGTGATTGAGAACACTGGGCCCTATCTTGCACCCAGCGCAATTGACTTTGTACACTGACGCATGTATCATTCCTATTTTACACCCGCGCACAGCGGACTTTTCCCTCCACAGACGCACGTCGATAAATTAGGGAAAGAACTTGCGCTCCCGGGGCGGTTCAGGGAAAAGAGGAGGCGTGTTCCGGCACAAACGTTCCCTGGTGCTATTTTACAGTTTCAGAAAACAATTCCACCACAGACCAGGAGAAACCTCGTCTAGAGTCAGTGGCGCGTTGCGCATGTTATTCAGATGCTATTTTAAGGGCGCATGCTTGGCCATAATCAATGTAGCGTGTGCACAACGCACATACACTTTTATTCTCTCATCTACACAGACGCAGCTGTTCTCATTTTTAGAAAACCATACATTATTACAAGGAAAAATATAAACCTAGCTTACACATTTACCCAAATTATCATACGCCTGTTTAACTGAAGCTAATTTGTGTGTGTTTCTCCGTCCCCAATGTCACTTCTCTGTGTTTTACGGCCCTGACGAGAACGTCGGTCTCCTCGGCTGTGAACCGCTCCTGGCAAATCCACCGTTATAATAGCAATCCGCCATGGAACAAGCACACCTGCTCTTAAAGGGAATGTGAGATGTTGCTCTGATTAGTTTATTTCACGTTACGCCCAAACCACATCTATGAGTAATGAAGCTACTTCAGACCAACACATTTTAGATTTGCGTCGGGCGCAAGAGTCATTTATCCCGCCGCTATAATAGCAACAGTGTCAAGATCCGCCCACAAAGTTACTTGCGTTTCGCATTTGATACTTGCGTTACAGATCGTTAAAATAGGGCCCGTAGTGATTATAATTTGCTCACATTCTATGTATAACCATTCACATTTTTAATAAAAGTTTGTAAATAAATTTGCTTACGTATTTTCCCGGTGTCAAAATCAGGCTCATATAAATATCAGGAAACATGATTTCTGCCTTCATGTCAATATCCACGATCACTGGTTCTTTGGTAAGTTGTTAGAAACACTATATCAGGTCCAACCTTTAGTTTAAACTGATAATCGTTTGTTTTACTGGCGTTTTCACAGTTTCCTCTATTAAACCCAGTCACTCATCAGCTCTTCTGCCACTCAGTCCGGCTGAGGGAGTGTGTTCCCGCGTCAATGCAAACACATTATGGTAACACTTTATAATAATGGTCCGTCATTAATAAGTAACTATGCAGGAAGTAATGCAGGACTAATGAGTAGCACTACATTAACACCTCAGCTACTATTAACTAATATAGAAACAAGCTTAACTAATCAGTAAGTAATATAAAATTTAGGAGATTATTCCTTATTAGGTAATCAATAATTACTTAATGAGATTAGCTTCATTAATAACTATTAACTAACTGGCAAATTATAAAGAACATTATCGTGTGTCTGAGACGTAATCAGTCATCATTTTTACAATGAATATAGTCATAAAATTCATCACTATTTAAGTGTTACCTAGTCACTATAGGTACTACCTAGGAACTACTAGTGATCTGGACCATTATTATAAAGTGAAAAACATATTTTCCTCTTTAAAATAATGGTCCAGATCACAAGTAGTGACTAGGTAATACTTAAATAGTGATGAATTTTATGACCATGTTGAAGGTAAAAAAAGATAATTGCTAACGTCTCAGACATGATAATGACACACAAAAAAATGTTTTCAAAATTACTTATTAGTTTTTAATGATGCCAATCTCATTAAGTAACTATTGATTACCTAATAAGGAACTATCTTAGTTAACAGATTTGTTAATATTGTTTCCATATTAGTTAATAGTAGTAGCTGAAGTGTTAATGTAGAACTACTCATAAGTCCTTCATTACTTCCTGCATAGTTACTTATTAATGACGGACCATTATTATAAAGTGTTACCCACATTATCTTTTTGATTTCAATAAAACCATTTGTTTTAGTGTGGCATCCCCTTGTTTCTGTGTGAACTATGCCTTTAACTGCAGTACTGCACCGGCTGGGAACGGGGTCAGTTCTCCACTGTTCTTGGCTCGAGCCTCAGCGTCCTCCGATCGCCATGATTTATAGATCTGAGCGCTCGTCCTGAGCCAGCGGTGGCCTTTCACCTGTCAGATCCTCTCCTGAAGCCCTCCCTCGTCTCCTGACCCGTCCTCAGGCTACGGGCGTCTGCCAAACAGCTTATCCGTTCTGATCGCGCAACACGCTTCAGCCCGAATGCCTGGAGGAGCGGAGAGAGAGAAGAAAGCGCGGCGGGCCGGCGAGCGAGGGCTTCTGGGAGCGAGCGTGGGTTTGCCTTGAGTGAGGGCTGAGGCAGAGATCATCCGACCACCGCAGGCGCAGCTTTACCTGCAGTCGGCCTCAGATCTCACACACACACACACACACACACAGACAGAAGACAAACAAGCCACAGATCTGCAGACTGACCTCAGATCTCACACACACAGCGGGTCTCACACACACACTACGCACAGAGACCGAAGTCAAACAAGTGCTCGTTCATTATTTAACCTGCACATTTAATCATGGTGTCTGGCTTAAACCTTTTAGTTTTTGTTCAGTTTGTCTAAAAGCAACTAACGGTTTTGTTTGAATAGTATTTTGGTTTGACAGTGCAGAACACACACTGACTCCAGACATTACTGTGTGTGTGTTTGTTTATTAGCATCTGTTTTAAAAAAGACCACAGTAAAGGTCTTTCACAGTTGTTAGTCAGTTAAACCCCTGTGGTGAAAATCCAGCTTTTACTGTAGTTTATGTGTCTATGTGGTGTTTTTAATCTGCTTTAAGACAAAGCATGTGTAAGTTCATAAGTCGACACCATTGCTGAGTATTTCCTCCTTAAAACTGCAGTGAACCAAAGACAGTCTCAAAAACACGCTTTGAAATCGCTGGTGTTTCTGACGTCACAAACTACCTTGTAACCAATCAGATCAACGTGTGATCGTCAACCAGTGGATCTCTGAGCTGAGTGAGTGAGTGGAGGCGGGGCTCATTTGCATATTCATAGAACCGCGCATACTAAATGAGGCAAGGGTGTCGAGTTACATTCAAGATATGAATGTTTTTTTTCAAGGAAACATTTTTTAAAAATGTAATTTTGGTGATTAAAGATGAGTTTAAGGGATACAATTATGGAGGACTTTAAGTAAAAATATACTTTCATATTATAGCTATTTTAGCTTTTGTTAATGATGAAAATGATGATGATGAAGTTATGATGAAGTAATGATGAAGTTGTAAAAAGCCAAAAAATATATATTTTATTGATCTTCATTGATAACATTTTGGCTTCTGTCTAAAGAAAATATATTTATTAAGTATATAGATTTACAGTAAATAATCCTTTTATTTTATATGAATGTTTTTGTCTTTTGGGAAAATACATATTTTTGATTAATAATGTATAGTAAAATTTAAGGCTTCCTCCAGTCGCCGAAGAACTCAAAAAATACATTTCTGCCTCTTGTTAAATTTAATGAATTAAAATAAGCTAAAATAACCCGATTGTTTAATATTTTGTCACAACTTAATTAAATTGTGTTCAATCAACCTAATATATTTAAAACTGAAGTTTACTTAATTAATTTGTGTGAAAACTACATGAATCATTTTTGTTGACACACTGTAAAAAATTTGTAACACTCCCCAATCAAAAATTTCAATTGACCGATAACATCTAAATTTTTCAATTGGCCCAAGTGAAAATCTGTACATTCTAAAATTAAATGTACAGATTTTCACTTGGGCCAATTGAAAAATTTAGATGTTATCGGTCAATTGAAATTTTTGATTGGGGAGTGTTACAAATTTTTTACAGTGCATCTAACTGGGCAGTGGATCTGTAGTTCCCAGCATGCTTTGCAAGGGACTGCATTAGGAGGGTCAATATAGGGATTAAAGTGTTATTTTATGTGTTTTTCTGTAAATGGAAAGATGTTGTTAGTTAATGTTAGTGTTTAATATTCACTAATGTTAGAAACTTAGAGGACTTTCTGTAATGTTTTGGAGTTGTGTTGTTCCCGTTATGCAGAAGAGTGGCGACTGTGTTTAGCTTAGGGCTGTGGGCACTCAGTATATACACTACACATGCATTAAACCTCATTTGCAGATCTGCATAAGTAATATTCAATATTACTCTGTAAAAAGTGGTTTTAATTAAACTGAACACTAGTAGCTTCTATCATTGGAGATAACTGTAGAGTCAAATTAGCTGAAAATATAATGTTGGTGATATTAAATGTGGTCGACCTGACCAAACTTTATCTAGCAGGAATGACTTAAGTTCCTACAACAAGATTACAATAAATCATTTCAAACAAATGAGATTTGGTTGGAAAAATGTAATTCATTTTCGTGGAAAAGTTTTCCTTAATTCAACAGCTTCTTTTGTTGAGTTGCGCCCCTAATTCTCAGCGGTTCTTGCTCTCCAAGCGGACTATAACACGACACGGACCAGAGAAACCAAAAACAGGACGTGATGTGACCCTAGAAATGCCTCAGGAATCTGCAAATGCATAACTATATAATACGCTTTCATTATGCATTCATTTGCGTGCGTAATGAGCGCGATCCGCCGGGTAATGGTTCAGATGTGTCTGAGTTGAGGACCATATGCCAGCGATTGCAGCAAGCGGCTCCGTATGGAGGTCAATATAAAAAAGCGGCAAGTTTTTGAAGCGCCATTAATTTCTCCTCGCAGTTTTCTCTTTCCCTCATGCGATGAAATGGCTTGGCACACGACGCCGGCTTCTTATCGTCATCACACACACGGCAATCAAGCTCCATAATCACAGTTTTCCTATGCGGAGTGCAGCCGGAGCCGGGCCAGCATCTGCTAATGCGGGGCGGTGTGGGCCAGTGCAGCCGGCATCTGTGCGCTCCCGACGGAGGAAGCAGGAATGCTCTCGCTAATGACAGGAGTGGAGGAACAGCAAACAAGAGATTGCCATCGCCGGCTGATTGCTCGCACTGCTCTCTGAAGACATCAGTGTGTGGGATGTTGTGTTAGTGTTCCTGCCTGGAGACTGCGGAGGAACGTTAGCCTTTGGCTAAATCCGGGACAGTGCATGAAGTGGAGACATTTATGTTAAAAATTGTACATGGTCCCTTTAGAAAAGAAAAGAAGATGCTGCTGCCGAACAACAGGCGCACAAACCCGCTCGCTTCACATTCAGCTCGGCGTCGCATCATTTCACCCTTTCTACAGAGTAAAGTGAGCATTTCACCGTAGTAAAGTGAGCATTTCACCGTAGTAAAGTGAGCATTTCACTGTAGTAAAGTGAGCATTTCACCGTAGTAAAGTGAGCATTTCACCGTAGTAAAGTGAGCATTTCACCGAAGTAAAGTGAGCATTTCACCGTAGTAAAGTGAGCATTTCACCGTAGTAAAGTGAGCATTTCACCGTAGTAAAGTGAGCATTTCACCGTAGTAAAGTGAGCATTTCACCGTAGTAAAGTGAGCATTTCACCGTAGTAAAGGGAGCATTTCACTGTAGTAAAGTGAGCATTTCACCGTAGTAAAGTGAGCATTTCACTGTAGTAAAGTGAGCATTTCACCGAAGTAAAGTGAGCATTTCACTGTAGTAAAGTGAGCATTTCACCGTAGTAAAGTGAGCATTTCACCGTAGTAAAGTGAGCATTTCACTGTAGTAAAGTGAGCATTTCACCGAAGTAAAGTGAGCATTTCACCATAGTAAAGTGAGCATTTCACTGTAGTAAAGTGAGCATTTCACCGAAGTAAAGTGAGCATTTCACCGTAGTAAAGTGAGCATTTCACCGTAGTAAAGTGAGCATTTCACTGTAGTAAAGTGAGCATTTCACCGAAGTAAAGTGAGCATTTCACCATAGTAAAGTGAGCATTTCACTGTAGTAAAGTGAGCATTTCACTGTAGTAAAGTGAGCATTTCACCGTAGTAAAGTGAGCATTTCACCATAGTAAAGTGAGCATTTCACCGAAGTAAAGTGAGCATTTCACCATAGTAAAGTGAGCATTTCACCGTAGTAAAGTGAGCATTTCACCGTAGTAAAGTGAGCATTTCACCGAAGTAAAGTGAGCATTTCACCGTAGTAAAGTGAGCATTTCACCGTAGTAAAGTGAGCATTTCACCATAGTAAAGTGAGCATTTCACCATAGTAAAGTGAGCATTTCACCGTGGTAAAGTGAGCATTTCACCGTAGTAAAGTGAGCATTTCACCATAGTAAAGTGAGCATTTCACCGTAGTAAAGTGAGCATTTCACCGTAGTAAAGTGAGCATTTCACCGTAGTAAAGTGAGCATTTCACCGTAGTAAAGTGAGCATTTCACCGTAGTAAAGTGAGCATTTCACCATAGTAAAGTGAGCATTTCACCGTAGTAAAGTGAGCATTTCACCGTAGTAAAGTGAGCATTTCACCGTAGTAAAGTGAGCATTTCACCGTAGTAAAGTGAGCATTTCACTGTAGTAAAGTGAGCATTTCACCGTAGTAAAGTGAGCATTTCACCGTAGTAAAGTGAGCATTTCACCGTAGTAAAGTGAGCATTTCACCGTAGTAAAGTGAGCATTTCACCGTAGTAAAGTGAGCATTTCACCGTAGTAAAGTGAGCATTTCACTGTAGTAAAGTGAGCATTTCACTGTAGTAAAGTGAGCATTTCACTGTAGTAAAGTGAGCATTTCACCGTAGTAAAGTGAGCATTTCACCGTAGTAAAGTGAGCATTTCACTGTAGTAAAGTGAGCATTTCACCGTAGTAAAGTGAGCATTTCACCATAGTAAAGTGAGCATTTCACCGTAGTAAAGTGAGCATTTCACCATAGTAAAGTGAGCATTTCACCGTAGTAAAGTGAGCATTTCACCGTAGTAAAGTGAGCATTTCACCGTAGTAAAGTGAGCATTTCACCGTAGTAAAGTGAGCATTTCACCGTAGTAAAGTGAGCATTTCACTGTAGTAAAGTGAGCATTTCACTGTAGTAAAGTGAGCATTTCACTGTAGTAAAGTGAGCATTTCACCGTAGTAAAGTGAGCATTTCACCGTAGTAAAGTGAGCATTTCACTGTAGTAAAGTGAGCATTTCACTGTAGTAAAGTGAGCATTTCACCGTAGTAAAGTGAGCATTTCACCGTAGTAAAGTGAGCATTTCACTGTAGTAAAGTGAGCATTTCACCGTAGTAAAGTGAGCATTTCACCGTAGTAAAGTGAGCATTTCACCATAGTAAAGTGAGCATTTCACCATAGTAAAGTGAGCATTTCACTGTAGTAAAGTGAGCATTTCACCGTAGTAAAGTGAGCATTTCACCGTAGTAAAGTGAGCATTTCACCGTAGTAAAGTGAGCATTTCACCGTAGTAAAGTGAGCATTTCACCATAGTAAAGTGAGCATTTCACCGTAGTAAAGTGAGCATTTCACCGTAGTAAAGTGAGCAGCATCAGAGCGGTCCACACCACTGTTTATGCTAATGATCTTTCAGAGCTATATCTATAATATTTCTATCTAGAGCCAAAAGTTCTTCATTCAAGCTCTTTTCTGCTCCATATGCATTGCTTTCTCCTGATGAAGACGTTAAAGCGCCATATTAGTGTAGAAGATTTATTAGAAGATCGGCAGACGACTCAAAAAAATGAGCAAAACACTGCAGAGAAGGAGAATGCCCAGCGGGTTCATGTCTGCAGCGTTTATAGCTGGTTAAAACCAGACCATTCTCAGTAGTAACTGAGTTATGGTCTGGCAAAGCTTCATTAATAACTCATTTCCAAAGGGGCGTCACCAACGGACGTCGCTCTAATGCCTCTGGGTGCAACTGGATAGACCTAAAACCAATCAGAGCGATCGTCGTCGTGTAAAGCCCGCCTCAACGCTTCTGATCGGTGCCTCGATTTGGACGGATTAGAAATGGGCTTGAATGAGCTCTTTGCCAGACTACTTACTTAATCTAAATTTGCCGGAAGTTTGTCTGGGTTTTCCCAGGCTACAGCATTTGGCCTTCCTCTTCCTCATTCAATGCCATCCCAAGGCATTCTGGGTAGTGTAGGCATAGTCCATTTCCCAGTGTGAGCAGGGGTTATTGTTTCATAATTATTGTGTTAATTTTGATAGTATGTAGAAATGTAATGCTTATTATTTGTTTTACTTTCCTTGTCAAACTGATGTTAATGTATTTGAATATTATTTTCATTTAAGTGTATGTATGTATTATGTATGTGTACATATGACTTAAATTCCCTGTTATTATGAAATGGTTGAACCGTTCCGTATAAGATCATGTGTTTCTCTGTTCAGTCAGCTCTGGTGAGGAGGGTCAGTCTTTCTTTATGTTGTTTTTGATCATAACTAAAGTCAATATAAATGTGAATATACTGTAAGCAGTGTGTCCTGGCCGTGTCCTTACGTGTAACCGGACAGTGTGTGTTCAGATCTGAAACAGCCGCGGTGAAACACAGCTCCACACACACTCATAAACCTGTCTCCGGCGTCCAGGCTTCTGTCCTTCCGGCCTCTGATTGTTCTCTGTGCTCGGGTGTAAATCTGGAGAGAGGGTTGAGGAGAGTCTGAAGCACATGTGTTTCCTCAGGGATGAACGACACACTTCCCATCGACACACTGGACAACATCATTTCTCAGAGTTAAAGCTAAGACACACACACACACACACACTGGTGATACTTCTGATATAATTCACATGAACTAACAATCAACAGCTGTATTTTTATTAACTAACGTTGAGTAAGGTTAGCAAATGCTGTAAAATTATTGCGGTAACACTTTACAATAACGTTCATTAGTTAACGAGTTAATGTATTAACTAACATGAACTAACAATGAGCAATACATTTATTACTCTACTTAATAATCTTTGTTAATGTGTTCATTGTGTGTTCATGTTAGTTCACAGTGCAGTAACTAATGTTAACTAATACAACCTTTGATTTTAATAACGTATTAGAAAATGTTGAAAATACTATTAACTAATATTAATAAATACTGTAGACGTGCAGTTCATTATTTGTTCATGTTAACTAATGAATCTTATTGTATAGTGTTACCATTATTGCTTATGGATAATTCATTTTAGCTAATGCATAAACTAATGTTAACACATGAGCCATTACTGCATTTCTGATAATAGTTTATATAAGAGTATCCATTAAAAACAATAAAACACCAAAGTATTCATGGAAATGGTGGACGATAACTCGATCTTAACTTGTTGGAGTCCGAGATCTGCAGACAGAGATGAAGAAGCTCGTATCGTCGTCTTCATCAGCTATTCATGTCAGGATATTGGTAGGCTATTAGATTATAAAAGGAAACACTCTTTTGTGGATAGAGGATTGAATTAAGACAATGAAAAATAGTAATGTGAAATAGAAACATTCACACTCAAAAATTAAGCTGTTGAACGAACTTTCTCCAAAACAATCTATTTTGTTTGAAATGATTTGTTGTAATCTTACATTTATTTAGTCAAGACTACTAATAAAACTGTATCGCTCCTACTAGATAACGTTTGTCAGGTTAACTACGTTTGATAAAATCACCAACATTATAATTCTAGCTAACTTGACTCTACAGTGACTTCCACTGAAAGTAAAATACGTGTGTTCAATTAAATTAAAACCACTTTTTACATAGAATCAATAAATATCACTGATGCAGATGTAAGAGTGAGGATTATAGTGAATGATGAGTTCAGTCGCCACTCTTCTGCATAACGGGAACCACTCCAAAACATTACAGAAAGTCCTCTAAGTTTCTAACTGAGCATTAAACACTAACATTTACTAACAACATCTTTCCATTTACTGACAAACACATAAAATAACACTTTAATCCCTAAATTGACCCTCCTAATGCAGTCCCTTGCAAAGCATGCTGGGAACTACAGATCCACTGCCCAGTTAGATGTCAACAAAAATGATTCATGTAGTTTTCACACAAATGAATTAAGTAAACTTCAGTTTTAAATATATTTGGTTGATTGAACAAAATTAAAATAAGTTATACGGTTGTGTTAATTATGTTAATTATTATGTTAAAATGTTACAAATTGTGCTACTTTAGCTTTATCTGCATGGTCAAAAATATTATTCAATATTGCCAAATCAAGTGAAATACATTAATTAATACCAACAACACTAGTCTTGATTAACTCAGTTAAATTAAGACGATGGTGATGATGTGAGCTCTGAAACTAATGCATGAGATCTGTAATCACACAAACATTGTCATGTCTCCATGATTGATACGCAGCTCACTGCTTATTAATAATAAGGCAGAGTTTGGCGTGTGCGTTTATTGTTCTGAATACATAAAGATTCTTTCATTAAGAGACACTTTTATCCAAAGGCACTTACGAATGAAGAACAGCACAAGCTATTTGCAATTAAAGCCAACAATTGTAAAAGAAACAGTTAAAAGCTGTGTAAACCAGCACACACACACACACACACACACACACACACACACACACACACACACACACACTTCCCCAACGCTTTATGATCAATCATTTATTTGGCAAATCTCCATCTTTTTTGATATTTTGCCCAGGTAAGTGTTGTTTGTTTGTTTGTTTGTTTGTTTCTATGATCCAGATCAAACTCTTGTGAATCTTCCAGATTTACATGCAACATCATCATATTTGTGTAATATCTGCTAAAAACACACTGATGTACTTTAAGACTCACTGTATTACTGAACTGTTTGCATTTATACATGTTATTGATGCTTTTCGTTTCAATGAATTGTTTAATTCAATTAAACGCATGCCGAATCTGGCACAGAATCACTGGGATGAGTCTTTATTAAACTAAGCACATAAACCAGGATCCCCAAACCACTCGTAGACCAGTCTCCCATCAGTCGGCCACGAGAGCGGAGAACCATCACGGCATTAATATCACAATTATCGTGTAAAGAGCTTCTTCACACGCTGGGTTTCCGAGGGGATTAGTACATTTATACATTTAATGTACCTTATTAACGAATGAATCATCTTTGTGCGGGAAGCAGAGGTGCAAATGACCAGAACCACTTCATTACGTGGAAAGGGAATTAAATGTAGTTTAAGTGTTTTTTAGCATGAGGTGAAATGAGCCTCTGCCTTCATTGTTAAACTTCAGCGCTGTATTATTGAGTTAATGGCACAGATAATTGACAGACACTCATAAGCTCTTAATAACAGCCGTTTAACGGACTTCCATCGATGTGTTACACTAGAAGACTTCAACACACACACACACACACACACATCTGTTGCTCTGCAGGAATCACGAGATTGAACCGCTCATTGGCGTAAGGCGAGATTAAAGCATTAGTTCACTTCAGAATTAAAACTTCCTGATGATTTACTCTCCTCCTCGTCATCCAAGATGTTCATGTCTTTCTTTCTTCAATGGAAAAGAAATGAAGGTTTTTGAGGAAAACACTCCAGGATGTTTCTCCATATAGTGTCTTCAATGGGGTCCAACGGGTCGAAGGTCCAGATGTGAGTTTCAGTGCAGCATCAAAGTCTCGACACGATCCAGCCGAGGAATAAGAGTCTTATCTAGACAAACCAGCCGACATTTTATTGCAAAAATAAACATTTATATACTTTTAACCACTAACGCTGGTCTTGTACGTCCACGACTTCACGCATTACGTAATCACGGCTTCAGAAAATGTAATCAGAGTCAGAAATGTGGAGTCGGGTGAAAAACTCTCATATTATTTTCTCCTCCGACTTCATCATTGCTTTACCTTTTATTCATTTATTTATTTGTTGTAAATGGCGTTTGTCTTAGTCTTTGCACGTTCTCTTAGTAAACACTGGGTCTGTTCTTGCACCTACGTCACGCTTGACCTTTCAACCTGATTACGTAATGTGTGTCGCATCACAGCGAGTGCAAGACCAGCATTTGTGGTTAAAAGTATATAAATAAGTAAACTACAAATACATTTACATATTTATGTACTTAATATACACACTGAGAAATGATTTTGACACGCATTAATCAATCTTCATCTTTTTCCTCAAAACACACTCATGTGGTTATGAACATGGTGAGATGGGGAAATGCCGGCTTTACTCCGATTCTACAAGCTTACAAAAAATTAAAGCCATTTATTTAGCGGCTAAAATAAAAGAGCATGTAGAAATGTCCACGTTCACTGTAAACATCAAAGATAAAAGTCGATCACAAGAGTTGAATTACAGCAGAGCGACTGATTCTGTGTGTACGTTTTCTTCACAAATGTGGAGAAGTCATGACATATGACATAAATACTGGAATTAAACACACGCTTTAGACAAGGGCTTGGGATCCCATGAAATATTCTTCTAAATCTGCAATCCCAGTGAAACCAGTCTTAGAAACTGACACATGCAATCTAAAATACATAATACAATGACACTGACAACACACCTGTGTTATTAAAATGTCATGTTCAATATAAAGTGTGCTTTGGCGTTATTGGGATATTGTGTGTGTGTGTGTGTGTGTGTGTGTGTGTGTGTGTGTGTGTGTGTGTGTGTGTGTGTGTGTGTGTGTGTGTGTGTGTGTGTGTGTGTGTGTGTGTGTGGTGTTATTGTGATAATGATTGACACAAGCCAAGCTCAAGTCATCTGCCTTAGAAAACAGTCATGGTGATGTTATACATTATATAGCTCATCACATGCATAATTCATCATGCCCATCTGGATAATAATAGAATATATATTTAAAGTACATTCACATGCTTTCATACATGTGTGCAATTTTGGAAACGTATATAACACAAGAAATTCAAGTCTCTCCACATTACAAGTGCTTCTGCAAACTGGGAAATTACAATCTGCAATCCAAACAGGGACAGAAACCAAGAAACACCTTTTAAAAATGTTATTAATACGTGATGAGAGTCTTCATTGCTCAGCTTATAGCCCGCAGTGAGCAAGTTCACCACAGGAGTTTATAATTAATATCATTAAGGCAATATACATTTCTGCAAAATTATAAAACGATACTCTTTTAAAGACTCTCAGGGTAAAACAAATAACCAAAATACTTAAACCAGAGATACACACTTCTGCAGAGTTTACTTCCAACCTGCTCCAAATCATCGGCTGTGATCATACCAAATCACGAATCATAACACAATATTGTGCTGTTGTGCCTAAATAACAGTTAGAAAGTAAGCTTAACTTAACAGGCCAATTATCTTTCTGTAAGCCAGAGAGCACGCACTAATATTTTCACTCGCTTTAAATCTCATGAATATTCATGTAAGCTCCGCCCACTGTCGGCAAAATTAGTTTGCTAAGAAGTATTTCGGACTAAAGCAAGGCAGCATTTGACTGGTGGGCGTGGCCTTAGATGACATCATGGGCCCAGTGCATTATGGGTGTTGAAGTTTTCATTTGGCAAAAAGCCTTTTTTCTGTTTTCTCTAGTCAGGTAGCACCGATTAAAAAAAAGTCTCCTCCTTATAGCCAAGCTTTATTGAAAGCTAATTTTGTCAGCAGTGAAGTAACCCTTTAAGTGTGGAAGCTTGTTTCCATATCTCTATAAACTTTATTTTACAGAAGTGCGAGAAATAAACTCACAATTTCGAGAAATAAACTCGCAATTCTGACTTTTTTTTCTCGCAATTAAAACTTTATAATACGCAATTCTGAGATAAAAACTCCAGTTCTCAGGAAATAAGACTGACTTTTTCCCTCTTTATAAGGGACTTTATAACACAAATGCGACTTTATATCATGCTATTCTTACTCGCAATTGTGAGAGAAAAAAGTCACAATTACCTTTTTATTTATTTTTTGTTCTGTGGCGGAAACAAGAGTCCATATTTAAGTGACTTTGAGCTTGTTGCTTATAAAAATGGCCAGTCATGGTTTCATTTGATTCAAATTCCAACAGTAATTTTATTGAAACTTATTGAAGGTGGTGAATTAGTTAAACTTTTATTTGTTTAGTTTTTTTCCGTCTGTTTTTGTTTTTTGAGTCTGTCTATTCTCAGTTCCACAGCACTCACTCACTCCACACACACAAGACCAGAAGCAAACACGTCTGAAACATCCCTGGTGTTTGTGAGCTTTAATAAACAGAGCGGCGAGGTCTTCGCTGGCACGCGGCCATGGCCCGACCGTGAACCGGAGGTGAGCCAGAGGCTAATGGACGGGTGTGTGTGTGTATGCAGCAGAGAGACACATCTTTTGTGCGACGCAACGGTTATAAATGAGACCCCTGGTGAGAAGCGTATGAAAGCTTATTTCTGAAGCGGAAGAAAAACGTTTAAAAAGTATTTGTGACTTTTTATCTCACAATTCTGACCTTTTTCCTGGCAAGTCTGAGTTTATATCTCACAATTCTGACTTTTATCTCAGAACTGCAAAAGTCAGTTTGCCTAATGTTACCTGTGGGGCAAGTTGTCACATTTCACTTCCATTCTTTCGGGGTAAAACAAGCAAAAGGTGTACACTGTATTAATTAAACAAAACCACATAATTGTACTAGACAGCCTATGTGGGAAATGAATGTAGGAAAAAAAAAATTCTTAACCCAAAGTGAATTTACACAAACTTGGAAAGTCAAAAAGTGTGTTTGTGCCCCACTCTCCCCTATTTGTGACTTTTTATCTCACAATTCTGACTTTTTTCCTTTGCAATTCTGACTTTTATCTCAGAACTGTAAGTAAAAAAAAAATCAGAGACAGAAAAAAAGGTCGGAAAATCCGCAGTTGTGGAAGAAAACAAACAGGCTCGGACAGGATCATGGAGAGTCCGGCACACACGTGGCCTTGTGTTCCCTCTCCGTCTTGTTTCATTTTCATTAGTTCTCCAGTTCGCCTGTTGGCCAGTGCAGAGGTGACAGCTCAGTAAATCACTCCGGTTTAGTGGAGCTCCCTGCTTTTATACACTTTAATCACAGAACTCCTACGGCAGGGAAGATTGGACCAGTGAATGGAATCCACCAATAAAACGCGGGCTGAGAATATCCACGGGTCAGAAACACATCGCCCTGATCCTGACACACTGCTGTTTTCTCTGCACACAATCAATCGCTGCGCAGCAACAGGTCCGGCTCGTAAACTCTAGGTCACGTCCTGAGCGCCACACAGTTTCTCATATGAAACGCAGCCGTTAATGCGTCGACGAGGATTCACAGCGAGGCCTTGGGTTGTGTGCTTTTATGGCTCGTCACAGGTTGAGCTCTGCTTGAAATGACACACAGTATTTTTAAACGCTCACCACTTTAATCAAGTGCAGAGAACAGTTGAGATAGAAACTGTACGTTTTAGAAATCCTTATTTTTAATGTTTTTAAATGTCATATAAATAAAAATACATAAAACCCCTGACGTATTCAAAAGACTACAGTAAAAAATTAAGCAATATCACAGAGAAGTTGCTGGAGTAATTAGGAAGCGGCATGTCCTTCAGTTCCAACAAGTAGTTCATATACAGAGTAACTTACATTTTAGACACAATATTGTTAGTCTGTGTTTGCACTGCCAACAGAAATAGTTCCAAACACAGTTACGGTTATTTTTTTCTACCCAAATCCTGGGTTGAACCTTCTGGGTACATTTTTTGGGGTTATTTTTCAGTGTAAAAAGTAGTTTTTGTGTTACTACAGATCCTGGGTCAGACATAACATCCAGTGTTTGGGTAGTTTTTGTGTTACCCAGATCCTGGGTCAGACGTAACAACCCAGTGTTTGGGTAGTTTTTGTGTAGCCCAGATCCTGGGTCAGATGTAACAACCCAGTGTTTGGATAGTTTTTGTGTTACCCAGATCCTGGGTCAGACGTAACAACCCAGTGTTTGGGTAGTTTCTGTGTTATCCAGATCCTGGGTCAGACGTAACAACCCAGTGTTTGGGTAGTTTATGTGTAACCCAGATCCTGGGTCAGACGTAACAACCCAGTGTTTGGGTAGTTTATGTGTAACCCAGATCCTGGGTCAGACGTAACAACCCAGTGTTTGGGTAGTTTTTGTGTTACTACAGATCCTTGGTCAGACATAACATCCAGTGTTTAGGTAGTTTTTGTGTAGCCCAGATCCTGGGTCAGACGTAACAACCCAGTGTTTGGGTAGTTTTTGTGTTGCCCAGATCCTGGGTCAGACGTAACAACCCAGTGTTTGGATAGTTTTTGTGTTACCCAGATCCTGGGTCAGACGTAACAACCCAGTGTTTGGGTAGTTTTTGTGTTACCCAGATCCTGGGTCAGACGTAACAACCCAGTGTTTGGGTAGTTTTTGTGTAGCCCAGATCCTGGGTCAGATGTAACAACCCAGTGTTTGGGTAGTTTTTGTGTTACCCAGATCCTGGGTCAGACGTAACAACCCAGTGTTTGGGTAGTTTCTGTGTTATCCAGATCCTGGGTCAGACGTAACAACCCAGTGTTTGGGTAGTTTATGTGTAACCCAGATCCTGGGTCAGACGTAACAACCCAGTGTTTGGGTAGTTTATGTGTAACCCAGATCCTGGGTCAGACGTAACAACCCAGTGTTTGGGTAGTTTTTGTGTTACTACAGATCCTTGGTCAGACATAACATCCAGTGTTTAGGTAGTTTTTGTGTAGCCCAGATCCTGGGTCAGACGTAACAACCCAGTGTTTGGGTAGTTTTTGTGTTGCCCAGATCCTGGGTCAGACGTAACAACCCAGTGTTTGGATAGTTTTTGTGTTACCCAGATCCTGGGTCAGACGTAACAACCCAGTGTTTGGGTAGTTTTTGTGTTACCCAGATCCTGGGTCAGACGTAACAACCCAGTGTTTGGGTAGTTTTTGTGTAGCCCAGATCCTGGGTCAGATGTAACAACCCAGTGTTTGGATAGTTTTTGTGTTACCCAGATCCTGGGTCAGACGTAACAACCCAGTGTTTGGGTAGTTTCTGTGTTATCCAGATCCTGGGTCAGACGTAACAACCCAGTGTTTGGGTAGTTTATGTGTAACCCAGATCCTGGGTCAGACGTAACAACCCAGTGTTTGGGTAGTTTATGTGTAACCCAGATCCTGGGTCAGACGTAACAACCCAGTGTTTGGGTAGTTTTTGTGTTACTACAGATCCTTGGTCAGACATAACATCCAGTGTTTAGGTAGTTTTTGTGTAGCCCAGATCCTGGGTCAGACGTAACAACCCAGTGTTTGGGTAGTTTTTGTGTTGCCCAGATCCTGGGTCAGACGTAACAACCCAGTGTTTGGGTAGTTTTTGTGTTACCCAGATCCTGGGTCAGACGTAACAACCCAGTGTTTGGGTAGTTTTTGTGTTACCCAGATCCTGGGTCAGACGTAACAACCCAGTGTTTGGGTAGTTTTTGTGTTGCCCAGATCCTGGGTCAGACGTAACAACCCAGTGTTTGGGTAGTTTGGGACAGGGCCACTGATTTCATTCTGAATGAATGAGCTCTTTTGAACAAATTGGTTGAGTGAATAATTAAATGACTCATTCATAATGACAGTCATTTGTCGCCACCTACTGGCGTAACGATGTAACCTGCAGAAAGAGTCGCTGTAACCCCATCCCATAGACTGTAAAAAAAAAAGATGGACGCACCTTTACTCTCTTCCATTGTAGAAAAGTGAAGCCGTCAATGTCCCAATATGGCGCTGACGTGCGCAGATCTGGACCTGATTCTGCACACTTGCCCCATCCCCACTGATCAGTTCAGTGACACAGATCATGAGAACATCTTCTGTTTGAATCACTCCCTTCCTTAAAACATTTTGCAAAAAAAAAAAAAAAAAACTGTGAAAACCTGATTTATTTTTTATTTCCATAAAAGAAAAATTTAGATTCAATTGTTCTTTAATATAACACATTAAAATAAAATGGTGAAAGTGAGACAAGGCAAATGGTTGATATCCTGATGAAAGAAAACATTTCTGAATGAAATCAAGGTTTTCTATTAGAAGTTCCTCTGCATGACACACTAGACAGAGTTCATTCTCAGTACAGATGTAGTTTGCTGTTGTGACACAAATATCACACAACTGGCACTGTGTGCGGAGAGTGAGCGACTACATGTTTACACAGTTGTGTTTAATTGCACGTCGTTGAGTTTCTGGACAGTCCTCTTGGATCAATGCTCTGTTTTGAATTAAGTCTCGTTCTGCAAAACTGATGTTGATGAGAAACTGAGTGACCTGTTTGCTCCTGGATCTGCGTTTGGGTTACATCTGATCTGAAAAGGAGAGCATGTGTGAGTTTTCATGCAAAGAACACGTTAGAGAGGAGACATGCAGAGCAAAAACACAGCGGAAAATTACAATTGTCAAAGGTACTGGGAGATTTTAGACAAGACAATGGGAAAGTGGAAATAAATGTGGTCTTTACAACACACACATCTGGACCGTGTTAGATCTTCAAGGCCACAGCTTTGGATTCGAAAACATTAAAAGTTCAAATAAGCATTAGACAGTATAAGTTTAAGTGCATTATGATAGTGTTTAAGAGAGTGTTGTCTTTGAGTCTCATCTCTTCAAGGCGTGCTGGTTCGGATAATAACTCTGATTGGGGGAGATAATGTTTCCCATGTGGAAGCGCTGCTTTCTGAACCCACTTCACATGTGCTGGAGCTCGTTTCTGAGAAGGACCCGGATGTGTGTGAGAAGTCAGTCATCATCCGCTCTTGGATCACTCTTTTCTTCATTTTCTTTGTGTTCTCTCTTCATTTTCTCAGCAGATTTGTCTCCTGTGGAGGAAAGTTATGGAGTTTCTTTGGACGGCATGTGGAGAAGAAGTGGAAGTGCTCTGGATCATGTACAATAGTTTCGGGAAACTTCTTTGAAACTGTAGTAGTTGTGTTTTTTTTCCAGAATGAATCAGTGTTGATTTGATTGATTGAATGAATGAATCAGTGTTGATTTGATTGAATGATTGAATGAATGAATCAGTGTTTTTGGACAAATCGGTGCAGTGAATGATTCAATGACTCACTCACTGTTTTCTTTCTGAATGAATTAGCGTTTCTGGACAAATTGGTTCAATGAATGATTCAATGATTCACTCACTGATTCATTCAAATTAAATAGTGTTTTTGCACAAATTGGTTCAATGAATGATTCAATGACTCACTCACTGATTGTATTCAAATTAATCAGCGTTTTGAACAAATCGGTGCAGTGTATGATTCAATGACTCACTCACTGATTTCATCCTGAATGAATCAGCCTTTTTTTTAACAAATTGGTTGAATGAATGATTCAATGACTCACTCACTGATTTCATCCTGAATGAATCAGTCTTTTTTTAACAAATTGGTTGAATGAATGATTCAATGGCTCACTCACTGATTTCGATACAAATAAATCAGTGTTTTTGAACAATTTGGTTTAATGAATGATTCAATAACTCAGTTGTGATTTCATTCTGAATGAATCAGTGTTTTGAACAAATCGGTTCTTTGAATGATTCAACAACTTGTTCATAAAGACAGTCATTTGTTAACTCATAGATGAATCAGCTGTTTTGAATGAATCGGTTGACTGAATGATTCATTGACTCACTCACTGATTTCGTTCAAATTAATCAGTGTTTTTGAACAAATTGGTTGAACGAATGATTCAATGGCTCACTTACTAATTTCGATGCGAATAAATCACCGTTTTTGAACAAATTGGTTGAACGAATGATTCAATGACTCACTTACTAATTTCGATGCGAATAAATCACCGTTTTTGAACAAATTGGTTGAACGAATGATTCAATGACTCACTTACTAATTTCGATGCGAATAAATCGCCGTTTTTGAACAAATCAGTTCACTGAATGATTCAATGACTCATTCACAAAGACAGTCATTTGTTTAATTCATAGATGAATCAGTGGTTTTGAATGAATCGGTTGATTCATGATTCATTGACTCACTCATCTGCACCACCTAATGGCGTAAGAATGTAATCGGCAACTAAAGCACAGACTTTCTAACAACAGCCTTGAGTTAAACGACACAACAAAAGTGCCACGCTCTCAAAACTTTCATTCCCAAAGAACAGTTTGGCTCATAGATCCCCAGCCGAGCAGCTCCCAGTCCATTTTGGTAGAAATGAAGTAACTGTAATCCTTCTATATCTCCAGTTTAATCTCCGTCAGATTTCTTAAGCAGATTAAATCATGTGCAAAACGCCCGAGATCATCGTGATACGAGCAAAAGCTTGATTAGTGGCGAAGCGAAATGGAAACAAAGGCAGCTGGGCCTGGTAGTCCCGGGCTCCTCCGACCCGAATGCAGAACAGGTGCCTGTGATTACAGCGTTTCATTACATCATCCCAGTCCATCCAGACGTACACAAACAACACAAGCTGACTTGGCAGGGAGTGAACGGGGGGATCCAAGAAAAGCAAAGTGAGGGCCGGGGGTTTTGTGTTTGCGGAGTGTCATGCTCGATCACGAGAGAAACCTCGAACAGGCCCGACCGCGGCTTTGAAGCCGGGAAGCACCGGCGCTGTGGCTACCTCTGATGTCAGATCCAATATTCTGATTGCAAGCTATTTCCTGGATTAAGATTGTGTTTGTCGGGTAAGAAAGCAGCCGTCCTCGGATTGTATATCAGACGCCCTAATTACAGCATCCCACTTCACTTAGATGGAGCTTTACAATCCAGCGGCTGCGTGTGCGATGAGTATTACTCTGACACAAACACAGCAAACTGTGGCGGATTATAAACACGCTGCTAAATATATTTGTGACACGGTACATAACACTGATCTGAAACATTTGAGGTGCTGGTTCACCTGGAAACTAATGTTCTGTCCTCTTTACCACGTATAAAGTTTAGAGGAAAATCCTAAATATTTAAAGTCCCCCTGTGGTGTAAATCCAGCTTTTAATGTTGTTTGTATGTCTATGTGGTGTTTTTAATATGCTTTAAGACAAAGCATGTGTAAGTTCATAAGTCGACACCATTGCTGAGTATTTCCTCCTTAAAACTGCAGTGAACCAAAGACAGTCTCAAAAACACGCTTTGAAATCGCTGGTGTTTCTGACGTCACAAACTACCTTGTAACCAATCAGATCAACGTGTGATCGTCAACCAGTGGATCTCTGAGCTGAGTGAGTGAGTGGAGGCGGGGCTCATTTGCATATTCATAGAACCGCGCATACTAAATGAGGCAAGGGTGTCGAGTTACATTCAAGATATTTGAAGACATGACGAAAAAACATTTAAATATGTCATTTTGGTGATCAAAGAGGAGTTTTAAGGGATACAGTTATCGACTACAGGGGGACTTTAGGTCAACATTAGTTAAGCATGAATGCATTAAGCATACTGTAAAGTGTTACTGAAACTTCAGTGTGAGTCCAGCAAAACCCAAGACATCAAATGAGGAAATATTCTAATATTATAACAGTATATGTAACGCATTACAGCACATGAACACAGAGGATCCCGAGAGAAAGCGTGGAGAACACGGCCTGCCAAACGCTCAGGTTTTACGGCACCGCGAGGATCTGTAAAGCAGGAGATGTTCAGGAAGATCTGCTGTGCATTTGCAGAATTATGAGCTGAACTGATTCCTTCTGAACGGCACAATCTGGATTTTGTGGTGCTTTTGAGGCTCGGCGGACATCTGCCTTAAGCGCGGCTACAAATGCGCTCTCGTTGCAGAGGAAATACTTGTCAGATGATGTAAATAGACTTGCAGTTATGACTCAATCATGCTGAGATTCTTCGGGAAGCTGAAGTCGCTCCTCTGAGAGCTCGGCCTCGTCCAGGAGCTTCGGTTCAGGACAGGAGCGTAACTCACAGCAGCCGTGCACGGGGTCACCGCTCGTAAGATGGGAATCGAGAAACTCTAATAATAACATGTCAGCTCCAACGTGTGTGATGGAGAAAATTTCTATAAAACTGCAAAATTGCTAAAAGTGTAATTTAAGGAGCATGTCAGGCTGTTTTGTTGTGCTCTTAAAAGAAGATGAACAGATCTGCAGCTAAACCTTGACTGCTGGACGTCTGTGTCATAATTCCAGCGCTTCTTATTAAGTGCAAAGTTTTTGTGTCCTTGTGTGACTAAAATGAGTTGTGTTTGTGTGTGTAAATCAGCTGTGAGATGCTCTTTAAAGGCCAAACGCGTGATGCAGTGCGTCTGTACTTCTGCTTCGCCAGTCGAGGCACCATCAACACAGTTTGATTTCAGACTGTTTTTTAAAGATTTAGTTTCAATTCAATACTTTAATGGGTACACTCTTAGAAATAAGGTTAAATGTGGTTCTATATAGAACTCTAGGGTTTCATCTCAATTTTAAAGAACACTTTATGGCAATATAAAGGAGGAATGTCTTAAAGTCCCCCTGTAATCAAACTCATCTTTAATCACCAAAATGACATATTTAATCGTTTTTTCCTTGAAAATAAATTTGTCATGTCTTAAAACAGCTTGAATGTAACTCGACACCCTTGCCTCATTTAGTATGCGCGGTTCTATGAATATGCAAATGAGCCCCGCCTCCACTCACTCACTCAGCTCAGAGATCCACTGGTTGACGATCACACGTTGATCTGATTGGTTACAAGGTAGTTTGTGACGTCAGAAACACCAGCGATTTCAAAGCGTGTGTTTGAGACTGTCTTTGGTTCACTGCAGTTTTAAGGAGGAAATACTCAGCAATGGTGTCGACTTATGAACTTACACATGCTTTGTCTTAAAGCGTATTAAACACACCACATAGACACATAAACAACATTAAAAGTCTTTTGAAAAACAAATAATAATATTGTGCAAATTAATTTGAAGAAGAACACGGCAAAATGGACGTGAGGCTATATTTTCCGCAACGGCTTCGTGTAATAATACCAAACTTGGTACACGTAATCACAAGCATGACCTGAGGCTACTTGCAGCGTTTCGGCACAGCGCCACCTACTGCTCAGGAGATATGGAAATGGCTATTTTTGCTGATAATTTCTGAAATTCATACCAAGTCGGCCATTTTGGGCGTCAGGCATTTTGAATTTTGCTGTATAAATACTGTATTTTATGAACGCATGAGCGTATCGTTATGAAACTTGGTATGTGTCATCGGCACCATGCCCTATAGGTACTCGAAAAGCTTTGAGACAGAAATCATAATGAAATTCCAAAAAATGCTAATAGCTATTTTAATGATCAGTTTGTCTTGATAGATTCCTTGAGTTATACAGATACCAATTATGCCATATTCGTTAGAAGTTATTAAAAGCTTTTCGATTGATCAAACAGTTCTCGAATAATACATCAACAAACGCTTTGCCATATTGAACCTAAACTTTGTATGTCACCTCACACTGACCATATAACATCAATTTGGTAATTTTTTTTAAAATGATAAACAATTTGAACATATTACATGTGATTGATTTTTTTGTTTGTTTTCCAGCTTTTTTACCTAAAATAATCTAAAAATGTCTTTAATCAGTCATTGCTGCAGTTGGGCTGATGCTTCCAGCCATGTTTGCATGACTCTTCATGCCTTTGTTTGTCCTTGGCCCTGATAACTGCTTCTTGTAGCTATATTTTTTATTTGTTTGTAGTGATGAAGTGTGTTTTGCGAGCTGTAAATCAGTCAGTAAGTGTACAGCATCACCTTTTTTTTTTTCAAAAGCTTTGAAATTTGTGGGGTTTTTTTTAGCTTTGATTACTTTACTATTATTGTGACATTTGGAGAAAAAAAAACATTAGTTTACTAAAGTAGTAAAATGATCAACACAAGCATTTTGTACAGAAAAAGGATCTGATGTTCAGGTGTTTCTATTGCTATTTGCATCCGTGGAGAGTAAAACAATGTATGTGCACGTAAATCATAAGGTTGTTAATTTACTTTTGAGTATATCTCATCTAAACGAGTGTTGAGTGATGAGAATATACAAACAAATCAATAAAACAGAAATGAACGTTAATCTTTGGTTTAAAAAGACCATAGAGAGAATGTTCCCCAAACCAAATATGGGAACGTTAGGAGAATATTCTGTGTGAAGAAAGGATGAATGCTGTGGGTATTTTTGGACAAACCCAGTCTGGTGTTAATTGTGCTGGTTTCAGAATAACTAAATAAATAACCAGCGTACAGTAGCAGAGGGCAGGGAAGATGTCTCTTTCAATTGTGAGTATTCAGACAGCAGGCGTTGCCTTTGGCCGGCTCCGGGGCACGAGGTGAGGAAACACAACAACAACACACAGCAAACGCAGCATGAAAGGTGTGTGTGTGTGTGTGTGATTCTCCCTCCGAGGAAAACATCACCTGTGAGAACATCCAGACTCCACAGCATCACGGCCAACAACTAACACTGTGAGACTAGCTTATTCTCACGCACATGTACAGAAAGGCCAGTGCTCGCATTTGACCTCTGCGGTTTGATAGTTACGTGCATTTGGATCATTTATTTATCTTTGGAATCTGTAAATCCTGATTATCACATCCCATTCCCAAACTGGTCAATCTATCTTTTATAATGCACACTTGAAACACCATCAATGCCTTATAGACAACTTATTTTATTCATGGAATCAAAACAATATAGTCAATCCATTAATGGCCACCACACACACAGCCTATTCTTTCAAAATAATTAAGCACAGAGCTTTCTAGTTTTTGATAATTTGTCAAAATCAAAATCATTAATAAAAAAAAAAAGTCATATGAATGAATAAAGTTATGGTTGACTGTAGTTTTCTGCAGGCAGCATAACAGTGTCCTTTATGCTTTGGTGAATCTTTATAACATAAAAACTCGTAAAAAATAAAGTAAAGTCAAAGTTGACATACTAAGTCATATTTACGAGATTAAAAAAAGTGAAAATGATGACGTACTAAATTATAATTCTGTCATGACAGTCGAAATTTTGAGATCAAGTCGAATATATTAAAAAGTCATAATTATGAGATAAAAATGGAAATGATATATTTCTATGGCATAATTATGACGTGTATGCCATAATTTCGACTTTAACTCATAATTATTACTTAGAATGTCATAGTTTCGACGGTGTCTCAAAATTTCTAGTTATTTACAAAATTGTGATTTACAAAATCATTATTGTTTTCTTACGTTGCTTCCATATAGCGGATATTTAAGCAGAATATCCAGTGTGTTATTTAGCAGGAGGGTTCGCTGCTCGGCGGTCAGTCAGAGCTTTTTCGCTCAGGCAGATCCTCAGACAGCCTCCTCAGGGGTCCTTCAGTCACCCGGAAGAAGCGCCAGTGTTTACAGTCGAGCGGCAGAAACACGTGTGTGTGTGTGTGTGATGATCAACACAGCTTGCAGTCACTGCTCTTGATTCTCTGTCTGTCTGCAGCGATAAAAACCTCATCTGTGAAATAAACATCATGAGAGTTGTTGCGTTGGTCAGGTAACGTTAACACGACGCTGCGTTTACCCTGATTACACCGAGACGTGAATATGATGATGTAAATCTGTGTGTGTGTGTGTGTGTGTGTGTGTGTGTGTGTGTGTGTGTGTGTGTGTTGCAGTGGCGGTAAAGACAGCTGTTATAACATGATGCAGTGTGTGTCTGCTGGTCACACTATAGTGGCCCTCGCCAACCTCAGGCCTCCTGCACACGGTAAGATCACAATAATGACTTTTCCCCATTAATATCTCCCAGACACAGCTAAATGCTCAGTTACAGTTATAGTTCTTACATTAGGATATAAGGATCATGTGACACTGAAGACTGGAGTAATGATGCTGAACATTCAGCTTTGATCACAGGAATAAATGACACTTTACTGTATATTCACATAGAAAACAGATGATTTACATGGCAATAATATTTCACTGGTTTTACTGTATTTGTGATCAAATAAACACAGCCTTGGTGAGCAGAAGAGACTCTTTCAGGAGCATTAGAAATCTTACCTACCCCAAATGTTGAATGTTCATGCCTATGTATTTATATGTGTGTGTTGTTGGTCAGCGGTGTCGGATGAGCTGGACAGTTTCATGTATCAGACGGTGGGTCACCAGGCCGTGGATCTGCTGGCGGAGGCCATGGATCTGCCCCTATACAGGCACACTATCAAGGGCTCGAGTCTGCACACCGGCCGAGAATACAGCCAGACTGAGGGAGACGAGGTGGAGGATCTCTATCAGCTGCTCAAACTCGTGCAGGTAAAACACCTCAGCTTCTGCACCAGTGCTAGTGCTGTCGAGTCCAGCAGAACGAGTGCTAGTGCTGTTCGAGTCCAGCAGAACGAGTGCTAGTGCTGTTCGAGTCCAGCAGAACGAGTGCTAGTGCTGTTCGAGTCCAGCAGAACGAGTGCTAGTGCTGTTCGAGTCCAGCAGAACGAGTGCTAGTGCTGTTGAGTTTCAGGGCTGAGAAAGAGTAGCATTGCTACATTACAGAGAAATACTAATGAGCATTACATATATAAACTAGCACACTGAAGCGCACTGGCACAAATAATGATTATGAATGTGTCAGAAAGGACACTGTCTCAACATTAATAGTTTATTAATTAACAGTGTTTTCTGAGTCAGTGTCAGATGCAGTGATGAAGTTGGCGACGCTATCATAAAAAGAGAGGGAAGTAGATGTTAAAGCATGTCATGTAGTAAAGCTCGGTACTCATTTAGGGCTGTATTATGATCATCAGTTCATCTGTGATGAACAATCTAAACATTTCCACATTTTAAACCTTCTGATTGCTTACCATCGTGAAGCAGAGGTTATAATATAGTTGGCAGTAGAGCTGCACGATTAATCGTTAAAAGATCTCGATCTCGATTCAAACACCCACGCGATCTTATTCCTAAATTACAGCCGTTCTCCTGTGTCGATTAAACCTTTGACAAGTGCGAACATTCAGATCTGCGTTCTGATCCAGAGAGAGCCGTTGCTATTCGTGTTCAGATATGAAACAGCTTCACAAACAGTCTTTTCAACCACACAGTTTCATTATTTCTGTTACAATAATTCATAGAAGAACTGGGATAAAAGTTTATAGTTCAGATATAAACACTGATGTCTGCAGTAGCGAACAAAATAGAGGAAATCACCTTTTGAAAGTAACTTGACACTTCAAATAATGATACACCAGTAGGTGACAAGTGACTTAAAACATTTATTTGTCATTAAATCATTCATTTATGAGATTCATTCAAAAATGCTGATTCATCCAGTAATGAAACAAGTGAAGTCTATATGATTGAGTCAGTGAATCATTTAAGAGATTCGTTCAGAAACGCTGATTCATCCAGTAATGAAACAAGTGAAGTTTTTATGATTGAGTCAATGAATCATTAATTTAAGAGATTCGTTCAGAAACGCTGATTCATCCAGTAATGAAGCAAGTGAAGTCTATATGATTGAGTCAATGAATCATTAATTTAAGAGATTTGTTCAGGAACGCTGATTCATCCAGTAATGAAACAAGTGAAGTCTATATGATTGAGTCATTGAATCATTCATTTAAGAGATTTGTTCAGGAACGCTGATTCATCCAGTAATGAAACAAGTGAAGTCTATATGATTGAGTCAATGAATCATTAATTTAAGAGATTCGTTCAGGAACGCGGATTCATCCAGTAATGAAACAAGTGAAGTCTATATGATTGAGTCATTGAATCATTCATTTAAGAGATTCGTTCAGAAACGCTGATTCATCCAGTAATGAAACAAGTGAAGTCTTAACGATTGAGTCAATTAATCATTAATTTAAGAGATTCGTTCAGAATAGCTGATTCATCCAGTAATGAATTGAGTCAATGAATCATTAATTTAAGCGATTGATTGAGAAACGCTGATTCATCCAGTAATGAATTGAGTCAATGAATCATTAATTTAAGCGATTGATTGAGAAACGCTGATTCATCCAGTAATGAATTGAGTCAATGAATCATTAATTTAAGCGATTGATTGAGAAACGCTGATTCATCCAGTAATGAATTGAGTCAATGAATCATTAATTTAAAGGGTTAGTTCACCCAAAAATGAAAATTCTGTCAGTAATTACTCACCCTCATGTTGTTCCAACCGCGTAAGACCTTCGTTCATCTTCGGAACACAAATTAAGATATTTTTGATGAAATCTGAGCCATGTTTCACTCCTCCATAGGCTTCTATGTGACCGAAACTTGCTGGCCCAGAAAAGTTATTAAAGAGATCATTAATATAGTCCAAGTGACTCCAGTGGCTCAATCTTAAGTATATCAAGCGACGAGAATACTTTTTGTGCGCAAAAACAAACAAAAATAACGACTTTATTCCACTATTCATTTCCTTCTCTCTCGACCTCTAGTTGGTTCGCGTAGTGTTTTTGCGCAGCGCGTCTGTGTTACACGTCACCACGTAGGCTCACTATTGGTCGACGCCGGTCATGTGTGTGTTGCGTGATGACGTACAACACAGACGCGCAGCGCAAAAACACTACGAGGCCCAGAGAGAAGGAAATGAAAAGTAGAATAAAGTCGTTATTTTTGTTTGTTTTTGTGCACAAAAAGTATTCTCGTCGCATGATAAACTTAATGTAGTGCCACTGTAGTTACTTGGACTATATTAACGATGTTTTAATAACTATTCTGGGCCGGTGAGTTTCGGTCACACTGGAAGCCTATGGAGGAGTCAAAATTCTGTCAGATTTCATCAAAAATATCTTAATTTGTGTTCCGAAGATGAACGAAAGACTTACATGGTTGGAACAACATGAGGGTGAGTAATTACTGACAGAATTTTCATTTTTGGGTGAACTAACCCTTTAAGCGATTGATTGAGAAACGCTGATTCATCCAGTAATGAAAGTGAAGTCTTTATGATTGAGTCAGTGAATCATTAATTTAAGAGATTCGTTCAGAAACGCTGATTCATCCAGTAATGAAACAAGTGAATTCTTTATGATTGAGTCAATTAATCATTCATTTAAGAGATTCGTTCAGAAACGCTGATTCATCCAGTAATGAAACAAGTGAAGTCTTTATGATTGAGTCAATTAATCATTAATTTAAGAGATTCGTTCAGAAACGCTGATTCATCCAGTAATGAAACAAGTATTTATGAGTGTCAATGAAGCATTGAGTCACTGAATCATTCATTTAACCTTTTTTTTTTTTTTTTAAGTAATTCATTCCATTTAATTACACACTTTAAATAGACTGCAGCAATGAACATTTTGTCAGAACTTCTAGTAAATTATGTTTTGTTTAGTTGTCTGTTCAGAATCGTGGGAGAATCGTGATCGTGATTCTCAATTTAGCCAGAATCAAGCAGCTCTACTGTCCGCGATCGCGTCGAGGATCAGCCAGATTTCTGTGTGCATCCTCAAAAGTGGTTAATAAAAGTGCTACGGTGAAGGTGAATTTAAAGGGAACAGTGTTTGCTGGACTGGTTGCCATAGTTACAGCGTTGTAAAATGTGAGCGTTCAGCTGAAGGAGGTTTTGCTGCACATTTGATGTCCTAATAATTGATGTGTTGTGATTGATGAGTGCGGTGTGTCTGTCAGCTGATGTGATGTGTTTGCTCGCATCACTTCCTGAATCTGAGGAGAAATGAGAGAGTTTGAGGCCCGACAGACGCATTTCCACTTATTTTCACACAAGACTGGCATCAGATTTTAAGGGCTTGTTGTTTTGGGCTGGAGGAGGTCAGATGTGTGTGTGCGGATCTGAAGTTAACCATTCAGCCTCCAATCTCCAACTCCAACTCCAAATTACATCGTGGACTTCAGCAACTACAACCATCCAATCAATCCCCACGGACACAATGATGACTTTCATAGAGGCTTCCAGCTAAAGACACTAAAGTTTAATGTTTGCGGTTTACAGTTAACTCTTGTGAACACCTCTTAATAATACAGATAAAATAATTGTTTGAGGATGAACAAAGAACCAAACAAATGCAACAAAAAGTAAAAATTATTCATTCATATTCAAATAAAAAATGAAATCTTGTTAAACGTGGTGTATAAGAAAAAGATATGCGTATGATTATTCTTTAAGGTTATTTCTATGATTAATCCCTTCAAACATTATTCTTGTATTGATCCATTTATGCTTTTTTGTCTATTGCATCGTTTCAAATCATATACTCATAGTTCCACTCATCTTCTCGAGACACGCCTTTTGAAGAAGTTGAACTAATTTTATCTGAGACGATCCTAAAGACGCGAATGAAAAAAAGTGATTTGCTTATTAATTATGAAAGCGATTTGTTCCAGTTAGTTTTTCAGTAACTGTTCTTAGTTTCATTTAGTTTTAGTTTTTCATTTGTTTAAATTTCTATTTTATTTCAGTTTACGAAAATGTTTTTTGACCAATAGTTTTAGTCGTCGCTTCAGTTTTCGTTTACGAATATAACCTTGGTCTGATTTAATACAAAATTGACCAAATTCCATGACATTCCATGACGTTATACAGTAAAATCCATGTTTGTGATTCTGCGTTTTCCGCATCTGAACACATGACCCGAGAGTGAGGAGAAGATGGCAGAACTTCCCCTTTACATCTCAGTGTACCTGATCAGGTGTGTGTGAAGATCTGCTGTACTCTAAACACCACGAGGTCAGGGGTCAGGGGTCATCGCCTCGAGGGCGTCAGATGGACGTCCGTACATTGTTGACTCCTGATGGTGTGTGTGTGTTCTCGTTGGTTTATGAGGACACAAATGTGTATAATGACATGAGTAATACTAGGGCTGTGTGATATTGACAAAACACGATATCGTGATATTTTCTGGGATTTTCTCTATAACGATAATTAGAAGATATTTGGTTTTGTGCTGCCATGAACCAAGAATATAAAACAAGAATATTTTTGATATTCTTCATATTCTGTGTGTTGGTCAGTTCACAGCACTGACATAAATCATCTTTTCCAATACGTTTAAATAGATTTTTTTACCTTTATAAAGTCGTTTTTTAAACTTAATTAAATATATGCATCATCTTTTGTGTTAAATTCTTACATTTAATCAATAAATTCAGTTAGAATAATAAGACACAATAGGGCTGATTAAATCAAATGAAGTCAGTGTCAACATTGATGTTTGCAGTGCGGAGGAAACAGAATCTGAAGTTTAGATGCGTTCACACACACTGTTTAATGCAGATCAGAGGGACATCAGTGTGTCTAACACATGCAGAAATAATGCTCTGATGGTTTAAACATAAAACGTTGAATACTGATATATTGAAATTATTATTAAAAAAAGAAAAGATACTTTAAATGTGCGATTAAAGGCTCCAGTAGGTGTCAGTGAGTCACTGTTAATGAGCGAATCATTGAGATTCAACCGATTCATTCAAACGACTGATTCATTCAGGAACGAAGCTTGTGACTGTCTTAATGAGTGAGTCATTGAATCATTCACTCAAGCGATTCGTTCATTCACCGCCGTGTGTCAGAACAGTCCTGTGGTCGTGTTTGGAACTGTTTTCGTTAGCAATACTGTGTCTAAAATGTGAGTCAATTAATATTAACTTATTGTTTATTGAACTGTTGCAAAAAACAAATATCACATTTGTAATCGTGCTGATATTTGGAGAAAAAATGCCACTCTTCATATGATGTTCAATGAGATAAAAATAAAAGACATACAGAGGTATTTTTGCCCCTTGTCTTGAACATTGAGGGCATTATAAAGGCTTTTTAACAACTACATCATGCAGTGAAAGCGTGCACTTTCTGTGACCATGAAATCAAAATGGAAATTTTTTATGATTTTATGGAATATTATAGGATTTATTGTAAATGATTTACAGGTGCACATCATCATTATAGTGTTAATAATCTTGAATCAGAAAAAGCTCCTCTTGCAGCATCTCTTCTCTTCTCTGATGACGAGGCCGGGGCTATAACCTGTCACTCACATGAGATCAGCCAATAGCAAACCACAACCAGCCAATCAATTCCCCACAGACACAATCAAGCCCCGCCCACATTTGTGCTTGTTCCAGAAGTGAACAAAAGTGACAGTAAAGACAATTATAATGTTACAAAAGATTCTATTTCAAATAAATGCTGTTCTTTTGAACTTTCTATTCATCAAAGAATCCTGAAAAATAAAATGTTTCACAGTTTCCACAAAAATATGAACTGTTTTCAACATTGATAATAATCATAAATGTTTCTTGAGCATCAGATCATCATATTAGAGTGATTTGTGAAGGATCATGTGACACTGAAGACTGGAGTAATGATGCTGAAAATTCAGCTTTGATCACAGGAATAAATTACACTTTAATATATATTCACAATATTATAATTATAATAATATTTCACTGTTTTTACCATATTTTTTTATCACAGTAATGCAGAGCAGAGGAGACTCTTTCACAAGCAATCTTAGGAAGCATCTTTGGCCACTTATAACTGTAAAACAGTATTAATGTTTACATTTCAGTTTTACATCATTTCTCACACTATTTATATTGTTTTTTTTTAATGTCACATGATCAACATTATGCCACGAATGCTGTCGATACAGATATTCTCCTGCACAAGTTTCTAGCAGTATTTCATCATCGGAACATCGAGATGATACAAAAATGATACATTCATTTTGATGATGACAAAATTAGCCAAATAAAAAAAAGTTTCTTTGTTCGTCCAAATTATTTGAGGAAATCAAAAAGATTTTAGTTGAGGCTTGTGTGTGATTCGGCCTGACAGGTGCGATAATGAGCTGTTAAACCGCTGGTACAGGAGCGAGAAGTGTGTGTGTTCTACTCCAGGAGTGTGTGTTCTGCTCCAGGAGTGTGTGTTCTGCTCCAGGAGTGTGTGTTCTGCTCCAGGAGTGTGTGTTCTGCTCCAGGAGTGTGTGTTCTGATCCAGGAGTGTGTGTTCTGCTCCAGGAGTGTGTGTTCTGCTCCAGGAGTGTGTGTTCTGCTCCAGGAGTGTGTGTTCTGCTCCAGGAGTGTGTGTTCTGCTCCAGGAGTGTGTGTTCTGTTCCAGGAGTGTGTGTTCTGTTCCAGGAGTGTGTGTTCTGCTCCAGGAGTGTGTGTTCTGCTCCAGGAGTGTGTGTTCTGCTCCAGGAGTGTGTGTTCTGCTCCAGGAGTGTGTGTTCTGCTCCAGGAGTGTGTGTTCTGCTCCAGGAGTGTGTGTTCTGCTCCAGGAGTGTGTGTTCTGCTCCAGGAGTGTGTGTTCTGCTCCAGGAGTGTGTGTTCTGCTCCAGGAGTGTGTGTTCTGTTCCAGGAGTGTGTGTTCTGCTCCAGGAGTGTGTGTTCTGCTCCAGGAGTGTGTGTTCTGCTCCAGGAGTGTGTGTTCTGCTCCAGGAGTGTGTGTTCTGCTCCAGGAGTGTGTGTTCTGCTCCAGTAGTGTGTGTTCTGCTCCAGGAGTGTGTGTTCTGCTCCAGGAGTGTGTGTTCTGCTCCAGGAGTGTGTGTTCTGCTCCAGGAGTGTGTGTTCTGCTCCAGGAGTGTGTGTTCTGCTCCAGGAGTGTGTGTTCTGCTCCAGTAGTGTGTGTTCTGTTCCAGGAGTGTGTGTTCTGCTCCAGGAGTGTGTGTTCTGCTCCAGGAGTGTGTGTTCTGCTCCAGGAGTGTGTGTTCTGCTCCAGGAGTGTGTGTTCTGTTCCAGGAGTTTGTGTTCTGCTCCAGGAGTGTGTGTTCTGTTAGTGTGTGTTCTGTTCCAGGAGTGTGTGTTCTGCTCCAGGAGTGTGTGTTCTGCTCCAGGAGTGTGTGTTCTGCTCCAGGAGTGTGTGTTCTGTTACAGGAGTGTGTGTTCTGTTACAGGAGTGTGTGTTCTGCTCCAGGAGTGTGTGTTCTGTTAGTGTGTGTTCTGCTCCAGGAGTGTGTGTTCTGCTCCAGGAGTGTGTGTTCTGCTCCAGGAGTGTGTGTTCTGTTAGTGTGTGTTCTGTTCCAGGAGTGTGTGTTCTGCTCCAGGAGTGTGTGTTCTGTTAGTGTGTGTTCTGTTCCAGGAGTGTGTGTTCTGCTCCAGGAGTGTGTGTTCTGTTAGTGTGTGTTCTGTTCCAGGAGTGTGTGTTCTGCTCCAGGAGTGTGTGTTCTGTTAGTGTGTGTTCAGTTCCAGGAGTGTGTGTTCTGCTCCAGGAGTGTGTGTTCTGCTCCAGGAGTGTGTGTTCTGCTCCAGGAGTGTGTGTTCTGCTCCAGGAGTGTGTGTTCTGTTCCAGGAGTGTGTGTTCTGTTAGTGTGTGTTCTGTTCCAGGAGTGTGTGTTCTGCTCCAGGAGTGTGTGTTCTGCTCCAGGAGTGTGTGTTCTGTTAGTGTGTGTTCTGTTAGTGTGTGTTCTGTTCCAGGAGTGTGTGTTCTGTTCCAGGAGTGTGTGTTCTGCTCCAGGAGTGTGTGTTCTGTTAGTGTGTGTTCTGTTCCAGGAGTGTGTGTTCTGCTCCAGGAGTGTGTGTTCTGTTAGTGTGTGTTCTGTTCCAGGAGTGTGTGTTCTGCTCCAGGAGTGTGTGTTCTGTTAGTGTGTGTTCTGTTCCAGGAGTGTGTGTTCTGCTCCAGGAGTGTGTGTTCTGTTCCAGGAGTGTGTGTTCTGTTAGTGTGTGTTCTGCTCCAGGAGTGTGTGTTCTGTTAGTGTGTGTTCTGCTCCAGGAGTGTGTGTTCTGTTCCAGGAGTGTGTGTTCTGTTCCAGGAGTGTGATGTTTTAAAAGATTCATCCAGCACTTTGACTTAATTAGATGTTATCTTTTGAGCAAATGACACTTGAACATAAAGGAATGGCTGTGTTTTAGGTGTGCCATTCAGTGTGTGTGTGTGTGTGTGTGTGTGTGTGTGTGTGTGTGTATGTGTGTGTGATGGTGCAATAGTGCCATCTATAGTTGAACACGTGTAATTTCTCCTCTGAACGAGGCCCTTCAGAAAGAGAAAAGCATGAGGTTTTCTTCTGCATTATCATCAATAGAAAGGCGTTTATACATCTCTTCACACAGCTATGATAAATAATGATATATAATGATAAATAATGATAATAATGATATGGAATTGACTCAGTTTTTCGTGCGTGTCACATTTGAGATGAGAATCATGTTTGGAGATTGAGTTGATGTTCATCATGTCATATGTGACCCTGGATCACCCAGTCTCGAGTCGCACGGGTATATCTGTGGCAATATCCAACAATACACTGTATGGATCAAAATTATCGATTTTTCTTTTATGCCAAAAATCATTAGGATATTAAGTAAAGATGATGTTCCATGAAGATATTTTGTAAATTTCCTACTGTAAATATATAAAACATGTATTTGTGTGAGTGAGTGCAGCACAATCGTCAACATAAATGAACAACTTTAAAGGAGAATGTCTCAATGTTTTTTTGCACCCTCAGATTCCAGATGTCCAATAGTTGCATCTCGGTCAAATATTGTAATATCCTAACAAACCACACATCAATGGAAAGATTATTTATTCAGCTTTCAGATGATGTATACATCTCAGTTTCACAAAATTGACCCATGTGACTGGTTTTGTGGTGCAGGGTCACATATAGTCACACAGACTCCACATAATGTTTATAATATCTTCATGCCTTATGTCACATTTAGCGGATTAAAGCTGGACGATGATATAGTTAGATACGAGTAATCAAGCAAGCAGATTTGCCATACATTGTTTAAATAGCTTTATGTGAGTGAAGTGTGTGTGTTCTCTTTTTCTTCTTAAAGTCTTTTTGTTCATATGTTTCTCTTATAGTCTTTAATAGTATTTCAGTGTGTTTCACTTCTACTCTGTTTGGCAAGGATGATCCTAAGCGTTATATTAAAGTCCCCCTGTAGTCAATAATTGTATCCCTTAAAACTCATCTTTGATCACCAAAATTACACATTTAAACGTTTTTCCTTGAAAAAAATTCTTCATGCCTTAAAATATCTTGACTGTAACTCGACACCCTTGCCTCATTTAGTATGCGCGGTTCTATGAATATGCAAATGAGCCCCGCCTCCACTCACTCACTCAGCTCAGAGATCCACTGGTTGACGATCACACGTTGATCTGATTGGTTACAAGGTAGTTTGTGACGTCAGAAACACCAGCGATTTCAAAGCGTGTTTTTGAGACTGTCTTTGGTTCACTGCAGTTTTAAGGAGGAAATACTCAGCAATGGTGTCGACTTATGAACTTACACATGCTTTGTCTTAAAGCGTATTAAACACACCACATAGACACATAAACTACATTAAAAGCTGGATTTTCATGTTAAATATCTAACTGCAATGCACTAACAATTAAATGAATCATTTGATTCAGTGCACTTGTACATGTTTTACATTGTACTTGTATTTAAAAATACCTGCATGTAATTAATGTCTGTAATGACTTCTATAATTACACTGTTAACCCTTAAACCTCCCCACACCACCAAACCTGCCTGTCTATTTCTATCTAAATAATAATTTGGCAAAAATTGGCAATTTAATTTTTTTATCAGAAGTGATTGTTTGTTTGTGTTTGTTTGTTTTATAGCAATCCCCAAATATAATTACGATGTGTTTTGAGGACAATAGAATAGATGAAATCTTCACACATCAGAAACGCAGCGTGTGTGCCAGCAGTCCTTCAAGATCTGTGAAGAAACCCGTGAAACTTACAGCCAGAAAGCAGGAGGATATCGCCGGCTCTGCTGTGAGACTGTGTGAAACATCACGACGTTCAGCCTTCATGTGCACGATAGGATAACATAAGAGCTCTCATCATACTGAAAACTGTTACAGTATTTATTAGTTAATAAACCTAAATCTGAAGTGCAACCAATGCATCGAATCATGAAACTTGTGTCAGCGCCGGGAGTGTCTCGATTGGACACACATCACGATCCTGAACTCTCGACACCAGATCACTGCGATACTCAAGACACATGATAAAAGGTGTACAGAAAATGATGAAATGCTAAATGTGATCCTACATTGTGTGTGTAAATGAACAGGCTTGGACTTGGTGCTGAAACCCAATGAACAGGACAATAGAGACACCAGAATAACAATATTCATGATTCTGAAGATGAAAATACTGAATTATTGTAGATGAATATGCTTGATCTCTGTCACTGACTAGATATATTTAAAATAATGTAGGACACTTTTACTGGTAACATCAGACATCTGGCATTATCAGGACACACTAATATTCCCCCATTGCATTATTATACATTATATTCTACATTATATATAGCAGTTTAATGCAGTTCTGGCACTAAAACTCTGAAAACTTGATTTTTTTCCTCACACAGTCATTTTTATTTTGAGTGAATTATATAAAATACATATTGTTGCATTTTTGTACTGCGCTATATTGTGACACCGCTAGTCAATGCCCAGCCTAAACTGAACACACACTGTGGTAACACTGCTGCTGAGACAGTACAGCGCTGATGCTGGCGTTAGAGAAGGCATGGATCGATTGGTCGTTGAGTTTGTGCCGGATGATTATTTTCAGAGGCTCGAGTCGTGAGATTCACTGTCAGATGTTCAAACGCTTGCTTCCGCCGGTGCGTGCGAGAGACACACACACACACACACACTCATCAGAGGCGGAGCTAAAGCTGCTCTTTAAGAGCCTCACGGGCCCTCGATCTGATATCGACATCAGCAGACGGGCCCTTGAGAACCGGCTCCATCGGCCCTCAAACACACACACACACACACACACACACACACACACACACACGCTTTTATCCTGCACTTCTGTGTCCAGGTGGGTTTCTGCAGGACATCGATCGCTCGAGGTGTCAGGAGCGCAGGAAAATCAAACCCGTCTCTGATTACTTCCACATTACTGCTGAAAAAGAACATAAAAAGAAATGGAAACCTTTAAACCTGCTTAATACATAAATGATGACCTCTGGGGTCGTCCCGGGACGCCCGATCGATGCGGCAGCTAATAGAGGAGCGCTTCACCTGTGAACACGCCAGCTCCTTACACAAGAGCTTATTTCATTACTGTCCACATGACATTTACATCCAGCAGGTCCTAAAGTCACAATCAAACGCTTCCCATCCGGAGACTCCTGCGGGATATCTGTGCTCGACCCCAACACTCTCTCTCTCTCACTGAGACACTGGTGGAGCTTTATTTTTAGGTCTTTTACATTTAGTCAATTTAGTCTGCAATTATTTTGTGGATTGGTCTAAAATCGCATAAAACTATATTATTATTAATATTAATATTGTCATTATTAGCGAAGTTAATATCACTATTATTGCTGCTGCCACTATTATTATTACTACTACTACAAATATTATTATTACGATTGTTTCAAATTGTCTAGATATCTATTAGTCACTCAGTCAGTTTATATCTATATATATGCAAGTATGTATGTGTGTGTTCAACATTTTTGATAGATAAATATATATATATACAGTACAGGCCAAAAGTTTGGAAACATTACTATTTTTAATGTTTTTGAAAGAAGTTTCTTCTGCTCATCAAGCCTGCGTTTATTTGATCAAAAATACAGAAAAAAAAATTAATATTGTGAAATATTATTACAATTTAAAATAATTGGTTTTCAATTTATTATACTTTAAATTATCATTTATTTCTGTGATGCAAAGCTGAATTTGATCATCAAAGAAACTTCTTTCAAAAACATTAAAAATAGTAATGTTTCCAAACTTTTGGCCTGTACTGTATATATATATATATATATATATATATATATGTATGTATATATATATATGTATATAAAAATGTTGTTATATCACACTGGAATAACCTATTCATTAAAAGTATTACTGTACCTGTATATACTATTATATCTATATATTTAGCTCTTCTTTTGTGTACTTGTCTGTATATGTCATTGGTCTATTTAAAAATAAAATAAAACGGGGGGAAAAAATAAACATTTAGTCATTTTACAGTGTTTTTGTCACCCTTATTAGTTTTGATATATATTTATATGAAAATTCTGGACCAACACTGAAAATTCAGCATGCACTCACCAAACATTTAAACTAAATAATAAATCAATAATCCATAATCAAGCAAACACTCAAACTGAGTTTGGGACTAAACATGTAAATTGCACATGAGGCAGTTTTATATCACCGTTTTAATAACAGACTTCTTTCTGCTCCAGTTTGTTGGTTAAATATGAGCATTTTAACGACAATAAACTATAATAACTTGTTTTAATTAAAGATTTATTGAAACATGCATTAAATAATGAAGACATTACTTACAGGTCAAGTAAAAATATGATAAATATGCATATACAAATATATAATATAGTGTATATATTTATCAGAATGCTTTCTAGCTGATGATGGTTATTACTCAAATCTAATTATGCTGAAACAAAGTGAATTGATCTGAATTTGCTAATTATTTTTTAAATTGAATCAGTGGTTCATGTTCAATCGGCGTGTTCACACACACACACACACACAGACACACACACACACACACACACACACACACACACACACACACACACACACACACACACACACACACACACACACACACACACACACACACACACACACACACACACACACACACACACACACACACACACACACACACACACACACACACACACACACACAGATAAAGAGTCTAGCCTAAAGCTCTTGTAATGTGTTTGTGTGTTCTGCCTAATGTAGTTTGCTCAGTCTTGTTTAGTGATGACGGAGAGCGATAGGCTTATCTCGGTTTGCTGAAGGCATGAGTATCAGACGCGTTCGCTCCAGCGCTGACGTCACGTTACGCTGTGTGTGTGTGTGTGTGTGTGTGTGTTCACGTCTGGAGCTTGACCAGGAGGAGATGTGGACACTGCGACTGACAGAGCGCAGTGTTGTGTGTTGGGTTAGTGTGTGTGTGTGTGTTGATCACTGACGCTGCTGGATCTCCTGTGTGTGATGTTCACATGATGGGGTTTGTTGTTTGTTAGAGCTCAAAAACAACTTCCATTCATTGACAGAATAAATGAACAAATATACAAACACAAAAGCAGCTCAGAGAATACAGACTTTCATTACAAACTATTAGCTCACATTATGGATGAACAAAGTGCTCATCTGTAAAATCCAAATAACTAAATTAAATGTTTGCAACTCTAGGGTCCAGATAATTAAAAACGTCCCCCATACTCTGTGAAGAAGGTCCGTCTTCTGTGAGGTGGTCACGTGATCAGGGTTCCCACGGCTCCTCAAAATCCTTGAAAGTTTGTGAATCTGATAAAAAAGTATTTTTTTTAAATAAATGGATAAACAGGTACAGATCATCGAAAGTGCCTGAATTTATTTTGTGCAAGAAGTTTCCTGGAAAAGATTCCACATGATTCCCTCCGGTCCGCTAATGTTATTTCGCCAACACTTCGTGGCCTGCGCGCACTAGCTTGCTTGATTTACGTTAGTTACACGCATTTACACGTTACGTTAAGTGTTTCCCGCGTGAGGTACTTTGTGTTGTACGTTGCCATGACGAACACGCGCACAAAACTGTAACAATGTATCTTACAAGGTAACACGATGTAACCTTGCTCTCACTCGAAACGTGTCCCACATGAAGTCCTTGAGTTTGAGGGTGTATAGCAGAGCCGCACGATATTGAAGAAAAATGCCATATGCAGTAACTCATTAAATAATGCGATATTAGATATGCGATACGATAATGCTTAAAAAGTGTGTAAAATAAACTTAAATTATCTTTAAAATATATTTAAGATTATATAACCTACATGTGTTTCACATTCTTTTTGTGACGAGAAAACATCCCTAAACATCTGACAGTGAACATCAGTGTATTACTGTAGCGTAAGAAGAGTTACTTTAACATCAGTGGGGGTCAGGGGGTCAGGTTATCCTACATTAGGGTTATTAATGACAGAAACTCAATAATCACATGTAAAACTAAACACTGCTTAGTTTTCACTGTATGAATTAAATATATCCTGATTCTTATTAAAGCTACTAAAGTGATTCAGCCGAGAGTGAGTGATTTACTCTCTGTGTTCATGACACCAGTTATTGCAAGCGGTGGCGATAAGCATATAGCGATATATACATTTGCGATATTTCGATGATTTCGATATATTGTGCAGCCCTAGTGTTGGACCTGGAAAGTCCTTGAAAGCTCCTTGAATTTGAAGTTAGCCGAGGTGTGTGAACCCTGCGTGATGTTTAATAATGTTTGTGTGTGTGATCTGAACATCTTTCCTCCATCTCCTGTGTGTTCAGGAGGAGCTGTGTGTGGAGGCCGTGTCTGTCGGGGCCATTCTGTCCGACTACCAGAGAATACGGGTGGAAAACGTGTAAGTGGAGATCCTCTCTCTCGCTTCTCCTTTCCCTTTCTCACACACAACACACCACATTATGTCCTTGAGTCATTTACAACAAAGACTTGTATCGCCACCGCATCATGCTGGACGTTCAGATGCTCATGTGCTGATGTGATCCGGCTCATTTCCCTCTGTGTTCCTCGAGCTGAACTCAACGACTGCGAGGAGGAGTTGCACATTTATATGCAAGGCAAGTTTATTTACATAGCACATTTCATACACAATGGTAATTCAAAGTGCTTTGCATGAAAAGGATTTAAAAAATAATCACAAGAATTACAATAAAAGTAAAGAAATGATTTAAAGTGTTTTAAAGTCCCCCTGTAGTCAATCATTTTATCCCTTAAAACTCGTCTTTTGAAAATCCAGCGTTTAATGTAGTTGATGTGTCTATGTGGTGTGTTTAATATGCTTTTTTTTTTTTTTTTTTTTTTTTTTTTAATATGCTTTAAGACAAACCTTGTGTAAGTTCATAAGTCGACACCATTGCTGAGTATTTTCTCCTTAAAACTGCAGTGAACCAAAGACAGTCTCAAAAACACGCTTTGAAATCGCTGGTGTTTCTGACGTCACAAACTACCTTGTAACCAATCAGATCAACGTGTGATCGTCAACCAGTGGATCTCTGAGCTGAGTGAGTGAGTGGAGGCGGGGCTCATTTGCATATTCATAGAACCGTGGATACTAAATGAGGCAAGGGTGTCGAGTTACATTCAAGATATTTTAAGGCATGAAGAATTTTTTTCAAGGAAAAAACATTTAAATGTGTCATTTTGGTGATTAAAGATGAGTTTTAATGGATACGATTATTGACTACAGGGGGACTTTAACTATTAGTGACTCCAAACATTAAACAGACTAGCATTAAACTAGTGATATATTTCACAATGTTTTTCATGTTCACAGCCGATTTGCCTGCCTCTCACTCGAGCTGTGCATGTATCCGCTGTCAGTCAGCTATTGTTCCTCCACAGGATAAGTGGTGTAACCCTACCTGTATACCTGACATCCCATGATGCCGAGGGGCACAGCGTATCGTGCTAATCACTTGCGCTCTCGCTTTGACCCGTGGCGTTAGCATTGAGCTGACGTCCACCCATGTCACATGAGCTGGCGTTCAGCCAAGCTGGAGAGCGAGCGCTAATTGTCAATGTCAATTTTATTTCTATAGCACAACTAAACACAGCACCAGTTGACCAGTGTGCTTTACAATACATAACATTAAGAAAAACCATAAACGAAACACACAATACAATGCATTTCATCATTGACCAGATGCTAGTTCAAAAAGGTAAGTTTTTAGCCTAGATTAAAAATCAGACATGGATGGAGCAGCTCTGATACTGAATGGCAATGCATCAGCCACTGGAAACACACGGTCACAGCTACTTTTCAGCTTTGATTTCGGAATATGTAGCAATCTCTATTGTCTTTGTTTATCTCTATTGTATTGACTTTATTTAAAGTGGTCATCGGATGCTAAATGCACTTTTATATGGTGTTTGCACAACCACCATACAATGAAAAAAATCCATTATCTCCTTTTTTTTAATCCTCAAAAAAGTCTAAACACTCTCAATAATCAAGCCGTTTGGACTTTCTGAGCAATATGATGTCATATTGCTCATGCTCCGCCCACGACCATTGACGGACTGTCCCGTATTAGCATATTTCCTGTATTAGCATATTTACACCCTCGACCATTGACGGACTGTCCCGTATTAGCATATTTACGCCCTCAACCACTGACGAACTGTCCCGTATTAGCATATTTCCTGTATTAGCATATTTACACCCTCGACCATTGACGGACTGTCCCGTATTAGCATATTTACGCCCTCGACCACTGACGAACTGTCACGTATTAGCATATTTACGCCCACGACCACTGACGGACTGGCCCGTATTAGCATATTTACGACCACGACCACTGACGAACTGTCCCGTATTAACATATTTACGCCCTCGACCACTGACGAACTGTCCCGTATTATCATATTTACGCCCTCGACCACTGACGAACTGTCCCGTAGTAGCATATTTACGCCCTCAACCACTGACGGACTGTCCCGTAGTAGCATATTTACGCCCTCAACCACTGACGAACTGTCCCGTAGTAGCATATTTACGCCCTCAACCACTGACGAACTGTCCCGTAGTAGCATATTTACGCCCTCAACCACTGACGAACTGTCCCGTAGTAGCATATTTACGCCCTCAACCACTGACGGACTGTCCCGTAGTAGCATATTTACGCCCTCAACCACTGACGAACTGTCACGTATTAGCATATTTACGCCCTCGACCACTGACGAACTGTCACGTATTAGCATATTTACGCCCACGACCACTGACGGACTGGCCCGTATTAGCATATTTACGACCACGACCACTGACGAACTGTCCCGTATTAATATATTTACGCCCTCGACCACTGACGGACTGTCCCGTAGTAGCATATTTACGCCCTCGACCACTGACGAACTGTCCCGTATTAACATATTTACGCCCTCGACCACTGACGAACTGTCCCGTATTAACATATTTACGCCCTCGACCACTGACGAACTGTCCCGTAGTAGCATATTTACGCCCTCAACCACTGACGGACTGTCCCGTAGTAGCATATTTACGCCCTCAACCACTGACGAACTGTCCCGTAGTAGCATATTTACGCCCTCAACCACTGACGAACTGTCCCGTAGTAGCATATTTACGCCCTCAACCACTGACGAACTGTCCCGTAGTAGCATATTTACGCCCTCAACCACTGACGGACTGTCCCGTAGTAGCATATTTACGCCCTCAACCACTGACGGACTGTCCCGTAGTAGCATATTTACGCCCTCGACCACTGACGAACTGTCACGTATTAGCATATTTACGCCCTCGACCACTGACGGACTGGCCCGTATTACCATATTTACGCCCTCGACCACTGACGAACTGTCACGTATTAGCATATTTACGCCCTCGACCACTGACGGACTGGCCCGTATTAGCATATTTACGACCACGACCACTGACGAACTGTCCCGTAGTAGCATATTTACGCCCTCGACCACTGACGGACTGGCCCGTATTACCATATTTACGACCACGACCACTGACGAACTGTCCCGTATTAACATATTTACGCCCTCAACCACTGACGGACTGTCCCGTAGTAGCATATTTACGCCCTCGACCACTGACGGACTGGCCCGTATTACCATATTTACGCCCTCGACCACTGACGAACTGTCCCGTATTAACATATTTACGACCACGACCACTGACGAACTGTCCCGTAGTAGCATATTTACGCCCTCAACCACTGACGGACTGTCCCGTAGTAGCATATTTACGCCCTCGACCACTGACGGACTGGCCCGTATTAGCATATTTACGACCACGACCACTGACGGACTGGCCCGTATTAGCATATTTACGACCACGACCACTGACGAACTGTCCCGTAGTAGCATATTTACGCCCTCGACCACTGACGAACTGTCACGTATTAGCATATTTACGCCCTCGACCACTGACGGACTGGCCCGTATTAGCATATTTACGACCACGACCACTGACGAACTGTCCCGTAGTAGCATATTTACGCCCTCGACCACTGACGGACTGGCCCGTATTACCATATTTACGACCACGACCACTGACGAACTGTCCCGTAGTAGCATATTTACGCCCTCGACCACTGACGAACTGTCCCGTATTAACATATTTACGCCCTCGACCACTGACGGACTGGCCCGTATTACCATATTTACGCCCTCGACCACTGACGAACTGTCCCGTATTAACATATTTACGCCCTCGACCACTGACGAACTGTCCCGTATTAACATATTTACGCCCTCGACCACTGACGGACTGGCCCGTATTACCATATTTACGCCCTCGACCACTGACGAACTGTCCCGTATTAACATATTTACGACCACGACCACTGACGAACTGTCCCGTAGTAGCATATTTACGCCCTCGACCACTGACGAACTGTCCCGTATTAACATATTTACGCCCTCAACCACTGACGGACTGTCCCGTAGTAGCATATTTACGCCCTCGACCACTGACGGACTGGCCCGTATTACCATATTTACGCCCTCGACCACTGACGGACTGTCCCGTATTAACATATTTACGCCCTCGACCACTGACGAACTGTCCCGTATTACCATATTTACGCCCTCAACCACTGACGGACTGTCCCGTAGTAGCATATTTACGCCCTCGACCACTGACGGACTGGCCCGTATTACCATATTTACGCCCTCGACCACTGACGAACTGTCCCGTAGTAGCATATTTACGCCCTCGACCACTGACGAACTGTCCCGTATTAACATATTTACGCCCTCGACCACTGACGGACTGGCCCGTATTACCATATTTACGCCCTCGACCACTGACGAACTGTCCCGTATTAACATATTTACGCCCTCGACCACTGACGAACTGTCCCGTATTAACATATTTACGCCCTCGACCACTGACGAACTGTCCCGTATTAACATATTTACGCCCTCAACCACTGACGGACTGTCCCGTAGTAGCATATTTACGCCCTCGACCACTGACGGACTGGCCCGTATTACCATATTTACGCCCTCGACCACTGACGGACTGTCCCGTATTAACATATTTACGCCCTCGACCACTGACGAACTGTCCCGTATTACCATATTTACGCCCTCAACCACTGACGGACTGTCCCGTATTACCATATTTACGACCTCGACCACTGACGAACTGCCCGTATTAGCATATTTACGCCCTCGACCACTGACGGACTGGCCCGTATTACCATATTTACGACCTCGACCACTGACGAACTGCCCGTATTAGCATATTTACGCCCTCGACCACTGACGGACTGTCCCGTATTACCATATTTACGACCTCGACCACTGACGAACTGCCCGTAGTACCATATTTACGCCCTCGACCACTGACGGACTGGCCCGTATTACCATATTTACGACCTCGACCACTGACGAACTGCCCGTATTAGCATATTTACGACCTCGACCACTGACGAACTGCCCGTATTAGCATATTTATGCCCTCGACCACTGATGAACTGCCCGTATTAGCATATTTACGCCCTTGACCACTGACGGACTGGCCCGTATTACCATATTTACGACCTCGACCACTGACGAACTGCCCGTATTAGCATATTTACGACCACTGACGAACTGCCCGTATTAGCATATTTATGCCCTCGACCACTGATGAACTGCCCGTATTAGCATATTTACGCCCTTGACCACTGACGGACTGGCCCGTATTACCATATTTACGACCTCGACCACTGACGAACTGCCCGTATTAGCATATTTACGCCCTCGACCACTGACGAACTGCCCGTATTAGCATATTTACGACCTCGACCACTGACGAACTGCCCATATTAGCATATTTACGCCCTTGACCACTGATTAACTGCCCGTATTAGCATATTTACGCCCTCGACCACTGACAAATTGTTTATTATTATTATCATTTAAAGAGACATGCACCGAAACGGGTCGCTGTGAACAGAGCTGTTTTTGAGGAGGTAAAAGGGTGTTGTTTTACATAACCATTGAGGAATTTTAACCAGAGTATGTTACAAACTTTACATGAAGACCCTAAAGAATCACACCAACTTGTGGGAAATGGGCATCCGATGACCCCTTCAACAAATAGTGTTTGAAGTGGTGTCAGAGTGCCGCCCTCTTTTCTCTTCACATCCATCATGTCCTCCTGCACGCCTGCTCAGTTTGCATTGTTCCTCTCAGTTCTCCACCTGTGGTGTTTGTGTTCTCCGCAGGTGTGCCAGGCTTCAGCTCCAGCCGCTGGCGTACCTGTGGCGCCGAGACCAGGCCGAGCTGCTCAGAGAGATCATATCAAGCGGCCTCGACGCCCTCCTCATCAAAGTGGCAGCGATCGGTGGGTGACGGCCTTTAAATCAGGCAGGGCTTGAGCAGTCCAGCCTCTATTGAGTGTTTACACTGATCCTTCTTTTAGACTGGCAGCACTGCACGATTTAGGGGAAACAATCTAATAGCGATTTTTCTGATTGAAGATTAAAAGCGTTTTGCTGTGTTTACATTGATTATGGATCAATATGGCTATAAAATTAAATGTATTATTATTATTATGGTAACACTTCACAATAAGGTTCATTAGTTAACATTAATTTTAACATTTACTAATACATTATTAAAATCAAATGTTGAACAATACGAATTTGAAGTGTCTCAGCTGATGGCATTATTTTAACGGCTTTAATATAGCGCCCAGATTTTCTTATTGGGCCAATAACATTAAAAATGAACATATATCGGCCGATACTGATATGGTGGCCGATACATCGTGCATCCCTAACTTATTTAATGAAATCTCAGCTTTTGAGGTTTGATAAATACACATACGTTTTTTTCTCTTCATTTAATTGTGCAGCCCTATGTTCAGGTGATGCAGGGCTGAAACTAGCAAGAAGAAGAAGGAAATATCTTCAGTTTGACCTGCACACAAGCACAGGGATGGAAACATTGAGGCCTTTTCAAACTAACAAGGGAACATGGTTAAGTGATTTGATAGATGTAGGGCTGGGGGAAAATCACCAAGATTTCTGCCTTGATCTATGAAAATTTATAATTGTGTAGTAATTCTGTTGATTTAAAAAGCCCACGCCTTTTAAAACATTACTAATATAGACAATGTACAGCACTACAAATACAGCATCTGTAGTATCATGTACCACCAAAATTACATTTACACTTTGATGTTTTTGAACCATGGTACACTGAGAATCGTTTTGTAATGGCACTGATCCTGTGTGATGCCTGAACTTTGCAGCCCGGATCAGATGACATCGGTAATTCACACATGGGTGGTTCTTCAGGGGATGTGTGCATTGGAACACACCCAGGGTGTCTTTTAATCCCTGAAATGTCTGCGGTGTCACCTGCTCTCTCACTCCTGTTTCACGCACCGCTGCAAGGGAAACGCTGATCAGGTTCCACATTTAAAGTTGAACTGAAGGGAAAAGTTTTTGTGGTGGCCTGATGTACAGGTATTTACACACTGGGCATGTGTGGATTGATAGAAATAATGATATCAACATGTAATATGTGAGTTTTAAACTGATTAGTAAGTAACCAAAACGGCATGCTCGGGAACAGTGCTTAAATAAAGCAAAAAGCTCTGCTTTACATTATGCCTGAGAACAGCCCTTACCCATAACATGACCAGAACATTAACTTAACATCACAATACCATCATTGCAACATCACTACATCATTATTGTAACCTCACCATAACATCACCATAATATCTCTCTAGCAGCTCTGCAACATCACTGTAACATCACCATAAACCTCACCACAACATCAGCGTAACATCACAGCAACATCTCTGTAACATCACCATATTATTACTCTCTGTAACATCACCATAACATCACTGTAATATCTCGTAACATCACCATAACATTACTGTTACTCATCACCATAAACCTCACCACAACATCAGCGTAACATCACAGCAACATCTCTGTAACATCACCATAACATCACTGTAATATCTTGTAACATCACCATAACATTAGTCACACATCACCATAAACCTCACCACAACATCAGCGTAACATCACTGTAACATCACCATAACATCACTGTAATATCTCGTAACATCACCATAATTACTGTAATATCTCGTAACATCACCATAATTACTGTAACATCTCGTAACATCATTGTAACATCACAATAACCTCACCATAATGTTACTGTATCATCACCGTAACATCTCCGCAACGTCTCCACAGCATCATTGTAACATCTTTGTAACGTCACCATAATTGCTGTAACATCTCTGTAACATCACCATAACATTACTCTCTGTAACATCACCATAACATCACTGTAATATCTCGTAACATCACCATAACATTACTGTTACTCATCACCATAAACCTCACCACAACATCAGCGTAACATCACTGCAACATCTCCATAACATCACTGTAATATCTTGTAACATCACCATAACATTACTGTTAGACTTCACCATAAACCTCACCACAACATCAGCATAACATCACCATAACATCACTGCAACATCTCTGTAACATTACTGTAATATCTCGTAAAAACCATAATTACTGTAATATCTCGTAACATCACCATAATTACTGTAACATATCTGTAACATCACCATAACATTACTGTAATATCTCGTAACATCATTGTAACATCACAATAACCTCACCATAATATTACTGTATCATCACCGTAACATCTCCGCAACGTCTCCACAGCATCATTGTAACATCTCTGTAACATCACTGTAATATCTCGTAACATCACCATAACATTACTGTAATATCTCGTAACATCACCATAACATCACTGTAACATCTCTGTAACATCACCATAACATCACTGTAATATCTCGTAACATCACCATAACATCACTGTAATATCTTGTAACATCACCATAACATTACTGTAATATCTCGTAACATCACCATAACATCACTGTAACATCTCTGTGACATCACCATAACATCACTGTAATATCTCGTAACATCACCATAACATCTCTGTGACATCACCATAACATCACTGTAATATCTCGTAACATCACCATAACATCACTGTAACATCTCTGTGACATCACCATAACGTCACTGTAACATCTCTGTGACATCACCATAACATCACTGTAACACACAGCGGCAGCAGCAACATGATAAAGGACACCAATGTGCTAAATTTATTAATAGCAATAGATCAGAATAAAACAGTTTGGCGCATTTATGGTTGTCAAACAGCAAGAGCGCTTCATATGATGTGTGCCATAGACTGTGACTTTTATAATGGCTTCAAGCGTGGCTCAACCAATCAGAATTTAGATTTGGGAAATATCCGTTTTATAATTATAGTTTGATAAAACTTAGTTCACTGTCAGAATTTTTTTTTACCTTTAGAGGTATAAAAGCTTGTCTCTGGCACAGTAAATGGACAAATCTGTACCTTATCTGTTCCTAAAAGGTGCCTTAGAGTAATACGTACCCTTAAGGTACAACTATGGACCATTTAGGGGTAAATAATGTACAAAGACCCCTAAAGTTACAATTTTATGCACGATTTGTACGACGTTGACTTTGAAATGCGTGTGTTTGTGGTTAACACTAATGGACTGGTAACGGTGAACTGGAGAAGGTTATATCTCAGTAGCTCTTTTGCATAAAATGTTTATATTGAGCTTTAAAGCTTGAGTGATTAGAATGTAAATGTGGAGTTGTAAATCTTCCGTCCCTTTCTATTATTTGAAGGGTTTCAGATGAATTGGGATTACCACTTGTTTTTTTTTCTATCAAAATCCCTTTTCTCCCCCCAACAAATCCCGTCCCGTGTCTTATCTGCGCTCTTCTAAATGTGTTTTTAAGCTGATAATTCAGCGTGTGAATATGAGCGATCACACCGTCTGTGTTTTAAACCCTTCGCTGCAGGAGACACTCAAGAGGAGCTTTGTGTTTTCTTGTGTATTTTCTGTCGCTTGTTTAGACTGATACTCACTGGATCCGTGTGTGTGTGTGTGTGTGTTGAAGGAATGTTAAATATCAGCCGAACGCTTGTCCAAATGAGCCCTGAGCGATCCGCCGGCACAGCTTACCCCCAAACCCCTACAGCACCGCCGGCTCTTGACAAATCATCCTCTAAAAGCAAATTCCCCACATATCTGGAAGAGTGTAATTATGCGAGGTGTGTGTTTTCTGCTTGGCTACAGGTAGAAGGGGAAGATGTTATCTCGGCTGGCTCTTCACCCGGCCTCAGGCACCGGTAATTAGAAATTAGAGGGTTTGGATGGACTTGCACTGCCTCAGGCCGTCGAGTAATTGAGGCTTTCATGGGTTTCATGGGTCGGGACTGCGTGTGTGTATTGGGTGACAGAGGTGTGTTGTACATTCACACACACCACAGGTGGAAATAAACACTTGTGACGTGAGAAATGTCTTCAAATGTGTGCCTGCTACGACTGTGGCGTACAAATAACAGTTGCACCATTTCTACCAAACAGCCTTGTAGCCGTACACTGTAGATTTAAAATGCTTTATGCAAGAATTGAAGGCATGTTTTCTTTTTTATGCACCTTTTATATGCTACATTATATTTGTACTAAAACATTTTAATATACAGTCAAAGCAACATTTATTCAGACACCTTCAACATTTCTCACATTAGAAACATTAGATAATACCAGTTTAGCTCAACCAATCACCAAGCAATGCTTCACTGTGTTCAGTCTGTGTGTAAAAAGAGCATTAGCAATTAAAGAAAACATGATCAGCTCAAAGTGTCTGAATCATTTTTAGTACCAAATGTGTATAAATGTTACCGGTAGAAGAATATTTGGGTATAATATGTCACAGTCTACTTTATTTTGCTCTCCTCACTTACATAAATGAACTATAGTGTCCTGCACACACTAGTAAAACTATATCAAAAATGATATCTGGGGTCTGAATAATGTCTGGTTTGACTTTATGAAAATACAAAGAATTTGTGAATTTTTTTGAATAATGACACAAATAAATTGGTACTTGAGTTTTGAACTGATTCACAGAAACAAATCAAATGTATTAACTCGACTCGCATGACAAAAAGAGTCATTAACGAGCCTCTAATGACACACTCTTTGTTACTAATGGCCAAATAAAAATGCACTAAAATATCCTTGCAATTATTCACATTGTCATAGTGAGGGAACAGTAAGGTAACAATAAGGTTCGTTAACATTTAAAAGTAACAACAAAGATTACTTTTACAGCATGAATTAATCTAAGTAAATGTTAATTGTAACACTTTATAATAAGATTCATTAGTTAGCATTAGATAATGTATTAACTAACATGAACTAACAATGAGCAACACATTTATTACAGTGTTTATTCATCTTTGTTAATGTTAGTTAATAATAATCCATCTGTTCATTGTTAGTTCACAGTGCATTCACTAATGTTAACTAATACAACCTTTGATTTTAATAACGTATTAGTAAAAATTAAAATTACTTTTAAATAAGACTAATAAATGCTGAGGAAGTATTGTTCATTCTTAGTTCATGTTAGCTAATGAACCTTATTGTAAAGTGTAACCATGTTAATTTATATATATTCTAGTCATTGTCGGCTCACGTTTGTTCATTATAAAAAGTTTTACACCACCAGAAATGTGTAGAAATGAAACGCTGCTATAAACATGTACTTTCATTCATACCTAAACGCATGAACTGGTGTTAACGACCTGTTGTTGAGCGTAACCTCACTGAAAATGGCTCCCGTTGTGAATATAGTGCCCACGCATCAGGCGTCTGCTCTCGTCACCGGTGATATGAACTATAATCCCGTAATAACACTTGAAGAGGAGGATTGTGGGTAATCGGGGGGGTTGACAGAAGACATTGGAAGCGTTTTAAAGGAGGGGGTCTGTGTTTATGAGACGTGTCCAAGTCCAAGACGATCTCCTGCATGCGTGTGCCAACAAGTTTGTGTAATCACGTCAGAAACCAGAGCAGAAGTTTGCGCGATCGCTCGCCACCTCCGTGAAGCCGGGCGGAGATAATTGGCTGGTGAATACGGCAGCGTTGGATATTCATGTAATTAGTTAATTGGTTGATTTGTGTGTGTGAGGATGTCCAGGCGCAGGGTTGTTTCCAGCTGTTAATTGGATGACAGTTCCAGTGGAAATTGGCATGTGTGAAGTTGAAAGGTCTGTTTGCAGTGTTACGGCGTTCCTGTGTTTATTGCGTGCTTTAGAATTTATTTTCTGCAATTATACGGACACTTTCGGCACGAACTTTTCCACTCGGATGGTTGGCATCATATTCTTATAATTGAAATGCACTCGACCCTTTCCTCGACATGTGTTTTATGTATTTTATTTAGGGATATGTGCAAATCTTGATGATCCAGGGAACATCGCTGGATGGAAATCATATCTGTTCTTCAGTTTCCATGATAGCAACGTAACATCTAGCATCCAGACTGATCGCCAAACCAACCAGACCTTTAGCTTAAATCCGTCTGCTTTTTTCCATTGGAATAATTTACAGTCCAGGTCAAACGTTTGGAAACATTACATTTTTTTATATTTTTGAAAGAAGTCTCTAATGCTCATCAAGCCTGCGTTTATTTGATCAAAAATACAGGAAAAAAAACAGTAATATTGTGAAATATTATTACAACTTAAAACAATAGTTTTCTATTTGAATATACTTAAAAAAAATCATTTATTCCTGTGATGCAAAGCTGAATTGTCAGCATCATTACTCCAGTCTTCAGTGTCACATGACATCCAGTCTATCACATGATCCTTTAGAAATCATCCTAATATTCTGATTTATTATGAGTGTTGGACACAGTTCTGCTGCCTAATATATTTGATGAATAAAAGGTTAAAAAGAACTGCATTTATTCAAAAAAATATATATTTTCTAACAATATAAATCTTCTTTACTATCACTTTTTAACACATCCTTGCTGAATAAAAGTATTGATTTATTTTTAAAAAAGAAAGAAAAAAAATTACTGACCCCAAATGACTGACCAGTAGTGTATATTGCTGTTACAGAAGATTTCTATTTTTAAAAAAAAAAATATATATATTTTTTATTCATCAAAGTATCCTAAAAAGTATCACAGGTTATGAAAAAATATTAAGCAGCAGAACTGTTTCCAACTTTGATAATGAATCCTCATATTAGAATGATTTCTGAAGGATCATGTGATAGACTGGAGTAATGATGCTGAAAATTCAGCTTTGATCACAGAAATAAATGATCATTTAAAGTATAATAAATTGAAAACCAATTATTTTAAATTGTAATAATATTTCACAATATTACTTTTTTTTTTTTCTGTTTTTTTGATCAAATAAATGCAGGCTTGATGAGCAGAAGAAACTTCTTTCAAAAACATTAAAAATAGTAATGTTTCCAAACTTTTGACCTGTACTGTATATAATTCTTCTTGTTTGCTGATTAACTGGAGTTTGTGGTAAAAGTGTAAAATATCTAACACTGCATTTGTCTGACACTCATATATAACATTTAATGATAATTTTCCAACTCTCCTGTCGAATAATAACCATAATGATGAACAGATTTAGCAATGTTAATATTCAGAGAAGCCTACACTTTCTTGGCAGGGACAAAAAAAGAAGATATTGTGAGAATTATTTATCTCCCCATACAATGCAAGTGTTTAAACTCTTCAAAACATCTTTTTTTTTTTCACACACAGAAGACAGAAAGTCATACAGGTTTGGATTGACATAAGGTTAAGTTACATAATTACATTCATTTTTGGTTGAACTATCCCTTATAAAGTGCTTGAACGAAGAGAAACTTGCTTCACCAGTTGCTGAAGAGGTCATTTTTTAATAAAAATGTACTTAAATATTCTGTAGTTAAGTATTTGCCTGTGGTAATATGTAAAATCCCACACTTTGGGAGCTCAATAACTCACTGTGATCCTGATTTGCTGTTGACATTTATGGCACAAACAGCGATGAGACTTTGAGATTGGTGCAGTTAAGAGTAACAGTTTCAATCCCAGGACAAAACTAGCCTGTGTGTTTGATTATGAGCATCAGGTCTTTATGAAAGTTCATAAACATCACATATCAGTCATGCATTGATTGTCGCATTAGTGTTTTTATTACTGCTTTAATGCGTTCAGTATGCAGGTTATACACTGTCAGTTTGAACTGGCTGTGATACACATCAGATGAGGTTATAATTGCAGCTTTATTCCATTTATTGGATAAAAAGATTAAATCTCTGATGTGTCTGCTGAATTGTATTCGTCGTACGGCTATTATTCCTCACACAGCTGTTGAATTTCTGATAAGAGCTCGAACAAATTTTCCCGATCTCTCTTAATCTCCCCATCTCGTGTGTGTTCGTTCGCTCTCCCCTACAAAGCTCTCGCTCACAGATCGGCCGATAACACGCCACTATTGTTTCGGCGCGGGTCTGCGAGAGCATTGTTCAGAAGATGAACTAGCTCACCTTCCAGCGCGAGATGCTTATTTCATCCGTTTTAAAGCTAAAATGTTCCTCAACATGAATCCAATTTAGCTGGCGTTGGATTAAAGCGGATCTGTCAGTCGAATCTGTGCGCTTTAATTCAGTAGCAGATTTGGTTCACATTAAGCATATAGGCAGGCCATTGGCGCTTTGACTGTTTAATGATGCTGTTGGCGATACTGGAGTCTGGTTGATAAGGGCTGAAAGATGAGGATTGCTCGACATGGAGCCTCTTAAACTTTACTTCGCTCAAGACCACGAGATCCTGCACTCTCAGACAAAAAAAGGTACAAAAGCTGTCACTGGAACGGTGCCCTTTAAAAACCTGCTAATACCATTTAGGTACTAATATGTTCACTTTTAGGTACAAGGGTGTAGCTTTTGAAAGCTTTTGTACCTTTTTTTCTGAGAGGGTCAGTTAGTTTTAGGGATGCGCCGATACGATAAATCTTTATATTTGAAAACCGATAACCGGTATTATCGGCTGATTAGTCTAAATACAAGTTTTTATATAATTTTTTTAGAGCCTGATTACATAAACAAAAGTCTCACTATTATAATCCATGTCCCAAGCACACAATTATGATGTTCTCATTATAATTTTATGTAGTCTATATGACACATGTTGCACTTTACTGTATTTTCCTTTTTTTACGTGATTCCAATCATATTTCAAGCAATTAAAAACCCTCATGTTGAACAGTGGCATCTGAAGTGTCTCAGCCGAAGGAGATAATGCATTATTTATCGGCTTTAATATATCGGCCAAATCTTCTTATCGGGCTGATAACGATAGCATTAAATATGAACATATATCGGCCGATACCGATATGGTGGCCGATATATCTTGCATCGCTAGTTATTTTATTGTTTCTGTAATAATAATCTAGCATCTAATAACATAAACATTTCCCAAAGTAAAAGACTTTCTTTCTTCTGTGAAGCACAGCAGGAGCAAGAAAGTTGTACAGGTTTGCATTGACACGAGAGCGAGTAAACAATGGTGGAATTATCCCAATCTGTTAATCACAGTTCATTACGACAATTGATTTGTACCGCAAGTCTTCTGAAATGTTGTCTAAATATTGAAATGAGGCATTATCTAATTAAATATGCATGCACTAATTTGCATGCATTTCCATAACATGAATCTGAACATTGGATAAAGCCAAGGTCTTTATTCTTGTTAATCATTTTTGACATATTAAAGGTTTTTGCGGAGGGGATTTTGGATTTCTCTTTTTATCACTCCAGAAATCAGAAAATACAGGTTTTTTTTTTTTCAAATGATGAATACATTTTGAAATGAATTTTCTTCATGTTTTCAGGAATCAAATGTTAAATGAATCAGGTGAATGTTAAATGAACAAAACCTTTAAAAATAAATAAATATATATATATATATATATACAGTGGAATGAAATAAACCTGTAAAGTTTGGTGTAAGAGCTGCTAAAGTGGTGATTTCTCATTTAGATTCCTGTATGTATTGGAAATGGACCCTTTTCTCATTTGTGAAAAGTCTCAGAAGCAAAAGTCATAAATGTCTATAGCGGTGAATGGGAGATGACCGCAAATATAATTTTTGTATTTGCATTTGCTCTAATAGTAAAAGAAAAAGTCTGTGATAGCGTTTCTACGACTTTCCAAAAGAGGAAAATATATAGAGAAAGATGTAAATCTTTCCGCCACTCCATCAGCTGTTGTATTAGAAACACCCTCGTGTCAATTTGTTTGTCATTTACTGCCAAGGTAATATCAGTGTTCGTACGGGTGCTTGAAATCCTTCAAAATGCTTGAATTTTGATGTTGTGTTTTCAAGGTTTGAAAAGTGCTTACATTTTGGATAAAATGCATGAAAATGCTTGAAATTGTAACTTGAAATTTCTTTCACAACAAATACCATATTAAATGGAGAAATAAAATGTAGCCCTTCAGATACAGAGCGATTAGCGCTACGCTTGCCAGAGCAAAAGTAGGCGGAGTTTTCATTTTGATTTCCGCGCTTGTTTGGATGCCCCGTCTTTATTGCCCGCGGGGGTAATCGCTACAGAGCGCAGCGGCAAAAGTTGAACTATTTTTAACTTGGACCGCGGCGTGCGCACGAGCTCGCCAATGCTGCGCTCCACTTTGGTCGACGCAGCAACAAAACGTCTTCACGCGGCGCAAGCCATTGAAATAAATGGCTGTCATAGCACAGCGGTGATAATGTAATGTTAGTATTGCATGTCCGTTATGGCACGTTCATTTCTGGAAGATGCAGTGAACACAGCCAAAGTTACAGCACAGTAACTGTAACGTTAACTACCCGCAAATTAAAGTGCATAACAACAATCGCTGATTGCTGAACAGAAATCGTGTCAGATGGAGTGTCATACTAACAAGTAAGTTAGCCTACTGTAAGGTTGAGAATGGCCTTATGCAATATTTACACTGCTCTATTCCAGTAGATAAATGTATATGTCTTGGCAATGAAAAAAAAAAAAAAAAAATTCAATTAATATAGGCTATTTATGAGGCAAGTGCCTGTGCACTGTCAGAGTCTTCTGGGTTAAAATGGAATTACAGGTTGTTGTTGCACTGTCTCAGATTTTGTTCAAACCTTGTCTATATCAACATGTGTCCCAAAACCAAGGCCTGTAAAATATTCCTGGTCAAATCCTGTCTTCATATTTTCAGCCCTTGAAATTACTTCAGTTTTACAGCCTGAAAATCACATTATCTGTGAAGCAATATTTGGACATTAATATAATGAAAAGTATTATTCATAGGCATTATCTACTTAGACAGTGATACATTTTGAAAAATAAAACTTGTGATTTGCTTAAATATCTGATCCTTCTGCTATATTACGAAACACAATTTTGCCTGTTTATAGCATTATCTCTTTTAATGTGATAAAAACACGAAATAATTTTGACTATGTATTGGCATGTAATTTACGCTGGTGAAAGGTGCTGGAAAAAGCTTTAAATGGACCTTGAAAGTGCTTGAATTTGACCTTGGAAAAGGTGTACGAACCCTGTAATATATCACAAGGTATAGCATTATAAATGTGTATTAAGTCCGCCTGTAGTCAATCATTTTTTCCCTTAAAACTCATCTTTAATCACCAACATGACATATTTAAACCCTTTTTCCTTGAAAGAAAGTCTTCATGCCTTAAAATATCTTGAATGTAACTCGACACCCTTGCCTCATTTAGTATTCGCGGTTCTATGAATATGCAAATGAGCTCCGCCTCCACTCACTCACTCAGCTCAGAGATCCACTGGTTGACGATCACACGTTGATCTGATTGGTTACAAGGTAGTTTGTGACGTCAGAAACACCAGCGATTTCAAAGTGTGTTTTTGAGACTGTCTTTGGTTCACTGCAGTTTTAAGGAGGAAATACTCAGCAATGGTGTCGACTTATGAATTTACACATGCTTTGTCTTAAAACAGATTAAACACACCACATAGACACATAAACAACATTGAAAGCTGGATTTTCACCACAGGGGGACTTTAAATGTACATGTTGGATGTTTTATTTCCTCTAGTCTGAAAGAAGACAAGTTATGTATGCAAAATATACCAAAATCTGTAAACTTGACCAGTGCATGTAAAAACAATGGTGTCTTGAAGTCCAGACTGAAGAAGCACGTAAGGAAAGAAAGCCGTATTGTAAGAACTTGTGACCTGAAAAGAATTTGCTCTAATTTGAAGCTCATGAAATCTAATGCAAAACTTGAGAATCCATTTGTGCGCAGTTCACTGGCTTGGAAGTTGACTGGATTAAATCTGAGTTTTATAGGATAATAATGAGTTAAGGACTTTTTTGCCGGCGTATCTCTCCTTGGGGCTCTGCTTGGACTCTGCTTGTCTAAAGGGCAGCGGGAATGGACGTGCAGACAGATGAATGGTGCTTGGACTGAGCTTATTTGTGTTTAATGTGCCATAAGGGGGTGAGGTAATTAGCTTTAGGTCAGGTAGTAAAACAGGTGCAGATGAATGAACGCCGTGCAGCTCATGTAAATGAGAGATGATCTTGACTGTCTGAATATTTTAGGCCAGTATGGATGTAGTTGGTGCAGATCTGCTATATTCACCTGGTTTCAGATGTTCATTATGTCGACAGGCAGAAAGTTACAACAGCTACGATGACGATGCACAATGCAAAAACATTAATGGCATAATACTGTATTGTAATTAATGGCAATTTCATGTTTTGTTCTATTATGGCGCCGTCAAAAGTACATGTGTGGGTCAAATTTGGTGCAAATATATCACTTTGTTTTGGAGTTTAAACATTTATATGTATGAGCGCATTATAAATGATTCATGGGCGACATTGATTGGATTTTTTTGCCACTTACTATCAAAATTTTAACATTGGGGTATTAGCAAATTGCCAGCGACCTATGTTTCCGAACTTCCTACGGTGGTTTCGTCTCGATCGGACGGTTCTGAAGATATTAGCGGAAGTTTTTTAAGTGCTAAATCACAATGTTGCACAAACCACAAGGTGAAACTTGCCATGTTTGGTATCGTTGGACTCTGGAAGGATTCAAGAGTCTAATGAGATGACTCCCGTAAAAATAAGTTGACCACACCCAACATTATAAGTATTTGAAAATTAGATTTTACCACTAGATGGCGCTGTCTCAAAACTTCTCAGGCTCCTTCACGGCATTGTGCGAATGACCGATACCGAGTTTTGTAACGATACGCTAATGCGTTCATAAAATACAGCATTTTTTTAATACTTTATGATTTTCAATACAGCATTTTACTACAAAATTCAAAATGGCTGACGGACAAAATAACTGATATGGGAAAACTGGATATTATTCGACTCCGCATGCCACCCTGATTCTGACGAGACCACTACTCTATGATTTTTGGACAAATGTTCAGAAGTTATTAGCAAAAGTAACTATTTTTCATATCTCCAGACCAGTAGGTGGCACTGCGCCGAAAGACAGCACGTAGCCTCAGGTCATGCTTGTGATGACATGGACCAAGTTTGGTCTGAATACGATAAAGCATTGAGGAGATACAGCCTTACGTCTATTTTCGCAAGCGCTACATAAAGTGTGTTTTTTGAAAACGGTTTAACAAATCGGCTTGAATTCCATAACTTTTTTTAGCACGGCCTGAAGATGATCTGGTTTATATTTCGTGAAAATCGGAGCAACGGCCTTGGAGGAGTTAGAAAAAGTAGGTTTTTCTGACAATTTAGTTCTAATTGAATTTTGTTTCTAGCCCTTGCGATTCAAAAGTTATTAGCACAAATATAAGTCAAACTTTGGACAAGTGGTGGCGCTAGAGGGATTGAGATAAAGACTCCAAATTTGCTCCGGTGAATGTTTGTACTTACCTCTATCAGTGTGCCAAATTTCATAACTTTTTACCATACGATTCTATGGGCTACCATTGACTCAAGTGCAAGAAGAAGAAACGGAAACGGAAGAATAATCATAATAATAGGAACGCCAGCCTTCGGTGCTTGGCCCCTAATAATGCAGACTTCATCAAATATGATGCAAATTCACCTCAATTCAGTTCAGTGTTGATTTAGTTCTGTTCATTGTGCAAATTATGCAACAAGTTCAATTCTGCTGTAAAGCAGCTCTACAGAAGACAATAATGTCATTATTCAGATTAATTCAGTTCAAGATTTGTTCTCATCCAACAATGTCAGTGCAGTTAAATCAATAATATTACTGCATATTAACCCTAACTGAGCAAGCTGAAGTGGCGAGGAGCAAGATCAGGGTGACAGAAGTAGAGAAAAAAACACCAAGATTATGATCATGCCACTTCCCAGGTTCAGTTTCACTGGTTTCCTTCATAAGGAGTGGAGCGAGACACACAGTTACATGATGCAATTCATCTCTTTTACTTTATTTTCCCTCTGCATCCTAGCTTTAAATATCAGATTTGCAGCGTGCTTGATCCTTTATTTAAAATCAAGACGTTAATGAAGATATTATAAAACAGACTCCCTCTCAGCAGTTTGAAATCAATCATTAAAATTTGTTTTAAAGGCATGACTAATTAAAAAGGATATTTAAATAGGATTGAATTTTAATGGCGTTCTCCCTGTTACCTTTGTGTGGGGTTAACATGAGAGGAGAGGAGATTAGATATTCTCACACTAATTATGAGCGGTGTTCCCCAGGGCCGGGTAATGGGGCCGCTCTCGTTCTCATTGATCCCCTGCAGATCCGAGCGCGCCAGCATGATCCTCTGAAAACACGCCAGCTAAAGTGCAGGTTCCCTCAGGGCTTGTGGTTTGGACCCTGATCTCTGAGGTCAGGCGGGAAGAAAGGCGCTTTTCTGCGGTTCGCTCTAGTGTGGTACACGACAATCATGAGCGGACGGGAAAATATGGGCTTGTGTTATGATGGGTTGTCATGGTTTGTTGTGAAAAGTGGTGAGAGTTTAACCTCTTGATGGATTTGAGTTTGTACAAGGTTTTGCAGTAGTAGTTTTGGCCACTTTATTGCACTTTCCATTAAATACTGACATATGACGAGCGATGAAAGCTTCATGTGGGGTGGGAGATCACGGTAGCTTTTCCCCCAGTTTTACACTCATTGTGGACTGAATGCATCAAGCTCAGCCGTTGAACTCTATTACAAAAGCTATTTTGGTAACATTTTACAGTAAGGTTCATTAGCTAACATGAACTAAGAATGAACAATACTTCAGCATTTATTAATCTTAGTTCATATAAATTTCAACATTTACTAATACGTTATTAAAATCAAAGGTTGTATTTGTTAACATTAGTTAATGCACTGTGAACTGACATGAACACACAATGAACAGCTGGATTTTTATTAACTAACATTAACAAAGATGAATAAATACTGTATTGTTAATAAATATTGTTAATTTCTGTTAGTTAATACATTAACTAATGAACCTTATTGTAAAGTGTTACCGCTATTTTAAAATAGTCGAACAACTAAAGTCAAATTTATTTGTAAAGCATTTTTCTCTAAGCAGCGTTAAAGAAAAATATATTAATGTTTATACAATTGTAATATCTTACAGTTGCATTTAGCAGAGTAGAGCTGTAAATATAGTTAAATAAAGTCCCCCTGTGGTGTAAATCCAGCTTTTAATGTTGTTTATGTGTCTATGTGGTGTTTTTAATCTGCTTTAAGACAAACCATGTGTAAGTTCATAAGTCGACACCATTGCTGAGTATTTCCTCCTTAAAACTGCAGTGAACCAAAGACAGTCTCAAAAACACGCTTTGAAATCGCTGGTGTTTCTGACGTCACAAACTACCTTGTAACCAATCAGATCAACGTGTGATCGTCAACCAGTGGATCTCTGAGCTGAGTGAGTGAGTGGAGGCGGGGCTCATTTGCATATTCATAGAACCACACATACTAAATGAGGCAAGGGTGTCGAGTTACATTCAAGCTGTTTTTAGACATGAAGACATTTTGTTCAAGGAAAAACATTTAAATGGGTCATTTTGTGATCAAAGAGGAGTTTTAAAGGATACAATTATCGACTACAGGGGGGCTTTAATATTACAGTACATTGAGTGTACTGTGTTTTTATTTAATTTGTGGGAAATAATATACATTTATAAGTAACTTCAAACATTTGGTTTTTGCTTACAAAATCACACAAATCAGGGTTTTTAAACTATATTTAGTAATTTCCCAAATGTTGCTACTAGACATCATTTAAAATACGCCTGCACATATTTAGTTTGGTTGAGATTGAAGATCATTTTCACAGACCATTGGTTAAAAAAGATAAAACGAAAGTATATCCCGAATCATGGAAAGTTCCACGTATGTTTGAGTCCCGTCCTGGAGATGCTCTGTGTCGGATTATATGTGTTTATTATGTCTGGCCGTTGTTGATGTGAGCCTGATTTGATTCCCGCAGCGGCCATGTTGTGTGAGCTATGCTAGCTCATGATATATGAATAACTTGTGTGTTTGTTTATGGAAAGGCTTGTGTACAGAGAGAGGCAGATCACAACCAGCTGGCAGTGCATGATGGTCTCGTGAACTTCCATGACTGACATCTCCAGTTTATCACATTCGTGATGCATTTGTATTGACATGCTAAAATATTTTCAGAGTGACGTGCGTATGTTGACCTGCGGCTCTCAGAGGAGTCGAGCGGTTAAAGCAGATCTGTGTGCACACACACATTTGCACAGTCAAACAGAGCAGCGGACGTGTTGTTAGTGTGTTAAACACTAACACTTACACTCTTGTGTTGTGTGTGTGTGTGTGTGTGGCAGGTCTGGATCCAGAGAGACATTTAGGAAAAACCCTGGCGGAGATGGAACCGTATCTGCACGAGGTCAGAGGGAAATAATAATAATAATAATAATAATAATAATGATGAACCTCCTTCAGCTGTTTCTGCTTCTGCTTTCACATCAACTCAAGTGTCCTTCATTTATACAGCGCTTTTAACATATAGATGCTTCACAGCAGCTTTACAGTGATAACAGGAGATTACAGTAACAGAGAGTGTTTAGGCTTTACAGCAGATCTAGAATAAAGTTATTGTCCAGATAAAGTTTTGATTGATTCAGATCAAGTGTTTCACTATGTCAGGCTGTTTTGACTGATGACACACTGATTCATTTGTTTCGTGCAAATCACCTTCATGATGTTCTTTAAGGTTTAGTCCAGTATCACACATAATCAGGTGAGATGGAGAACCTTTCATTGTAAAATCATTTATTCACTGCAAATCCACATCAACTCGTGTTGTTTAATACAGTGCGGATCAAAAAAATACAAGAAAAAACAGTGATATTGCACAATATTAATGCAATGTAAATCAGCTGTTTTCTATGTGGATATATAGTGGTGTAATTAATTCAGCATCATTACTCCAGTCTTCAGTGTCACATGATCCTTCACAAATCATTCTGATATGATGATTTGATGATCAAGACACATTTATGATTATTATCAGTGTTGAAAACAGTTCTTATTTTTGAGGAAACTGTAATACATTTTATTTCTCAGGATTCTTTGATTAATAGAAAGTTCAAAAGAACAGCATTTATTTGAAATATAATCTTTTGTAACATTATAAATGTCTTTACTGTCACTCTTGATCAGTTTAATGCGTCCTTGATGAATAACCATATTATTTTCTCTTTTCTTTTTTAAATCTTACTTGGAGAAATATTAAGCAGAAAAAACTATTTTAATCAGTTTTCAACATGGATAATAATCAGAAATATCTCAAATCATCATATTAGAATGATTTCTGAAGGATCATGTGACACTGAAGACTGGAGTAATGATGCTGAACATTCAGCTTTAATCACAGGAATAAATTACACTTTACTATATAATCACATAGAAAACAGATGATTTACATTATAATAATATTTAAATATTTTTACTGTATATTTTGATCAAATTAATGCAGCCTTGATGAGCAGAAGAGACTTATAACTTTTTTAAAATAACTTTTGACCGGTAGTGTATATAAACATTTGCTATTAATAGCCAGCAAAAAAAGAACTATATCATGTAATTAATAATAACTGTGATGTTGCTGTAATATGAATATGTAGTGACGGTGTGATGTTTGCGACAGCTTTCAGAGAAGTATGGAGTTCACATCTGTGGGGAAGGAGGCGAGTACGAGACCTTCACCGTTGACTGTCCGCTCTTCAAGAAGAAGATCGTCATGTAAGTCTCAAACACAACGCCAGTATGTGCTTATCGTGTGTGTGTGTGTGTGTGTGAGACTGTGTGCTCTGTGTTTCAGTGACTCTGCGGAGACCGTGATCCACTCGGCCGATGCCTTCGCTCCTGTGGGATACCTGCGCTTCACACGCATGCACACTGAGGACAAAACAGAAGTACGGTTCAGCCTAAACCAGTCCTGTCCTGCACCTGACCTCCACTTATGAAGTTAGTCGTGTCAGTGTGTGTGATGTCAGAACCAGCGACTGGCTCTTCGGTGCTATTCCCAGAGCAATGCACATTTCTATGAGTTCAAGCCTTCTCTGGGAATCGAACCCTTCCAAAACTTTTGTCAGCGGAAGCTCCTGGACCTAAACTATTAGTAATACTTATATTATTATAAGTTCATATTTCAATTATGTAACAATGAATTTTCATGTTCGTGGTTCTGATGTTGGCTAATGGTCACATGACATGGAAGTAAACAGACAAAATACTTTTTCTGAAGGACATTTGTTTTGTGTTTAATTTGTATTGCTTTTATTATACTGTATATATGTGTGTGTATGTGTGAAATGGGCTAGCCAAGCTCTCCGTGGCCCTGAGAAACTTTGCATTTGCTCATAAATCTTTTGTGATGGAAATAGTATGAGATGGGAGGCAAAATATATTTCGTTTTTTGGGGGGAACTCAATCTATCCAGGAAACACAATTTCCAGAAGCATTCAAATAAAATAATAATTATTATTATTATTATTATATAATATAATATAATGTTTTTTCGCAAAAGCACACTATAAGCTGCTCATGTGTAAATGAAATCACAGCCGCTCTTTGTTCTGAAACACGCAGCGCAACAGACTATATACTGTAAAGTATTCAATCCTTTTACCCTTAAAGGGGTGGTTGATTATGATTTGACTTTTCTAACTTTAGTTAGTGTGTAATGTTGATGTTAGAGCATAAACAACATCTGCAAAGTTCAAAGCAAAGGGAGATATTTGCTTTTACAGAAATCTCTTTTTAAGGACTACAACAAACGGCTGGTAGAGACTACACCACATTCCTCCCGGGTTAGTGACATCACAAACCCTAGAATTTACATAAACCCCGCCCCCGGGAACGCATTTATAGATTATCATGACAGAATATGCTAATCAATGACTAGACGATAACTACACATCAGCAACATAAATTCATCAGCTAACCATTCTACATGTTGTCACTTCTTCTTGAGTCTCTCCATCATTGTCTGAATCCGGTTTGAACATAAAAGGCTAAAAGATTTTGAAGTTTTTAGTGTGTGTGTGTGTGAGGTAAAAGGAACAAGCTCTTTAAGCTCCGCCCCCTGTGCCGAGAGCAGCAGCTCATTTGCATTTAAAGGGACAGACTCAAAAACTGTGCGTTTTTGCTCACGCTCAAAAAGTGACAATTTTAACATGCTAGAAAAATATCTGTGGGGTATTATGAGATAAAACTTCACACACTCTGGGGACATCAGAGACTTATTTTACATCTTGTGAAAAGGGCATTATACCACCCCTTTAAAACTCATCTTAGATCACCAAAATGGCATAATTAAGCTTTTCCCTTTTTTCCTTGAAAAAAATGTCTTCATGCCTTAAAATATCTTGACTGTAACTCGACACCCTCGCCTCATTTAGTATTCGCGGTTCTATGAATATGCAAATGAGCCCCGCCTCCACTCACTCACTCAGCTCAGAGATCCACTGGTTGACGATCACACGTTGATCTGATTGGTTACAAGGTAGTTTGTGACGTCAGAAACACCAGCGATTTCAAAGCGTGTTTTTGAGACTGTCTTTGGTTCACTGCAGTTTTAAGGAGGAAATACTCAGCAATGGTGTCGACTTATGAATTTACACATGCTTTGTCTTAAAGCATATTAAAAACACCACATAGACACATAAACAACATTAAAAGCTGGATTTTCACCACAGGGGGACTTTAATTTAATTGCAGCTTTCGATTTAATAAGATATATCGCTATTTGAGTTTAGTGTGTTTAATTTCATGTCACATTAAAATTGAATCAATCATTGTTTTTGGTCCACTCTCAAACCCCAGTGTTTCACCAGTGATGTACAGAAATGCTCTGTCAGTCTCCTCATCAGGAGGGCGCTCTGCCAGCTCTCTTCTCTGTGTGTCCCGTGTGTAGGAGACTGTGACGTCTGCAATATTCACCCGTGCCTGAAAGCAGGCCTGCCGTAACACACACGTCCGCTCACATCATCCTCTGAGTGCTCAGGTACGCTGGGAAGGTTATTCATGTGACTTTGTGTTGAGCGTTTCCTCTAACTGTTGTTGTGATGATGTCCTTAAGGAGTGTGTGCTGTTCATGCCCGTGTGTGTGTCCATACTACTCCTCTCATGTTATAATGCGGCACGTGAACGCATCCGTCAAGGTCACAGTGACCTTTAACCCCTCACCAGACACACCCCACCCATTGTGCATTACATTCGAAGTGTGTCATGTGATAGTTTTATGAAAGCAGCAGACTGAAATGTAAAACTATATTCATTGCAGATGTGTATTGAATATTGATGCACAGTATCTGCAGACCAATCAGAAACCAGCGTGTGTTTTATAATCAGCAGGCTATGATGATGTTGGGCTGTGGATCTGCTCTTGTGGAGGAGTTGGTGTGTTTCGGGTCACGCCGTGTCCTCAGTCTCAGCTTCTGGCTCTGTGCGGTCGCGTGTTTATTTGTGTGTGTGTTCTGCTGTGTGTTGGTGGAGGATCGGGGATGAAAACACATGGCCTGAGAAGGCAAGCTCTCTCGCCCGCAGCGCAGGGAAACCCTGCGAGAGAAGCTCAGTCGAGAGCACTCTCCGTCACGCTGACAGATCCACGCTGACACGGCTCTGGGGGGGGTGTGTGTGTGTGTGTGTGTGTGTGTGTGTGTGTTCCTCCCCTGCACACACACACTGCAGCATAATTAACCGAATTATCATACGGTCAGCTGCAGATGACAGCGGGACATTAAAGAGATCTGAAATATTTATTAAAAATGTGGTGTGTTCGGCATGCTGTAATCAGGTGGTGTGTGTGTGTGTGTGTGTGTGTGGCGTTTGAGGGGGTCTTCTTGCACTACATCACAAATGTTACCGTGAGAAAAGAAAAACCCGCGGGTGTGACCCGGATGACCCCTGGAAACATCGGACCGAACCGGCTCTGGGAACACGCAGACGTGTGGAAGCCCAGTTTCTTTCAAACATGAGGGGAAAAAAATCATGCTTTGGTAAATCATAACTATAATATAAAAAGTCATTATGAGAGAAAGTCGAGTATTATGACAAAAGTTTGACTTGGATTTTTACTTTTTATCTCATAATTGATTATCATGTCAATTTCAACACTTATTTCATAATCAGAGCTTAGTATCTTATAATTTTGCTGTTTGTAATCTCATAATTATGACTAAGTATGTCCTAATTTTGAAACTTATCTCATAATTATGACTTAAAAAACACAATTATGAGATAAAAAGTCACAAGACACTCAAAATTTTGACTTCTCATAATGCCTTAGCATCTCAGAATTTTGACTTTTTTTTTCTGATAATTATTAGTTTCTTAATTTTGACACTTCATATAATTATTAGTATGTCAATTTTGACACTTATCTCGTAATTGACTGAATATCGTAATTTTGACTTTTTATCTCATAATTGACATTTCGTAATTTACTTTTTATCTTATAATAATGACTTAATATATTATAATTTGTACTTTTTCTCATAATTATTAGTATGGCAATTTTGACACTTATTTCTTAATTTTGACTTAGTGTCTCATAATTTTTAATTTTTATCTCATAATTGATTAACATTTCTTAATTTTGATAATTTCATACAATTATTAGTTTCAGTGTTGACACTTATCTCATAATCAGGGTTTGAAATTAACACCAAGTAATTAATGTATGAAACCCTAATTTTATGTATATATTTCAATAATCTATAATAAGAAGTATTAGAAGAAGTTCTGAATGGCTGGTAACTTAAAGATTTAGTAGCCAAATTGGCCGGTGGGTGAAAAAGTACATTTCAAACCCTGATCATAATTACTAACATCTCATAGTTATCTCATACTTGCGACTTTTATCATAATTGTGACCTATCTCATAATTGTGACCTATCTCATACTTGCGACTTTTATCATAAATGTGACCTATCTCATAATTGTGACCTATCTCATAATTGTGACTTTTTATCTCAATCTCATAATTGTGACTTTTTATCTCATAATTGTGATTTAAAAGCATGTGGTGGTCATGGGCTTCCACACAGAGATGATGATCATATTCATATATTTTCCAGCGTATCAGCCTGCAGGTTGACTGATCAAGCGTGTGTGTGTGTGTGTGTGTGTGTGTGTGTCGTCTCCTGCAGGGCTCGGGAGCACTGCCTCTCAGTGGATGTCCTTGCCAGAACACCATTGACAAGATGACAGAAGAGCTGGAATATGCTGATAAAACTCCAGACGTCCAGCGAGCATGTCCATCAAACGCTGAGCGCAGTTGTCAGCCGGAGCAGGGTGAGGAGTGTGTGTGTGTGTGTGTGTGTGTGTGTGTGTGTTCTGCTATAAAGCACATCATATTGTCTGCCTGCAGTATAACTGTTACTTCACTGAAATTCCTTCAAAATTGTATTGATTAATCAACACCAAAACAAAAGACACTATGCTAATGCCATGTTTATGATTGGCGAGCCGGGCAGTAGATCATGTAGCATCATTACAATAGCAAAACAAAAGCACAGACCTAAAGAAGAAGCTCATTGGCCGCCCGCATCACATTTCCAGGGAACGGCCCTGGTTAATACAGTGTTTTTGGGGGGATGAACCATGTGTTTTGGATATTGCCATTGTGTTTATAAATTATACAGTATATTTATGTGTAAAGTTGATCGTTCAGCACCATGATGTTCTCTATGCCAGAAAAGAGCTTCCTCTTACAGTGAATATAAAACTCTACACACTCCTGTTGAAACAGCTGGTTTTTCTGATGTATCTTTTTTCACCATTAATTAAAAAATTACAACCTATGCAGTTACTGACAACCAAAGACACATTTCAGAGAGAAATACAAACTCATAGAGAGAAATAACCTGAGTGCATCACTAACATCAGTGCATTTTTCAAGTCCATGTGAATCCAGTTGTTGATGGAGTGAATTAAAATAAGAATTATCTTGATTTTTAGTTGTTTTGGATTATTTTAATGCTTGTTTTATGATTTACTCTCTCCCACGTCATCCAAGATGTTCACGTCTTTCTTTCTTCAGTGGAAAAGAAATGAAAGTTTTTGAGGAAAACACTCCAGGATGTTTCTCCATATAGTGTCTTCAATGGGGTCCAGCGGGTCGAAGGTCCAGATGTGAGTTTCAGTGCAGCTTCAAAGTCTCGACACGATCCAGCCGAGGAATAAGAGTCTCATCTAGACAAACCAGCGGACATTTTATAACAAATTCAACATTTATATACTTTTAACCACTAATGCTGGTCTTGCACTATCTGTGATGCGACACACATTACGTAATCAGGGTGAAAGGTCACGCGTGTTCCGGGTCAGAAATGTAGAGTCGGGTGAAAAACTCTCATCTCATTTTCTCCTCCAACTTCAAAATCATCCGACATCATTGCTTTACCTTTTATTTATGTATTATTTTTAGTAAATGGCGTTTGACTCAGTCTTTGCACGTTCTCTTAGTAAACACTGGATCTGTTCTTACAACCTACGTCACGCTTGACCTTTCAACCTGATTACGTAATGTGTGTCGCATCACAGCGAGTGCAAGACCAGCATTAGTGGTTAAAAGTATATAAATGTTTATTTTTTATAAAATGTCGGCTGGTTTGTCTAGATAAGACTCTTATTCCTCGGCTGGATCGTGTCGAGACTTTGAAGCTGCACTGAAACTCACATCTGGACCTTCGACCCGTTGGACCCCATTGAAGACACTATATGGAGAAACATCCTGGAATGTTTTCCTCAAAAACTTTCATTTCTTTTCCACTGAAGAAAGAAAGACATGAACATCTTGGATGACGTGGGAGAGAGTAAATCATCACCAATTCTGAAGTGAACTACTCCTTTAAAGGGACTATAAGTAGAGTTCAGAACCGTGTTATTAGTCGTTTAACGAGTTTGTATCATCAATGTACACAGTGCTTGTTTCCAATGTAAGTCACCAGCTTTTCCCAGGGAACGGATGAAACGTGTGTAATGCACATGTATAGATGATGATGATGATGATGTTGTGTTGAAGGTCGTCTGCCGTCACACTCATCCAGGAGTCCGTCGGGTTTCCAGTGGATCGGTGGCTTGACGGCACGTCGGTCCGAACACACACACGTCCAGAGCCAGACCCGGCACATCTTCACACTCCTGCAGAGTAAGATCAGTGTGTGATATAACATCACAACACGTGTGCGTTCGGGAAGAATCATCTTAATTCAAACCATTGGCAGATAATAGTGTTTGTTTTAAGCAAAAACTCTCCTAATTTTTTATTATTTCCCCTAGAAAACAAGACATAATATCTTATGGTACTTTAGTAAATGCATCTTGATTTAAGAGTTTTTTGATATTTGAACTGGAAACAAGACAAAAATACTACGTAAGAAAGCCTTTTTTGCAGTGACAGCGTTGAGTTTGTGTTGTTTTTGCCCTGAATAATGAAGAATATGAAGAGCTTCTGGGCAGTTCAGCCCATCACACGCTGACGGCACACAGGCCTTTGTTCACACACACGCTTTCATCGCTCTTGTTGTGCTGGTAAAATGCACTTTTAAGAGGTACAGGGGCTCTTTCTTCGGGACCGCTCTTCTTCACACGAGTGTCAGCGGCTCCATCTGTCACGAAACACACTTCAGATTAAACGAAGCTCTTCTATCGCCCGCAGAACTTGCACAAGAGCGGCCCGTAACAGCACAGAGAGCAATCTTTAGCCGGAGCGGCTCCAGATGAAAAGCATATTTAATCTTTTTCGTCTTACTTCGCCAAACAGCTTCACAGCGCTGAGACAATATTAAACAAGTTAATATTTAATGACCGGCTTTCTTGTCGAGCGAAGTGCGCTGAAACGCAAACGCCTGCGAAGGAAAAACAAACTCGCCGGCGTGTGAAAGTCTAATGGGGTCTCGGGCGCTTCCATTGTGCGTGCGGCGGGGTGTTGAAAACACTGTGTTTTCATGTGCGACGTGTGTGTTTGTGCGTCTCTGAGCCTGAGGTGAGAAAGCAGGATTTCTTAGAAGTTCAGCCGCAAACTCGACTAATGAAACATGAATTCAGCCCTTTCTGAAACAAGCGAGATGCTCTTAGATCTGGGCAAAGTGAACTAAAATCAAGCCAGTCAATCTGCCAGTGGGGAACGCTCAGCTGACCTGGAAGAGCTCTTGAAAATAGTCACTAATAAATGCTATTGGATCTTAACACTAGACAAACATGCTGAAAACTGCAGCTTTTACTGAAGAATTGAATAATAAATAAATAAAGTGAAAATAGAATATTTGATCTTAAATCCAGGCACTAGAAATACTGTTGGGTCTTAAAACTAGACAAACATGCTGAAAACGGCAGCTTTCACTTTTCATAAGCTCTAAATAATAAGTCATTTTAGTGAAGATTGCATTACCTAGAATATTTAACCTTAAATTCAGCTTATTTAATTTAGTTTAAGATACACAATAATCTGAAAATAGATGAAAATTCTTAAAACATACCATTAAATTAATCATTGTAGTTCACTTTACCTAGATTTAAGTGCATCTTGCTTTAGGGCATTTTATGTAATTAAAAAAAAAAAAAAAAATCACCTTTGACCTTTCTTAAGATTCTTGAAATTAGAATTTTTAGGAGTGGTATTATTATTAAAATTAGCACAACAAATCTAATTGAACATGCACAAAAACTTGCACTTTACACCCGTCACTTGTTTCTGGCCAAATCTGCCTCAGAACGAGCTATAGTTCGCTTGGCAAGACTGAAGAACACCAGTTTTCTTTAATTAAGATTTACAGTCTAGTGTTTATTAGACTTTTAAATCTTTCATGGCAAAAAAGCAAGCCATATTTCCTCTGAACAGGATAGTTTTGCCTGTGTGAGATGATGTGTTGCGTGTGTGTGTGTGTGTTCTCAGGGCGTCTGCAGGAGAGCGGCTGGCTGATGAAGCATGTGCTTCTGGTCCATCTGTACGTCAGGGACATGCAGGACTTCAGCCTCATCAACTCTGTGTATCAGAGCTTCTTCACGCTCGATCCGCCCGCCAGGTACACCACTGACGCTCCTGAGTCACTGGATAACACTTTAACTCCAAGCCTTTATCTATAATGCATTATAAAGGTATTTTAATGCATTAATGATGCTCCTTATAATGCATTGTATGAATAATTGTAACCGCAGTTATTGGTTACAGAAACCTTTAGAAAGTACAATGCATTAAAACAACCAATGATGCAACAAGAAATCTGTTCATATTATAATGGGTTTAACTTTTGTTACAGTCATTTATTAAAATATTTAATGCATTACTATTGTGCATTATGCATACCTTTATAATTCATGATGCATAAAGGTTTCAAGTAGTGTTAGTGAATCTTAGTTTTTTTACTCACAATTTATACCTGGTGAAATATTCTAGTGCTTGGAATAACTAGAAAAATGTATATTCATTATAAAAATTTAAAATACCCATAGATTTACATACATTTATTATTTTTCATGACTTTACCAGGTCTAGAAATCACACTTTCTCATATATTCAGGTTTCCAAGACCGTGTGAATCCTGAATGAATTAAAATGAAAAATATATATATAAAATTGACGAGAGAATATACAATTTATACCTGCTAATATGTTTTAGAGCTGAGAATAACTAGAAAAATGGGTATTTGTTATATATATTATATTTTATATATATATATATATATATATATATATATATATATATATATATATATATATATATATATATTTATTTTGTCAAACCTTCAACACCCACAATGCACTTGATTTCGTCGGCTCTTCTGTGGATCAGACTGTCTCTGGGCGGGAATATTAAATTGCAGATGTTCAGTCTGTAGTTTTAAAAGCTCTTGAGCTGTTCACAGGCAAAACGCTTCATTTTGTGGCATCCAGCGGATTTTACTGACCAATAAACGGTGAGATATCATGGAGAAAGAGCACACACTGTATTTACATTACACTACCAACAGAACAATACAAAGCGGGTTGAAAGTCTCCTCCTTTACCGGTGTTATATGTATGAATTTTCTTGTTATTAATCACTTTTTTATTGCCAGTGTTTGAACAGCTTGTAACGAAACTTAAATATCGAGACCTTCCCAGTAGGGGTGCGACGGATCGCCGTTTATCCGTACGGATCGGCTCCCCACGGATCGGCACGCGTGTGATTCGCGGATTAACTGCTGTTTAACCATCATAGAGTGAAAGTTTATCATTTGGACGTGTTTTGTCTTGGCAATTTACAAACTATTTTAAACATGGAAGGAGAGCTGAAAATTGGGACTCGTGAGTTATCTGTGCACACACACACACACACACACCCGAAGCGCGTGCACACAGAGAGAGAGAGAGAGAGAGAGAGAGAATGATGTCTAAATGCCCGTCTCGGAGAGTATTCTCTCGGTTCTGTCGTAAGTGAACAGTTGAGAAAGAAACCGGATGTTTGTCAGTATATTCGGTCTTAAAGTGACAGTAGCCTAATATTCCTGCTGTCATCTGTGTTATTAATGTTAATAAAACAACAAAATACAGCTTTAACAAAGATGAAACTATATTTAAATTCTACAATGAACAAATATTGTTATTTTACATTTAGGCCTAATTATTAATTTCTGTACCTGAACACTACTGTTAGAGTTTAACTTTGTTATTTAGTATTCATCTCTGCTTATAATTTGTGTATTTGTTCTTATTTTATTACTGACTGTTCACTTGTTTTTAATAATGTTTGAACTTTATCAGTTAGGCTAGTAGTTTTTGATATGGTATCGAAGAACTTCAAGTGAGCTTTAAGTAATAAATGAAAAGTTACATCCCCCCCATATATATATATATATTTTTTTTTTTTTCTGATCTGCAAAATTATCTGATCCGTGGCTCAAAAACCGTAAATGATTCGAAACGTGAATTTTGTGATCTATTGCACCACCACTTCCCAGACTTCCTATGTTGTCTCTGTAAGCCTGATTTTTATGTGAAGGACTAGATACATTTTTGCTGAGAAAATCAAATGTATGTGACGTGTGCGTGCGCTGCTTATAATGTTCAGGATAATGCCGATAGAGCCTGCAATGTCAGTGTGTCATGCAAAGAAAATGTATTAATTCAGACTATAGTCTCAGGAGTTGTGCTGCAGTTCATCTAACGGCCACCGGTGTCGCTATAACACGGTCCTGAACTCTACTTATAGTGCAGTTCAGCTAACGGCCATCGGTGTCGCTATAACACGTGTCTGAACTCTACTTATAGTGCAGTTCAGCTAACGGCCACCGGTGTCGCTATAACACGGTCCTGAACTCTACTTATAGTGCAGTTCAGCTAACGGCCATCGGTGTCGCTATAACACGTGTCTGAACTCTACTTATAGTGCAGTTCAGCTAACGGCCACCAGTGTCGCTATAACACGGTCCTGAACTCTACTTATAGTGCAGTTCAGCTAACGGCCACCGGTGTCGGTCCTGAACTCTACTTATAGTGCAGTTCAGCTAACGGCCACCGGTGTCGCTATATCACGGTCCCGAACTCTACTTATAGTGCAGTTCAGCTAACGGCCACCGGTGTCGCTATAACACGGTCCTGAACTCTACTTATAGTGCAGTTCAGCTAACGGCCACCGGTGTCGCTATAACACGGTCCTGAACTCTACTTATAGTGCAGTTCAGCTAACGGCCACCGGTGTCGCCTACGGTGAGTAGTTCACTTATTAAATGTTTAAATTAAAATTAAGATTAAAATGTCCTGATAATTGACTCTCCTCCACGTCATCCAAGATGTTCATGTCTTTCTTTCTTCAGTGAAAAAGAAATGAAGGTTTTTGAGGAAAACATTCCAGGATTTTCTCCATATAGTGTCTTCAATGGGGTCCAGCGGGTTGAAGGTTCATGTTGCAGTTGCTAAAATGTATCTAGTCCTTCACATAAAAATCTGGCTTTCATAGACAACATAGGAAGTCTGGGAAGGTCTCGTTTGATAAGTTTGGTTACGAGCTGTTCAGTGTGTGTTGTCTCATCAGGGTGTGTGTCCAGGCGTCTCTCCCGCTGGGTCAGCATCTTCAGATGGACGTTCTGCTTCACGATTGGATGACGGCGAGCGAGAACGACAGCTTTCCTCAGAGACACACACTTCACGTCCAGAGCCGGTCTCACTGGGCCCCGGCCAGCATCGGGCCCTACAGCCAGGCCGCGCGGGTACACTTCAGCTCTCTATAGGGCCTTTCACACCGGCTAGCTCAATGTACAAATCATGTTCAGTTTACGGTAAAAAACGGCAGCTGTGGTTGCCAGACATTTACCGTAAGAAACATTTTAGGTTTTAAAGACTTGAGTTAAATTTACAGTAAAAAAAACGTATTATCTAATATAATGTTAATTTACCGATATATTGAAATACTAAGATCCATTTGTAATGCACTGATAACCACCAATCACAGCTGTGATGAGAGTCACATGATCAATCAAAGCTCATCACAAACAGCTTTTCCACTAGAAAGTTAATAGTAATATATATAGAAGCTTCACAGTGTCATTCACACACACACTAAACACCATCATGATAACACATGACATTTTTAAAATGCAATAAACATTAATTTAACAACATTAAATATAGCATTAAACCCTAATGTACACAACTGATTAGAAAAACTATGGAGAAACAGTTATTTCAACAAAAATACATGATAATATAAATTATACAGTGACTTGTTCTTTTTCACTTCCAAAAACTTGACGTGTAAATTTAACGGTATTTGACTGTAAAATGACATACAATGTACGGTTAGATTTATCACAGTTATTCACCGTATAGCCTACAGTACGCAAACTTTCTGTTCACCAATTAACAGATTTTCCCCGTAGCATTTTTACCGTTAAAATCACGCTAATTTTTTACAGTGTAGGAACTGAGTTCTGGGAACGAGCCTCTAGGGTGTTTCCCGAGAACTGATGGTTCCCTTAGGAACGTTTTCCTGGTTGCGTTCGAGCGCCAGTAGGAGCTCTGAGGTGACGTGAGACTCGCTTGTTGTTGGGACTTTTATTTTGACGGCTCTGAGAACGCCTGAACACACAGTTCACATTCTCCTGTTCATTAGTGTACGATCTGTCTAACAGTCCTGTAATACGATATTAGATAGAACTGATACACACAGAAAGTAGACAGTGATGAAGAGTTATTAGCGTATGCCGTGTGGTTGTTGTTTCTCTTGGATCCTCGAAGTCACGTTGGGATTTCTCCTCATCGTAAAGATAAAGAGCTCCATCTATCCCTGTTTTCCATGTTCGTAGAGTTAGTTTCTGGAGTCAATATATAGGCTATAATCTGTGTTTTTCACAGCTTTTTAAAATGGCGGGTGCTGGTGTTTCGTGCGTTCAGCCAATCAGCGAACACTACCGTCACTGCGTTTACATGTAACCAATAATCCATTACTAATGTGACTGACGGCTCAAGCGCAATGAAAGCTTCATGTAAGCTTTCATTACATGAAGCTCGACCCGACTGAGCTCGGCCCGATTGATCTCGGCCCCACTGAAGTGTCGATCGGATTGAAAGGGGTGTTTATTCCTTTTCTAATCCGATGCAGAGAACATGTGAACACTTGATCAGATTGAACACCGAAACTGAAAGCACTGCACATGTGCGATGACGTAGCAATAGCGTAATGACGTAGCAATAGCATAATGACGTAGCAATAGCGTAATGACGTAGCAATAGCGTAATGATGTAGCAATAGGGTAATGACGTAGCAATAGCGTAATGATGTAGCAATAGGGTAATGACGTAGCAATAGCGTAATGACGTAGCAATAGCGTAATGATGTAGCAATAGGGTAATGACGTAGCAATAGCGTAATGACGTAGCAATAGCGTAATGATGTAGCAATAGGGTAATGACGTAGCAATAGCGTAATGATGTAGCAATAGGGTAATGACGTAGCAATAGCGTAATGATGTAGCAATAGGGTAATGACGTAGCAATAGCGTAATGACGTAGCAATAGCGTAATGATGTAGCAATAGGGTAATGATGTAGCAATAGGGTAATGACGTAGCAATAGCGTAATGATGTAGCAATAGGGTAATGACGTAGCAATAGGGTAATGACGTAGCAATAGCGTAATGATGTAGCAATAGGGTAATGACGTAGCAATAGCGTAATGATGTAGCAATAGGGTAATGACGTAGCAATAGCGTAATGACGTAGCAATAGCGTAATGATGTAGCAATAGGGTAATGACGTAGCAATAGCGTAATGACGTAGCAATAGCGTAATGATGTAGCAATAGGGTAATGATGTAGCAATAGCGTAATGATGTAGCAATAGGGTAATGACGTAGCAATAGTGTAATGATGTAGCAATAGCGTAATGATGTAGCAATAGGGTAATGACGTAGCAATAGTGTAATGATGTAGCAATAGCGTAATGATGTAGCAATAGGGTAATGACGTAGCAATAGCGTAATGATGTAGCAATAGCGAAATGACGTAGCAATATTGTAATGACGTAGCAATAGTGTAATGATGTAGCAATAGCGTAATGATGTAGCAATAGGGTAATGACGTAGCAATAGCGTAATGACGTAGCAATAGCGTAATGATGTAGCAATAGGGTAATGACGTAGCAATAGCGTAATGACGTAGCAATAGCGTAATGATGTAGCAATAGGGTAATGACGTAGCAATAGCGTAATGATGTAGCAATAGGGTAATGACGTAGCAATAGCGTAATGATGTAGCAATAGGGTAATGACGTAGCAATAGCGTAATGACGTAGCAATAGCGTAATGATGTAGCAATAGGGTAATGATGTAGCAATAGGGTAATGACGTAGCAATAGCGTAATGATGTAGCAATAGGGTAATGACGTAGCAATAGGGTAATGACGTAGCAATAGCGTAATGATGTAGCAATAGGGTAATGACGTAGCAATAGCGTAATGATGTAGCAATAGGGTAATGACGTAGCAATAGCGTAATGACGTAGCAATAGCGTAATGATGTAGCAATAGGGTAATGACGTAGCAATAGCGTAATGACGTAGCAATAGCGTAATGATGTAGCAATAGGGTAATGATGTAGCAATAGCGTAATGATGTAGCAATAGGGTAATGACGTAGCAATAGTGTAATGATGTAGCAATAGCGTAATGATGTAGCAATAGGGTAATGACGTAGCAATAGTGTAATGATGTAGCAATAGCGTAATGATGTAGCAATAGGGTAATGACGTAGCAATAGCGTAATGATGTAGCAATAGCGAAATGACGTAGCAATATTGTAATGACGTAGCAATAGTGTAATGACGTAGCAATAGCGTAATGACGTAGCAATATTGTAATGACGTAGCAATAGTGTAATGACGTAGCAATAGCGAAATGACGTAGCAATATTGTAATGACGTAGCAATAGTGTAATGACGTAGCAATAGCGAAATGACGTAGCAATATTGTAATGACGTAGCAATAGTGTAATGACGTAGCAATAGCGTAATGATGTAGCAATAGCGTAATGACGTAGCAATATTGTAATGACGTAGCAATAGTGTAATGACGTAGCAATCGCGTAATGATGTAGCAATAGCGTAATGATGTAGCAATAGCGTAATGACGTGTGACGCGCTGCACGAGCTGTTGTTCCTGATGAATAAAGTGTGGTATAAACGAGTGTCTCGTCCTCCTATAATCCTCCTCTTCTGCGTATGTGAAGGGGAGCAGGACATCGGCCAGTGCTGGCTTCAGACGCTCACACACACACGACTGGCCAGTTTTACTGTGATCAATATAAGCAGCGGTACAACGGCTCATACACTCATTTACTGCAAATTATGACCAGAAATGGAAAAATATTAAGTCTGCTGTTTAAAGCAAATAAAGAACCAGTGTAGGAGGATAGCTATTATGCGCAAACAGCGGGAAACTCTGTAAATTCGTGCAGTGTGCGCATGTCAAAAAATCTATCCCGATTTGATCATGTCAAAACATCAACCCGATCACGGTTAGCGCTCATGTAAACACTACGCTCAGATTCATCAATCGGGATAAACCACAGAAGTGGTGCATGTGAACGAGCCGCTGTAGTTCCTATAGCGCTGGTCTAGAGTAAACCCAGAGCTAGAGTCGCTCCTGCGGTGCGAACACGCCGACATCCGGGAACTTCCGGCAGTAGTTCAGGAACTCTGAAGCGGTTCCTCCGGTGCGAAAGCCTCTTATGAAGGAAACAAAGGCTGACATGATTGAGGCGCGATCGCTCTATATGCTAATCTGTGTTGAATTAGCACACAGCGAGTGTAATATGCTAAACTCAACAGCTCAATCACGGGTAAACGCAGTTGCACAGCCCGTCACACACACACACACACACACACACGACAGCCAGCGCTCGCGTCACATGTGCTGAAGTGGAGCCTGTAGACTCGGCCCCACAGTGATATAATTAGCCCCACGCTGAGCCCGCGCGCACGCTAACCCCCCGCTACGCGCTCCAATGAGGAATCCCCCTCCACCTCTCCCGCCAATAACCACTGATTCATTATTAGATTGAGTGTGGAGAAACGGCTAACGCCAGTGTTCAGAGGAGAACCGCACACGGGTCGAGGAACTGGGTTATGTCGGCGATATTGAGGGACTTCTGTAGGTTTTAGTTCACACTTTTATATTTGTGCAGTTGTTTTCTGTGTTTTGTCACTTTTATTAGTTTTTGTTTTTTAAATGTGTCTATATAGTTTTTATGAATTTTATTTAAATTTTTGTTTTAGTTACTTTAGTGTATCAAGTTAAACTAAACGAAAATAAGAAATGTTGCAACTAGCTGAATTAAAGTTAGTAAAAAGTAGAAAAATTACTACACGTGTGTGTGTGTGTGTGTGTGTGTGTGTGTATATATATATATATATATATATGTGGGGGTTTTTTTAATGTGTCTTTATAGTTTCTATTCATTTTATTTAAATTTAGGTTTTAGTTACTTTAGTGAATCAAGTTAAACTAAACCGAAGATGAGAAATGTTGCAACTAGCTGAATTAAAATTAGTTAATATATAGTTATAATAAGTTATAAAGTTATAATATATTTTATTATATTTTATGTTTTTTTTTTAAAGGTTTTGGTTAATATTAACCCCGCTGTAAAGACACTTCAGAATTAAAAATAAGTTAAAAAAATGAAATAAAAATTAAGAAAAATGAAAATAATGAAATAAGAAAAAAGAAAAATGTAATTATTTTAAATTCTGAAGTTATAATATATTATATATTTTAGTATATTATATTTTATATTATATAATAAAATAAAAAAAATCAGTTTTTTATTTTATTTTATTTTATTTAAGTTTTAGTTGATATTAACCCCGCTGTAAAGACACTTCCGAATTACAAATGAGTAAAAAAATAAAAGAATATGTGAATTTTATTTTTTAATTCTGAAGTGTCTTCTCAGACTCATATGCTGATCTTAAGTGAATTTAATTAACTTCAATTCTGATTGCCAAAACTATTTTCCTGTCACAATTAATCCTGTTATTGAAAGAAAAAGGATTTTCTTGTAATATTTCCCACACACACTATAGCTGCAGCTGGACGGTTATCGTTCTCTATTGCTAGAAAAGAACAATATCAAACAATTAATTGGTTTTAAACTGGGTTTTATCATAATATTGAGTTTTCCTGAACGTTGAGCATGTGTCGGAGCGAAACAATGACTTCAGGCGCTGTTTGTAAAGTGTGTGTGAGATGTGCAATCATCAGTGTGTGTGTGTGTTCATCAAAGCCCTGGTCTAATTGCAGAGAACAGGCTGATGTTGTCCCGATGCTGATCAGATTTGATGAGGCACGTTCGTTAACCTTTGCGTTGGTGTTCCTGTGTCTCCAGGCCCTCGCGCTCGCGTCCTTTAGATTAAATGAATTAGGTTTTTCTTCTCCCGTTTCGCCCCTGATTAGCCTGCGCGCCGAGGTCACGATTAGCATAATAGTCCTGATATCCGTAATGAGGAACGCTGGACGCGTGGCAGATCCAGCTTCCGCTCTTCTCCCACATCAGATGATCCTGGGCCGTTATTTGGATGTTTATGCAAATTCAATTTGCCGTTTATCATTTAAGGCTTCGGCGTATTATATTTATGTCCTGCAAAGGATGCTGGATGTAATGAGGGATGATCGAACCATGTTTGACGTCGCATTAGTGGCTTTTACACCTTGCTAATGTTGCGAGTCTTCCGGCGTAAGCAAACGGAGGGAAGAAACATTTTTCCAAGCGAATGAAAAAAAAAAAAAAAATCAATTTCCTCTCATAACAGACGATTAAGCTTTGCATGTCGGCAGATGGTCGGGCTGACCCTTCATTAACCAAACTCGTGGTTAACAGCAGGAGTTGTAAATTGCGTGTCGACGCACACTTTGGTGATTTAATGTTTCCCGTTCAGGAAAATCCCTTCGGAAGAGCGACTCAAACTCCAGCGATCGTAACAGAAACACAAACACTGTTAAATCACGATCAGCACGCCACCCTGGGACATGTGGAATAATCCCCTTTAACACGTAGTCCTGTTAGTCCCAGTTTCGGGAATACGCCCACTCCATCGGGAGGCTCGTTTTATTCCCGGGGAATGGCCCCGCAATTGGATTTGCATTGGGGAAGAATCTGGTTCTGCCGCCCACAATGAGCGCGTGTGTGCTGCGGGAACGTCTCCGTAATCTGCTTAAGGGTGTAACTCGATTAAAACAATGAGCTGGGATTCTCCCGAGACGCTCCGGGACTGTAATCCGCCTCCATTGAGGAATATGACGGGACGCCTGCTCCTGACGCTCCGATAAGAGCCGTCAATGAACTCCTCACTCTCAATAACAGGAAAATGCTTTTCTTACTCAGTGTTTTTGTCTCGTTTCCAGTCCAAATATCTAAACATTATTGAATCAAGAAGCATTTACTAGATGAGTAAAATGATCAAAATAAATTAAATTAAGTGAGTTTTTGCATAAAACAAGGAGAATTATCTGCCAATGGAAAACTAGATTATTATTTCTTACCCCATTGGAAGATCATGTTCCTTGTTTTAAGCAAAAACTTGAACATTTTTATCAGGAAACAAGACAGAATTTCTTGTCGTACTCATCTAGTAAATGCTTCTTGATGTAAGAATGTTTATATGGACTGGAAACGAGAGAACAATACTGAGTAAGAAAAGCAGTTTTTGCATTAACACACTGCACACACTGCTCTTCTGAAACAAGCGAGATGCTCTTAGATCTGGGCGAAGTGAACTAAAATCAAGCCAGTCAACCTGCCAGTAGGGGAACGCTCAGCTGACCTGGAAGAGCTCTTGGGAATGTCACTAATAAATGCTATTGGATCTTAACACTAGACAAACATGCTGAAAACTGCAGCTTTTACTTTTCATAAGCACTAAATAATAAGTCATTTTAGTGCAGATTCAGAGACTGGATGGCGACACTAGAGGCCGGATGCTTTTATTAGTTGATGTGATCTCAGGTTTGGAAGAGGTCAGGGGTCAGAGGTCAGGGGGTTACTGGTGTTTCCAGGGTCTCTACACACCCTTACACAGCTTTACATTCAGTTTTTAACTGCTGGATCAAGGAGAAGCTAATGGACTTGCTAAAAAGCTTCACAATTAGGATAATAAGGTGTGTGTGTGTTTATTTATAATCGTATATATTTTAAATGAATATACATGATCCTTTACTTAAAAATGGTTTAAATGCTGAAATGTGAAGTTTTTCATTTTATCAAAACGATCAAATCAAAAGCTGTATTTGATGTAAAGTTGTTTAAGCCGTGGCCTTTACAGTCAGTCACAGTTCAGTGTGTTTCACAGACATCGCCTTCTCACGCCGACACAGCGCTCGTTTCATGTGTGCAAGTTTTAAAAAGTGATTTTATGATGGTGTGTGTGTGTGTGTGTGTGTGTGAGTGTGTGTGTGTGTGTGTGTGTGTGTGTGTGTGTGTGTGTGAGTGAGTGAGTGAGTGTGTGTGTGTGTGTGTGTGTGTGTGTGTGTGTGTGTGTGTGAGTGTGTGTGTGTGTGTGTGTGTGTGTGTGTGTGTGTGTGTGTGTGTGTGTGTGTGTGAGAGAGTGTGTGTGTGTGTGTGTGTGTGTGTGTGTGTGTGTGTGTGTGTGTGTGTGTGAGTGAGTGTGAGTGTGAGTGTGAGTGTGTGTGTGTGTGAGTGTGAGTGTTTTATGATTGTGTGTGTGTGTGTGTGTGTGTGTGTGTGTGTGTGTGTGTGTGTGTGTGTTTTATGATGGTGTGTGTGTGTGTGTGTGTGTGTGTGTGTGTGTGTGTGTGTGTGTGTGTGTGTGTTTTCTGATGGTGTGTGTGTGTGTGTGTGTGTGTGTGTGTGTGTGTGTGTGTGTGTGTGTGTGTGTGTGTGTGTGTGTGTGTGTGAGTGAGTGTGAGTGTGAGTGTGTGTGTGTGTGTGTGTGTGTGAGTGTTTTATGATTGTGTGTGTGTGTGTGTGTGTGTGTGTGTGTGTGTGTGTGTGTGTGTGTGTGTGTGTGTGTGTTTTATGATGGTGTGTGTGTGTGTGTGTGTGTGTGTGTTTTCTGATGGTGTGTGTGTGTGTGTGTGTGTGTGTGTGTGTGAGTGTGAGTGTTTTATGATTGTGTGTGTGTGTGTGTGAGTGTGAGTGTTTTATGATTGTGTGTGTGTGTGTGTGAGTGTGAGTGTTTTATGATTGTGTGTGTGTGTGTGTGTGTGTGTGTGTGTGTGTGTGTGTGTGTGTGTGTGTGTGTGTGTGTGTGTGTGTGTGTGTGTGTTTTATGATGGTGTGTGTGAGTGTTTTCTGATGGTGTGTGTGCGAGTGTTTTATGAAGATGTGTGTGTGAGTGTGTTTTCTGATGGTGTGTGTATGTGTGTTTTCTGATGGTGTGTGTGGAAGCCTCTTCATTAGCAGGATCAGTTAATGAGGCTCTGGGCAGGAGGAGTGTGTGTGTGTGTGTATGTTTTATGATGGTGTGTGTGTATGTCTGAGAGAAATGATGGTGTGTGTGTGTGTGTGTGTGGAAGCCTCTTCATTAGCAGGATCAGTTAATGAGGCTCTGGGCAGGAGGAGTGTGTGTTCAGATTAATTAGAACATTTAACTTTGTTTGTAGCGCGTGTAAATGAGGATCTGGTAGGAGGATCTCGTCAGCTCTCCCGTCGCCGCCGTCTATTAAAGCCCGCTTTCATCTCACCTCGCCCTTGTCATATTTTATGGATTTTTTCATAAACACTGCCCATACTTCATAAATGTCTCAATTTTCTAGTCTATTAACATTAGTTGAGGAGCAGTTGATAGGAGAGCATGCGAGCGTGTAATAATGCGTCAGTAATGCGCAGCGCTGCAGGCGAGAGCAGAAACACTGTAAAGATGCCATCAGCTTTCATAAACCATCACTTACAGCAGAACACACTCCTCAAGACCAAAACCTCAGCTTTTAATATGATAACGCGAGCAAGAAGGTGTTTGGCTACACACTGAATTCATATTCATATTTTCTGGATTGGATTGTATAAAAAGTGTAACAAACTCACATCTGATGCATTCTCAAGCAATCCACGATAGTCTTAATATTGTCACATGGAAACTAAATGAACAAATGCATCTGAAACCAAAGATCGTTTCCTAATAGGGCTGTGAAACTATTAATCATGATCAATCACAGCCTAAATAAAAGTTTGTGTTTACATAATATATGTGTGTGTGTGTGCTGTGTATAATTCATTTGTATGTATGTATGTACATACACACACACACACACACACACACACACACACACACACATATATATATATATATATATACACACGCATGTATATATTTAAAAAAAATGTGTTATTTATATATAGTATACATATATATATATATATATATATATATATATTATATATATATATATGAAGAGTTCAGATGCAAAAGCCTCTAAGTGCCGTCTGAAATGTTCTTCTAGAATGATCATTTTTATCAAGCTCGTATATTTAAGTAATTTCACTTAAATGGCAATTAATAGGTAATTTTCATTGCCATTTAAGTGAAATTATTGCACTTAAATATACGAGCTTGATAAAAATGACCAAAATTTTCAGAAAATTTCAGATGGCACTTAGAGGCTTTTGCATCTGAACTCTTCATATATATATATATTATATATAAATAACACATTTTTTTTAAATATATACATGCGTGTGTATATATATATATAACCTATATATACATGCAAATATTTCTCAATTATATACGTGTGTGTGTGTGTGTGTGTGTGTTTGTGTGTTTATATATGCAAATTAATTATACACAGTACACACACACACATATTATGTAAACACAAACTTTTATTGTGGATGTGATTAATCGCGATTAAACGTCTCACAGCCCTATTTCCAGCGCCAGAAGTGAAATGCTAGCCGAACACTGTAAATCAACGCTTCACAAGAATCACTTTATATTTAATCATTTGTTATATTGAAGGATGTTGTTTAACATTGATTACACACACTAATACAGCACTAGCGAGTAAAAACAGCAGTATTTATTTAGCAATCGCATGTCATTTGAACTGAATTGAGTGTCTTCTGATTAATGGGGTAAAACAGGAGGGAACGAATGGGAAATTAATGACTTGAACTCCTGAAAATAAGCAACACACCCGTCACCCTGTAGGCCATTAACTCATTTAGACTGAACATTCGCTGCGATTGTTTTGAATCGGTTCATTGAAATGGATCGGTTCAGAAGAACTGAATCAGACTCTGTGTGGATCTTTGCTAGAATGTGTCAAATTAGTAATAATGGGCCTCGTTTATCAATCTAACGTGGAAACGAGCACAGAAATCATCTTTCGACAGGGTTCACATGTGGTCCGTGAAACATTTACATGCTGCCAAATCCCATCGTACGAACAGTCGTATATATTGATAAATGTGGCGGCGTCAAACGATCGTCATTTTAACATCATGCCCGTAAAAACTCACGATTTAAAGAGTTTACGACGCGGAGAGACATAACCCGGCAAGAGGAGGAGGTGATCGTACTCCAGAAACACCCGCTGACCTCGTAAATGCAAACAGTTATATTAATTTATAATACGCATATTAAATACTGAAACATTAGCAACATTATAAGCTGTTTTCCTCTCACTTCACATCAAATCCTGTAAATGTAACGCCATTCAGAACAAGAATTAAAGATAAGTAGCTGTGAATTATATATTAAACTATGAAATATAACACAAATCAGGCTATAGTGGCATTCATTAGGCAACGTACAAACATCATCCAAATGTCTTTATTTAAAGTGAAACTGTACGGCTCTGGGCTTGTTCAGTATGTGAGCTTTCCTGTAGCTCGAGCAGTAGAGCGCCGGCGCGCAACACCGAGGTCATGGGTTCGATTCCCAGGGAAAGCAAGAACTGATATGACTGTAAATGTGTAGCTTGAAATACAATGTAAGTCGCTTTGGATAAAAGCCTCTGCCGAATGCGTGAATGTGAACAAGGCTTTGTGTCTGACTCGTGTCCCGGGGTCCCGGTGTAACACGGCATCCGTCATAAGCACGAAAATGTGTTTGCTTGGACGAACACGCTGAACACGCGTTTTCATTTGAGCAGTGTAACATTTATGTTTGGGTGACTGCATTTTAGTTTGATGATGACTGGCTAAAATGTCAAGTTAGCAACACTAGAATATATGTTAATAATACAGAAAACATGCATTAGTTTCTCTAAAACGAGCGTATCCTATAGGCTACTTGTCGCACAGTTTTTTGTTGTTGTAAATCTGTTAATTATTTAAGTTAAATATATTTTGTGTAGTCTATTTATTTTATTCCCAGTTCTCACTCAGTTCTCCTGGGTTCACAGAAGCGCTGTATGTGTGTGATGTGTGAGGATCCTCATGATCTGATGTTTGCGCACATGAAGCTGAAGCCCTGGGGAAATAACGGGTCACAGACGCACATCTATTCTAATGTCATTTCTGACATTGACATTCTTAACGGTTAATGATCGATTGAGCTTCGTTTCAATCCTCCGCTAGATTTACTCTGCTCACGCGAGGTCTAAAACTCACACACACGAGCTGAGGCCTGACGTGAGGTTTGATCGCTCACGTCCGTGTTGATGAATCCCAGGTTTAGCGTGGAAATGCCCTTACGCCCATGTTTCTGTTGTGCGTTCGAGACCCAATATGAGCAAAGTAACACATTATTACATAGAAAAAGTGGCAGGTCTGTTATTTTACACTTCAGGACTCGATGCACAGATCATTTGACATACATTGTCCCATCCATTTCAATGGTTTTCACTGTCAATCGGATTCAATTGCACATTTAAATCCAGAAACTCTTGCAGAAACTCCTGTTATAATCAGCGAAGCTGTGCAGTGAATCTCTTATGGACATTATGTTCGTACTTTGTTGGTTATGTTGAAAGGATTCGCGAGCGTGCAGAACTAGCGCTGAACATTGAGCGGATTCTGACTAACTTAAACACTTCTGATTGGCCATTGCGTTCATGCGCTCAACAGATACGTCTGTGATTGGCTATAAAGCTCAACGCTGCTGAAACACGGTGTGAAGAGAAACCTGTGATGCTCTTCAGGAGCGCTCACACATAAACTCTCACAGGAGTGTTTTAAACCTGATTCACAGCAGCGCCATCTTTGATTTTTAATGGAAAACCATGTTCTGTGTGAACCGGCTCTTAATGTTGCATTCGTTTCTCAACAGTAGTTTTTTCTGTCCTGTCACTGGACAGCAGGAACGTGAAAATGGTGTATTTTATTTAAAGTGAAAATAAGCTGTGTTATAAACTGTTTGGCATCCGTCCACGTCCTAGTTAAAGACACTTAATATGAAGTGGGACCCATTTATTTAAATATAAATTATGTTATTTAATGTTAAATGTAATATGACAATAAAGTAGTAAGAAGGGAGCATGGTAAAAACAGCAATGTGTTTGTAATGAATTAATATAAAATGCTATGTAAAGTCCCCCTGTAGTCAATAACTGTATCCCTTAAACTCTGATCACCGGAATGACATATTTAAACGTTTTTTCCCTGAAAAAAATTCTTCATCCCTTAAAATATCTTGAATGTAACTCGACACCCTTGCCTCATTTAGCATTCGCGGTTCTATGAATATGCAAATGAGCCCCGCCTCCACTCACTCACTCAGCTCAGAGATCCACTGGTTGACGATCACACGTTGATCTGATTGGTTACAAGGTAGTTTGTGACGTCAGAAACACCAGCGATTTCAAAGCGTGTTTTTGAGACTGTCTTTGGTTCACTGCAGTTTTAAGGAGGAAATACTCAGCAATGGTGTCGACTTATGAAGTTACACATGCTTTGTCTTAAAGCATATTAAAAACACCACATAGACACATAAACAACATTAAAAGCTGGATTTACACCACAGGCTCAAAATTCAAATGAATTGAGTTTTGAATCAGTTCATTAAACTGTGCATATTGAATATATATATATATTATATGTGTGTGTGTGTGTGTGTGTGTGTGTGTGTGTGTGTGTGTGTGTGTGTGTGTGTGTAGAATAGTAAGAAAAGAACATGGTTAAATCTGAGTCAATCTGCAGAAACGACTCAAACCTCCCGTATGCGCTCTCTTTTATTCTGAGTTCGTACAGCGAGAGAAACTGAACGAGTCACAATATTCACACTGTTAAATCACCATAACCGATGTATTGTAAATAATAACCACGAGTGTTGCGAGGAAGCCTCGTCCCGAGCGGCCGACCCCTCACTCACCCGCGCCGCAGCCGTAGACGTGTGTGTCCTGAAGGTCACGAGTCCAGCGCCGGGGAACAGGAGGCCCGTGCACTGACGCGTTCAGGCTGTTTGTGACAGCATGCACAGATGAATCAGGCGAACACACTCGTCATCTCACGACCTGCCGAACGCTTCGCGGTGCTGGTATGAGCTTGTACTGGGAAGATCTGGATCTGTCAGAGCCGATGGTCTTCTGCCGACACACTCCTTCATTAATGCGCTCGCCTCGACATCTGATCCTAATTGTGTCTGAAGAGCTCTTCATGTGTTACTGGAGCCTGACCCGCTCTCCTCACGCCAACACTGGAAGTACAGTCAAACCAGACGATACTCACACACCAGATATCATTTCTGATGTTCTTACTAGCGTGTGCAGGACACTATAGTTCATTTCTGTGAGTGAGGAGGGCAAAATAAAGGAAACTGTGACATATTACACCCAAATATTCTTCATACAGTGATTCAGACACTTTGAGCTGATCATGTTTTCTTTAATTGCTAATGCTCTTTTTACACACAGACTGAACACAATGAAGCATTACTTGGTGATTGGTTGAGCTAAACTGGTATTATCTAATTGTGTAGTTAAATTTAACAGATATTCAACATAATTCATGTGTGAGACAGTCTAACAGAAGATGGACAAAACCAGTCAAATATCAACTGAGTTCATAACTCTGAGTTCTGCTCATATTTATTACCATTTTCTAAACTATAGCGAATAATCTGAGATAATGTGAGAAATGTTGAAGGTGTGTGAATCGATGTTGGTCTGACTGAATGTCTGGCTCAAACACAGAGCAGAATTATATTCTGATTACCCATCGCGTATTCGGCTCAGAATCCGAGCGTCTTGGAGAGAAACTGTGTGACGTGTGAAACCTGTATTTTCAGACACACTTTTCATGCCAATTAACCGAAATGCAAAAAAAAAAAAACATGATTATTTTCATTGAAGATTCCCAAGGATGCGATACGAATCAGACGGGGATGAAAGTTGTGGTGACAGGATAATGTGTGCATGTTTTTATAACCCCAGAAAACTCAGTGCACGTATATATTTCTGAATTGCATATTGAAGACGGAAGATGAAAAACACAATAATAACGGCTTGTGTCTGAGGAGACCAGCGAGCGCTGTCCGGTCTCATCTCGTCCAGATCCGAGTGACCGGCCCATTACTATGGAAACGAGGGTTATTCCTGTACGCCCGAGTTTGACAGGACAGGCTTTGACACGCAGACAAACACGGGAAGAGCGAACGCCGGAAAACGCCGGCAATTAGACAGGGAGATTTCAGCGCCCCGGGCTCCTGGCGATGTCCAAGCCTGCGTTTGATACGCTATCAGTCATTTCTTCCACGTTATTATCGCATCCTCATGCAACAGTGGACGGGCGTCACCATCGCGCCGTAATTTATTAGGGAGATGTTGCGTTTTAATGGAGATATTAACGTTTATGTTCCATTTACTTTTGGCCTCTCACTTTGTCATTAATTTCTCGTTTGACTTGCACCTTTTAACCTCGCTCGTTCATTTTTCATTAGCCATTGTCATTCTCGCCCGTTGCACGAGATATGAAAGTGCTGTGGATGAATAATAGACAGATGCAGCATCTTCACTTTCATGCAGATTCATTATTCATACTTCAGCTTTTTGTAAGTGTGATTCTTGCAGAAGTCCCAGCTCACAGACATAACAGCCCTTTTGTACAGTATTTTCATGGCAATTTACCAAAATGAAGAAAAAATGTGAATTTTAGTATGTTCATTAAAGATTAGCATTAGATTTGTGTTAATATAATAGATGTTTTTGCAGATAAATGAACATAATGCAATGTTTTTATTTAAATCAGATTACATTAAATAATACCATTATACATACATTTCTTTTTTTGCATTAGCTTTACAATTTAAATTACAGTAAAGAGACATTTTAGTTGAAATAAAAAGTCAATGCACAAAAAAAAAAAGTTAAATATAGAATTGATTTTCTTCATTTAAAACAAACACACACACACACACACACACACACACACACACACACACACACACACACACACATTACCTGGATGGCCAATTTTTTTTTTACAAATACTCAATTTATATTAATATGTTAATAAATATTTGTTTTATTTCACTGAAACCAACAACGCTCAGAAGCCTGAAGACTAATTATTACACATTCGATAATATTCATTTTGCAGAAACTTGTACTATATATATATATATAAAAGAGGTGTTTTTGTGAAACCTCATGTATTAAAATAAACCCGCATTGGAGATGCAGTCACCCTTATCAGAGCAAACAAAAGAAATATGAAAAATAAACGTGTCTTGCCTAAACTACTGTAAAACCCTGTGAACGTAATAAAAAGCTTAGAAATTTCATAAGAGTGAGTTTATTTGGCTGGTGTTAATGAGCAGTGGTTTGATGTGACTGGATCGCTTCTGTGTGTTTCATGAAGTCACACTGCCATCTTTTGAACAGATGCTGAAACTGCACTCGTGTGTGTGTGTGTGTGTGTGTGGAGGGCCTTGTGTGATGATGTGACGCAGCCTGACATGAGGAGAGACCCTCACAAACCGGACCAGAACCACAGATATGTGTGGATTGGGTTTCGGCATCATTCAGTCAGACATCATCACTGATGCCCCTCGGCCGAAACCTCCCAACCCTCGCCAGTCCCCCGAATTAGGGAGATTAGCGGGAAAGCGCATAATGCGGGATGATGGAATTTGTCATCATTTGCATTGTCCTGGAAAGATCCTGCTTGATAGAGCGACGCGTGAGGGGCTTGTCATGTCCCACGGGCAGGTCACGGGGAGATTTCTGCGCTTTGTGCATCAGTCGAAAAAGCCTCACAACCAATTTGTCACAAAAGCAGCGTTTGACGGCGGCGGGGCGTTTTTCCTCCTCGCTCGATGACGGCTGCTTATATTTCGGACAAGCTCGTGTTGTCTAGATATTACAGAACGTGCAATATTTAGTCTAGCATCTGAGCGTTGTTGGTTTCAGTGAAATAAAACATAAACAGAAGCGTTTTGAGCATTATAGTGTGTCTTTCTCCCGTCTGACCTCCAAACAGCCGATAGATAGAGAGCAATAATCAGCGTAAATCTGACAGAAGCCGAGCTGACAGCGTTCCTCATCCGGCTCGGGGTCAGACGCTCCTCAAAGACACCGGCTCATCTGTCACACTTCTGTCACGTGTGTGATTTCAGGTTTTTGTTCGTCTGAATCCGGTCAAAAGGCTTCCTTTGTGCATTTGGGTAACGCTATTTATAGTGCGGCTCAAGTTACTCTGCTTTCCTGCGACGCGTGGCATGAGCAAATAAAATACGGAGGAGAGACTTGATCAGGCCCTCAGAACGAGATTTGAGGATTTGAAAGAGAAGTGTTGGAGAAGCATGAATCACTGCGAGCGTATGATCTTCAACATGCCATCGGAAGCTGAAAGACCAGTAATAATGCAGCAATGCAGAAATAGTGCAGTAATAATACAGTAATAGTGCAGAAGTAATGCAGTAATAGTGCTGTAATAAGATGGTAATAGTGCTGTAATAAAGCAGGAGTCATGTATTAAAAACACAGTAATAGTGCAGTAATAATGGAGTAATAATACAGTAATAGTGCAGTAATAATGGAGTAATAGTGCAGTAATAGTACAGTAATAATGTAGTAATAGTGCAGTAATAGTACAGTAATAATCTAGTAATAGTACAGTAATAATGGAGTAATAGTGCAGTAATAATATAGTAATAATACAGTAATGATGCTGTAATAAGATGGTAATAGTGCCGTAATAAAGCAGGAGTCATGTATTAAAAACACAGTAATAGTGCAGTAATAGTGAAGTAATAATGCAGTAATAGTGCAGTCATAATGAAGTAATAATGGAGAAATAATACAGTAATAGTGCAGTAATAATATAGTAATAATGGAGTAATAATGCAGTAATAATGGAGTAATAATACAGTAATAGGGCAGTAATAATATAGTAATAATGGAGTAATAGTGCAGTAATAATGGAGTAATAGTGCAGTAATAATGGAGTAATAGTGCAGTAATAATGGAGTAATAATACAGTAATAGTGCAGTAATAATATAGTAATAATGGAGTAATAATGCAGTAATAGTGCAGTAATAATATAGTAATAATGGAGTAATAGTGCAGTAATAATATAGTAATAATGGAGTAATAATATAGTAATAGTGCAGTAATAATGGAGTAATAGTGCAATAATAATGGAGTAATAATACAGTAATAGTGCAGTAATAATGGAGTAATAATACAGTAATAGTGCAGTAATAATGGAGTAATAATACAGTAATAATATAGTAATAATGGAGTAATAATGCAGTAATAATGGAGTAATAATACAGTAATACTGCAGTAATAATGCAGTAATAGTGCAGTAATAGTACAGTAATATTACAGTAATAGTGCAGTAATAGTACAGTAATAGTGCAGTAATAGTGGAGTAATAATGCAATAATAGTACAGTAATAATGCAGTAATAGTGCAGTAATAGTGCAGTAATAATGCAATAATAGTACAGTAATAATGCAGTAATAGTGTAGTAATAATGCAGTAATAGTGCAGTAATAATGCAGTAATAGTGCAGTAATAGTACAGTAATAGTGGAGTAATAGTGCAGTAATAATTGAGTAATAGTGCAGTAATAGTGAAGTAATAATGCAGTAATAGTGCAGTAATAATTTAGTAATAGTTCAGTAACAGTACAGTAATAAAACAGTAATAGTGCAGTAATGTAGTAATAGTGCAGTAATAATACAGTAATAGTGCAGTAATAATTCAGTAATAGTACAGGAATAATATAGTAATACAGTAATAATATAGTAATAGTGCAGCAATAATACAGTAATAATACAGTAATAGTACAGTAATAATGCAATAATAGTGCAGTAATAATGTAGTAATAGTGCAGTTATAATATAGTAATAGTGCAGTAATACTATAGTAATAGTACAGTAATAATATAGTAATAGTGCCGTAATAATGCAATAATAGTACAGTAATAATAGAGTAATATTACAGTAATAATACATTAATAGTACAGTAATAATATAGTAATAGTGCAGTAATAATGCAATAATAATACAGTAATAATACATTAATAGTACAGTAATAATGCAATAATAGTGCAGTTATAATATAGTAATAGTGCAGTAATAATATAGTAATAGTACAGTAATAATATAGTAATAGTACAGTAATAATATAGTAATAGTACAGTAATAATATAGTAATAGTACGGTACAGTAATAGTGCAGTAATAGTGGAGTAATAATGCAATAATAGTACAGTAATAATGCAGTAATAGTGCAGTAATAGTACAGTAATAATGGAGTAATAGTGCAGTAATAATGGAGTAATAGTGCAGTAATACTGCAGTAATAATGCAGTAATAGTGCAGTAATAGTACAGTAATATTACAGTAATAGTGCAGTAATAGTACAGTAATAGTGCAGTAATAGTGGAGTAATAATGCAATAATAGTACAGTAATAATGCAGTAATAGTGCAGTAATAGTGCAGTAATAATGCAATAATAGTACAGTAATAATGCAGTAATAGTGTAGTAATAATGCAGTAATAGTGCAGTAATAATTTAGTAATAGTTCAGTAACAGTACAGTAATAAAACAGTAATAGTGCAGTAATGTAGTAATAGTGCAGTAATAATACAGTAATAGTGCAGTAATAATTCAGTAATAGTACAGGAATAATATAGTAATACAGTAATAATATAGTAATAGTGCAGCAATAATACAGTAATAATACAGTAATAGTACAGTAATAATGCAATAATAGTGCAGTAATAATGTAGTAATAGTGCAGTTATAATATAGTAATAGTGCAGTAATAATATAGTAATAGTACAGTAATAATATAGTAATAGTGCCGTAATAATGCAATAATAGTACAGTAATAATAGAGTAATATTACAGTAATAATACATTAATAGTACAGTAATAATATAGTAATAGTGCAGTAATAATGCAATAATAGTACAGTAATAATACATTAATAGTACAGTAATAATGCAATAATAGTGCAGTTATAATATAGTAATAGTGCAGTAATAATGCAATAATAGTACAATAATAATGCAATAATAGTGCAGCAATAATACAGTAATAGTGCAGCAATAATACAGTAATAATACAGTAATAGTACAGTAATAATGCAATAATAGTGCTGTAATAATGTAGTAATAGTGCAGTTATAATATAGTAATAGTGCAGTAATAATGCAATAATAGTACAATAATAATGCAATAATAGTGCAGCAATAATACAGTAATAGTGCAGCAATAATACAGTAATAATACAGTAATAGTACAGTAATAATGCAATAATAGTGCAGTAATAATGTAGTAATAGTGCAGCTATAATATAGTAATAGTGCAGTAATAATATAGTAATAGTGCAGTAATAATATAGTAATAGTGCAGTAATAATATAGTAATAGTACAGTAATAATATTGTAATAGTGCCGTAATAATGCAATAATAGTACAGTAATAATAGAGTAATATTACAGTAATAATACATTAATAGTACAGTAATAATATAGTAATAGTGCAGTAATAATGCAATAATAGTACAATAATAATGCAATAATAGTACAGTAATAATACATCAATAGTACAGTAATAAAATAGTAATAGTGCAGTAATAATGCAATAATAGTACAGTAATAATACATCAATAGTACAGTAATAAAATAGTAATAGTGCAGTAATAATGCAATAATAGTACAGTAGTAATAGAGTATAATTACAGTAATAATACATTAATAGTACAGTAATAATGCAGTAATAGTGCAGTAATAATGCAATAATAGTACAATAATAATGCAATAATAGTATAGTAATAATAGAGTAATATTACAGTAATAATACATTAATAGTACAGTAATAATGCAGTAATAGTGCAGTAATAATGCAATAATAGTACAATAATAATGCAATAATAGTATAGTAATAATAGAGTAATATTACAGTAATAATACATTAATAGTACAGTATTAATGCAGTAATAGTGCAGTAATAATGCAATAATAGTACAATAATAATGCAATAATAGTACAGTAATAATACATTAATAGTACAGTAATAATACATTAATAGTACAGTAATAATGCAGTAATAGTGCAGTTATAATGGAGTAATAGTAGAGTAATAATGGAGTAATAGTGTATATATAGAGTATATTTTTATAATATTTTGTATTTTTAGTTTTTAGTATTTTTATTAATATTTTGAATTAAGTTTTGTTTTTAGATTATATATATATATATAATCTTCATTTCAGGTAAAGTTTTACTAATTTAATGTTTATGACATTTTAATTTGGTTTTGCGTTTTTTAAATATCTTTTTATTCATTTTTATTTTATTTCTAACTATTTAAGCACATCAAGTTAAACTAAATGAAAATAAAAAATATTGCGCTGAATTAAACCGTTTGTATATGTTATTTAGCTTTCCGTTAACATTTGTTATATTTCAATGAAAGAGGTTTTTTTTTATGGTTTTAGTTCGCTATAGTCACTTCACACCGTTTCTCACACTTTACAGCATATTTATGCTAACGTCAGGTGTGTGTTCAGCTTGGAGTACTGTCAGATAAGGCCCGGCTCACTGTGAACCGGCTGAAGTCGTAAAGACAAACTGTTCACTGAAGTCGTAAAGGAGCAGATCGACACACACATGTAACTGGCTCAGGATCATGTGTGTGTGTGTGTGTGTGTGTGCGGTTCCCCAGCGCATGCATCAATTATGCATGAAGCTTCAGATGCGCGTGCATTAGCATTAGCATTAGCATACCTGATGGTGCTTTTCCTCCGCGTCCTTGACCAGCGCCACTGAGTCTGACTGTTCGTCAATAACAGGTCATTTACCCAGAGCCAGAAATAACATCTTTAAGGTCACCTCCGCTGACACACACACGCGACGCTGGGCCCTCAGAGAGCTCATTAACATGCAGGACATCGTCTGCCCGTTTCCTCCAGAAACACTTCTTTTGGGAAGCGCTTCGCTCGAGCCTTAAACTTGCCTTTTCCTGAAACACTTTGCCGGCTGCTGCGAGTTAAATGAAACGCGGTGCCATAGTTTGACCCCTATGAATATTAATGAGGCTCTATTAAAAATGCATGTGGCGTTGTAGTTGTTGATCAGATTTTGGATGCCCATGCAAATTGGCCTGTCTTCCCTGTCAGCGGCGCGGATGAATAATGTAGTTGTGTTGTACATTCAGGGACACGCCATTGACAGTCAATTAACAGGTTTGATTGGTGTGTGAACTCATTCTTTTGAACTGTTAATTTTATGTAAATAGTATTCCCCGGATCCCGAGTTACCTGCGCCAGGCTCTTAATAATTGATCACGCCGCACCTGTTTTTTATTTCTAAATATTATAATAGCCGAGAGGTCGTGCTTTTGATATTCAAATCCACAAATATGAAGCCGAAAGAGCTTCTTTATGTCCGACTCCGTGCTGGATTGTGTGGGAAAGGTCTGATGGCTCTTGATGGCTCATAACGGGAACGCCAATCCCGATTTGGGAACGCCGTAGATTTGGGAATGGCGCTCCCAGGTAAATGATGCGCTGATTGATCCGGCTTTCTTCCTGCCTTTCTCTCTCCTCGTCCTGGTAATTTGCGGCGGTCCGGGCGGATGCTGAGGATTCATCACAGTTGACAGGTGAACCCAGCAGCGGGAATCTCCAGAAACACATATGATTATGGAAATGAATGTGACTGTTCGCTCCCTGCAGCAAAGCGCTTTCTGTTGATCCGCCGTTTCCCGAGCGCGTCTGGCAGTGCAGAGAGGAAAGAGCATCGCACACGCTTTCTAAGAACAATATCTCCAACACAACATCAAAAATATCAGAACTTGAAAAATGAAATAAATGTTCGCTGAAGTCAGTCACGCTGTTAAATACTGTAGCACTCACAATAAGGTTTAATCTGCTGTTAACATGAACTAGCCGTGATGCTGTGATAACACCTGATAATACTTCTACAGCATTTATTCATCTTAGTTAATGTTCATTCCAGTATTTACTAACTAACATTAGCTAATGAGACCTTATTGTAAAGTGTTACCTATTTAGATTTGATTTACTAGTTGAACTAGTGGAAACATCTCATTGTCCTTCAGTTTAACTTGATGTATTAAAATAACTAAAACTAAAAAAAAAACTAAAAAAAATTAATAATATGACAAATTATAATAAAGATGGAAAATATGAAAATAAAAACTAATGCAAAACTATATGATCCGAAACTAACACTCAGTGCACATGATGCAGGACTAAAAAACTAAACTAAAATATATAAATAAACGTTCGCTGAAATCAAACAAGAGGTTAAAAGCTGCAACACTTTACAATAATGTTTCATTTGGTAACTGTGAAACTGAAGGAACCGTCATACTGTGATAATATTTGATAACAGTTATAGAATGATAATCTTAGTTCATCTTCATTCCAGCATTTACTAATACGTTATTAACTCTTTCCCTGCCAAAACACACACTTTTCTCAGCTTTTTGCTCAAAATGTTGCTTTTTTATGAAACTTTATGAAAAAAGCTAAACAAAATGTTTTGTTTAAAAGCAGATGCTCTGTTCTTTCTTTTTATATATCGCATATTCAGATATTCATACAACAAAATATTCTATATTTGTGTGAAAATGATCAGGAATGCCGGATCATCAACTTTATTAAACACTGACGGGGAAACAGTTAAAAGTTGTATCTGTTAATATTATTGGTTACACTTTACAATAAGCTTCATTAGTTAACATTAGTTAACATGAACTACGAATGAACTGCACTTATACAGCATTTATTAATCTTAGTTAATATTAATGTCAACATTTACTAAAACATTATTAAAATCTTGTTAACATTAGTTACTGCACTGTGAACTAACATGATCAAACAATGAACAGCTGGATTATTATTAACTAACATTAACAAAGATGAATAAATACAGTAATAAATGTATTGCTCATTAATGTTAATTAATACGTTAACTAATGAACCTTATTGTAAAGTGTTACCGTATCATTTAATGGACACAATAACTAACAATCACCAGCTGTATTTTTAATAACCAACATTACCAAAGTAGCAAATGTATTAATCACTGTAAGCTAATATTAGATAATGCATTAACTAATGGGACCTTATTGTGAAGTGTTAACAATTAAAATTTATGATATTTTTGAAAAATCTCATTTTCATTTTGTTTAACTTGCCATATTAAAATAAATAGAACTAAAACTGATTTTTTTTTTTTTTTTTTTAAATACAACAAATTATAAAAAACTAATGCAAAATATTTATATGATCCCAAAATGAACACTCAATGCACATGATGTATGACTACAAAATCAAATGTAGAGATCCTTTTGGATCAAACGCATTCATGTGTCCATTCAATCAAATGATCCACTCTAAACCCACTTCTTCCCTCTCTTCCCGTGGAACACCTGAGGTGTGTGTTTAGAGGAAGTGTGTGTGTGTGTGTTTAGAGGAAGTGTGCTGGTGTAGTTCCTGCGCAGGATAAGAGCTGTGTTTCCCAGCGTTCGACCTCTCGCTCTGACCTCTGGGACGCCTCATCTCTGACCAGCTCCTGTATTTTTAGCTGCAGATCTCTAATTATCACCTGTTATTAGTGATGCGCGAGCTCTCATCGCTGGTGTGAAACGGGAACTGTAGGTGATAAGATAACAGTGAAGGTGTGGAGCGTTAATTGATGCTCTGCTGATCAAACACTAATGCTATAATAATGTTAATGAATTGCACCTTTTCTGATGCAAGTCTCTGGCGTTTGTCTGAACTCTTCAGTGTGTCGGGATTGATGGATGTTTCCCTCAGCGGCTGAAACAAAACCGTTAGTGTTTTGAGCTTCAGAAAGGCAAACCAAAGCAAGCTTTATTTCTACACGCTTTATTCAGTGCAGACTGTTTCAAAGCATCGGATATGAGTCAAACTTCATCAGATATGAGACTCATACAGAAGACAGTATCGAGTTTGTTCTCTTCTGATAGTGTCAGTGCACTCAATATTACTGAATATTCATTAGATGTGTAAAATATGAAGTGCATTTTAAATTGTACAAATACATTTTTATTTTCTATTTATCTTTTATGGCTTTTGCAGATTTTGCAAGCCTGTAAATCTGAATACAGATCAAATTAAAAACTTTTTATTATTTTCTTACAATAAACATTAAATATGCTGACATTTTAAATAAAGTAAATACATAATAAAACATATATCTTTATTCATATTTTTTATCTTTCTTTCATTTATTTATTTTTAATATGTATTTATTAATTTGTCCATATTTATTATATATTTGTTTCATAAATAATAAATATATGAATACATCATTCATATATTTATTTATTTATCCATTCATTCATACATTTATTAGTAATGTCTTTATTATGTTTGTATTTATTTTCATTGATTCATTCATTTATTCATTCATATTTATATATTTATTCATAAATAATAAATCTATAAATACATAAATTAGAACTATAATTAAATAAGTCCATTGAAATATATATATATATTCATTTATATATTCATATTTATTCATTTATTCCTTTATATATATTTGTATATTTATTTTATTATTTATTATTTATGTATTTATCAATATATATATATATATTTTTTTTATTCATAAATTATCATTAATGAATAAGAAATATATCGATTAATTAATTCATATATTTATTATTTTGGTATTGATTATTTATTAATAATAAATAATAAATAAACGAACAGATAAATATGAATTATGAAAACAGAATCAAGTATTCCACAGAGCCGTGTAATAATAATTTATATAGTATGAATTTATTAATTAATGAATGTATATGTAAATATATGTGTATTGCCTGCTGTGTGTCAGGTGCGGGAGGCTGTGTTCTGCGCGGGACAGGTCGCTCTGACCCCCTGCTCTATGCAGATGCTGGACGGGCCGCCAGCGCTCCAGGCCCGGCTCTGCTTCAGTCACACGGAGAAGGTTCTGTGTGCCGTCAGCGCCGGACTCACGCTGGCTCACGCTCTGCAGGCGCACATCTACCTCACACACCCCGAACACACACCGGCCGTCACCGCGGCCTGGAGAACACATCTGCAGGACCTCCAGGTGAGCTTCATCTGTATATCTGTGTACATATATACATCTGAGGTGAGCTTTATCTATATCTATAACAATATCAATATCTGAGGTGTGCTTTATCTATATCTATATCTATATCTACATCTGAGGTGAGCTTTATCTATATCTATATCTATATCTGAGGTGAGCTTCATCTGTGCCTCAACAGCCTGAAAACTCACTGTGGACAATAGAGGTTATGCGTGTGACGTCATCGTCAGCTGGTTACACCCACTGAGGGGCAGAAACACTGAGAAACACTGAGAGACAGAAACACTGAGGGGCAGAAACACTGAGAGACAGAAACACTGAGGGGCAGAAACACTGAGAGACAGAAACACTGAGGGGCAGAAACACTGAGAAACACTGAGAGACAGAAACACTGAGGGGCAGAAACACTGAGAAACACTGAGAGACAGAAACACTGAGGGCTGAAACACTGAGAGACAGAAACACTGAGAGACAGAAACACTGAGGGGCAGAAACACTGAGAAACACTGAGGGGCAGAAACACTGAGAAACACTGAGGGGCAGAAACACTGAGAAACACTGAGAGACAGAAACACTGAGGGCTGAAACACTGAGAGACAGAAACACTGAGAGACAGAAACACTGAGGGGCAGAAACACTGAGAAACACTGAGGAGCAGAAACACTGAGAAACACTGAGGGGCAGAAACACTGAGAAACACTGAGAGACAGAAACACTGAGGGGCAGAAACACTGAGAAACAGAAACACTGAGGGGCAGAAACACTGAGAAACAGAAACACTGAGGGGCAGAAACACTGAGAGACAGAAACACTGAGGGGCAGAAACACTGAGAAACACTGAGAAACAGAGACACTGAGAGACAGAAACACTGAGGGGCAGAAACACTGAGAAACAGAAACACTGAGAGACAGAAACACTGAGGGGCAGAAACACTGAGAAACAGAAACACTGAGAGACAGAAACACTGAGAGACAGAAACACTGAGGGGCAGAAACACTGAGAAACAGAAACACTGAGAGACAGAAACACTGAGAGACAGAAACACTGAGAGACAGAAACACTGAGAGACAGAAACACTGAGGGGCAGAAACACTGAGAAACACTGAGGGGCAGAAACACTGAGAAACACTGAGAAACACTGAGAAACACTGAGGGGCAGAAACACTGAGAAACACTGAGGGGCAGAAACACTGAGAAACACTGAGAGACAGGAACACTGAGAAACACTGAGAGACAGAAACACTGAGGGGCAGAAACACTGAGAAACAGAAACACTGAGGGGCAGAAACACTGAGAGACAGAAACACTGAGGGGCAGAAACACTGAGAAACACTGAGGGGCAGAAACACTGAGAAACACTGAGAGACAGGAACACTGAGAAACACTGAGAGACAGAAACACTGAGGGGCAGAAACACTGAGAAACACTGAGAAACACTGAGAGACAGAAACACTGAGAAACACTGAGGGGCAGAAACACTGAGAAACACTGAGGGGCAGAAACACTGAGAAACACTGAGAGACAGGAACACTGAGAAACACTGAGAGACAGAAACACTGAGGGGCAGAAACACTGAGAGACAGAAACACTGAGGGGCAGAAACACTGAGAAACACTGAGGGGCAGAAACACTGAGAAACACTGAGAGACAGGAACACTGAGAAACACTGAGAGACAGAAACACTGAGGGGCAGAAACACTGAGAAACACTGAGAGACAGGGACACTGAGGGGCAGAAACACTGAGAAACACTGAGAGACAGGGACACTGAGAGGCAGAAACACTGAGAGGCAGAAACACTGAGAGACTGAAACACTGAGAGGCAGAAACACTGAGAGGCAGAAACACTGAGGGGCAGAAACACTGAGAGACAGAAACACTGAGAAACACTGAGGGGCAGAAACACTGAGAAACACTGAGGGGCAGAAACACTGAGAGACAGAAACACTGAGAAACACTGAGGGGCAGAAACACTGAGAAACACTGAGGCAGAAACACTGAGGGGCAGAAACACTGAGAGGCAGAAACACTGAGGGGCAGAAACACTGAGAAACACTGAGAGGCAGAAACACTGAGGGGCAGAAACACTGAGAGACAGAAACACTGAGAAACATTGAGGGGCAGAAACACTGAAAGGCAGAAACACTGAAGGGCAGAAACACTGAGAGACAGAAACACTGAGAAACATTGAGGGGCAGAAACACTGAGAAACACTGAGGCAGAAACTTTATCTATATCTATATCTGAGGTGAGCTTCATCTGTGCCTCAACAGCCTGAAAACTCACTGTGGACAATAGAGGTTATGCGTGTGACGTCATCGTCAGCTGGTTACACCCACTGAGGGGCAGAAACACTGAGAAACACTGAGAGACAGAAACACTGAGGGGCAGAAACACTGAGAGACAGAAACACTGAGGGGCAGAAACACTGAGAAACACTGAGAGACAGAAACACTGAGGGGCAGAAACACTGAGAAACACTGAGAGACAGAAACACTGAGGGCTGAAACACTGAGAGACAGAAACACTGAGAGACAGAAACACTGAGGGGCAGAAACACTGAGAAACACTGAGGGGCAGAAACACTGAGAAACACTGAGGGGCAGAAACACTGAGAAACACTGAGAGACAGAAACACTGAGGGCTGAAACACTGAGAGACAGAAACACTGAGAGACAGAAACACTGAGGGGCAGAAACACTGAGAAACACTGAGGAGCAGAAACACTGAGAAACACTGAGGGGCAGAAACACTGAGAAACACTGAGAGACAGAAACACTGAGGGGCAGAAACACTGAGAAACAGAAACACTGAGGGGCAGAAACACTGAGAAACAGAAACACTGAGGGGCAGAAACACTGAGAGACAGAAACAATGAGGGGCAGAAACACTGAGAAACACTGAGAGACAGAGACACTGAGAGACAGAAACACTGAGGGGCAGAAACACTGAGAAACAGAAACACTGAGAGACAGAAACACTGAGAGACAGAAACACTGAGGGGCAGAAACACTGAGAAACACTGAGGGGCAGAAACACTGAGAAACACTGAGAGACAGAAACACTGAGAAACACTGAGGGGCAGAAACACTGAGAAACACTGAGGGGCAGAAACACTGAGAAACACTGAGAGACAGGAACACTGAGAAACACTGAGAGACAGAAACACTGAGGGGCAGAAACACTGAGAAACAGAAACACTGAGGGGCAGAAACACTGAGAGACAGAAACACTGAGGGGCAGAAACACTGAGAAACACTGAGGGGCAGAAACACTGAGAAACACTGAGAGACAGGAACACTGAGAAACACTGAGAGACAGAAACACTGAGGGGCAGAAACACTGAGAAACACTGAGAAACACTGAGAGACAGAAACACTGAGAAACACTGAGGGGCAGAAACACTGAGAAACACTGAGGGGCAGAAACACTGAGAAACACTGAGAGACAGGAACACTGAGAAACACTGAGAGACAGAAACACTGAGGGGCAGAAACACTGAGAGACAGAAACACTGAGGGGCAGAAACACTGAGAAACACTGAGGGGCAGAAACACTGAGAAACACTGAGAGACAGGAACACTGAGAAACACTGAGAGACAGAAACACTGAGGGGCAGAAACACTGAGAAACACTGAGAGACAGGGACACTGAGGGGCAGAAACACTGAGAAACACTGAGAGACAGGGACACTGAGAGGCAGAAACACTGAGAGGCAGAAACACTGAGAGACTGAAACACTGAGAGGCAGAAACACTGAGAGGCAGAAACACTGAGGGGCAGAAACACTGAGAGACAGAAACACTGAGAAACACTGAGGGGCAGAAACACTGAGAAACACTGAGGGGCAGAAACACTGAGAGACAGAAACACTGAGAAACACTGAGGGGCAGAAACACTGAGAAACACTGAGGCAGAAACACTGAGGGGCAGAAACACTGAGAAACACTGAGAGGCAGAAACACTGAGGGGCAGAAACACTGAGAAACACTGAGAGGCAGAAACACTGAGGGGCAGAAACACTGAGAGACAGAAACACTGAGAAACATTGAGGGGCAGAAACACTGAGAGGCAGAAACACTGAAGGGCAGAAACACTGAGAGACAGAAACACTGAGAAACATTGAGGGGCAGAAACACTGAGAAACACTGAGGCAGAAACACTGAGGGGCAGAAACACTGAGAGACAGAAACACTGAGAGACAAACACTGAGGGGCAGAAACACTGAGAAACACTGAGAGGCAGAAACACTGAGAGAGAGAAACACTGAGAGACAAACACTGAGGGGCAGAAACACTGAGAGACAGAAACACTGAGAAACACTGAGGGGCAGAAACACTGAGAAACACAGAGGCAGAAACACTGAGAGACAGAAACACTGAGAGACAAACACTGAGGGGCAGAAACACTGAGAAACACTGAGAGACAGAAACACTGAGAAACACTGAGGGGCAGAAACACTGAGAAACACTGAGGGGCAGAAACACTGAGAGAGAGAAACACTGAGAAACACTGAGAGACAGAAACACTGAGAAACACTGAGAAACACTGAGAGACAGAAACACTGAGGGGCAGAAACACTGAGAGACAGAAACACTGAGGGGCAGAAACACTGAGAAACACTGAGAGACAGAAACACTGAGGGGCAGAAACACTGAGGAGCAGAAACACTGAGAGACAGAAACACTGAGAGACTGAAACACTGAGAGACAGAAACACTGAGAGACAGAAACACTGAGGGGCTGAAACACTGAGAGACAGAAACACTGAGGGGCAGAAACACTGAGAAACACTGAGGGGCAGAAACACTGAGGGGCAGAAACACTGAGAAACACTGAGAGACAGAAACACTGAGAAACACTGAGGGGCAGATACACTGAGAAACACTGAGAGGCAGAAACACTGAGAAACACTGAGAGGCAGAAACACTGAGAAACACTGAGAGACAGAAACACTGAGAAACACTGAGAGGCAGAAACACTGAGAAACACTGAGAGACAGAAACACTGAGAAACACTGAGAGGCAGAAACACTGAGAAACACTGAGAGGCAGAAACACTGAGAAACACTGAGAGGCAGAAACACTGAGAAACACTGAGAGACAGAAACACTGAGAAACACTGAGGGGCAGAAACACTGAGAGACAGAAACACTGAGAAACATTGAGGGGCAGAAACACTGAGAAACACTGAGAGACAGAAACACTGAGGGCAGAAACACTGAGGGGCAGAAACACTGAGAGACAGAAACACTGAGAAACACTGAGGGGCAGAAACACTGAGGGGCAGAAACACTGAGAGACAGAAACACTGAGAAACATTGAGGGGCAGAAACACTGAGAAACACTGAGAGACAGAAACACTGAGGGCAGAAACACTGAGGGGCAGAAACACTGAGAGACAGAAACACTGAGAAACACTGAGGGGCAGAAACACTGAGGGGCAGAAACACTGAGAGACAGAAACACTGAGAGACAGAAACACTGAGAAACATTGAGGGGCAGAAACACTGAGAAACATTGAGAGACAGAAACACTGAGAAACACTGAGAGACAGAAACACTGAGAAACACTGAGGCAGAAACACTGAGAAACACTGAGAGACAGAAACCCTGAGGGGCAGAAACACTGAGGGGCAGAAACACTGAGAAACACTGAGAGACAGAAACACTGAGGGGCAGAAACACTGAGAAACACTGAGAGACAGAAACACTGAGGGGCAGAAACACTGAGAAACACTGAGAGACAGAAACACTGAGGGGCAGAAACACTGAGGAGCAGAAACACTGAGAGACAGAAACACTGAGAGACTGAAACACTGAGAGACAGAAACACTGAGAGACAGAAACACTGAGAGACAGAAACACTGAGAGACAGAAACACTGAGAGACTGAAACACTGAGAGACAGAAACACTGAGAGACAGAAACACTGAGGGGCAGAAACACTGAGAAACACTGAGAGACAGAAACACTGAGGGGCAGAAACACTGAGAAACACTGAGAGGCAGAAACACTGAGAAACACTGAGAGACAAAAACACTGAGAAACACTGAGCGGCAGAAACACTGAGAAACACTGAGAGGCAGAAACACTGAGAAACACTGAGAAACACTGAGAGACAGAAACACTGAGAAACACTGAGAGACAAAAACACTGAGAAACACTGAGCGGCAGAAACACTGAGAAACACTGAGAGGCAGAAACACTGAGAAACACTGAGAAACACTGAGAGACAGAAACACTGAGAGGCAGAAACACTGAGAAACACTGAGAGGCAGAAACACTGAGGGCAGAAACACTGAGAGACAGAAACACTGAGAGACAGAAACACTGAGAAACATTGAGGGGCAGAAACACTGAGAAACATTGAGAGACAGAAACACTGAGAAACACTGAGAGGCAGAAACACTGAGGGCAGAAACACTGAGAGACAGAAACACTGAGAGACAGAAACACTGAGAAACATTGAGGGGCAGAAACACTGAGAAACATTGAGGGGCAGAAACACTGAGAAACACTGAGAGACAGAAACACTGAGGGGCAGAAACACTGAGGGGCAGAAACACTGAGAAACACTGAGAGACAGAAACACTGAGAGACAGAAACACTGAGAAACATTGAGGGGCAGAAACACTGAGAAACACTGAGAGACAGAAACACTGAGGGGCAGAAACACTGAGAAACACTGAGAGACAGAAACACTGAGAAACACTGAGGCAGAAACACTGAGAGACAGAAACACTGAGAAACACTGAGAGACAGAAACACTGAGGGGCAGAAACACTGAGAAACACTGAGAGACAGAAACACTGAGAAACACTGAGAGACAGAAACACTGAGAAACACTGAGAGACAGAAACACTGAGGGGCAGAAACACTGAGAAACACTGAGAGGCAGAAACACTGAGCGGCAGAAACACTGAGAAACACTGAGGGGCAGAAACACTGAGAAACACTGAGAGGCAGAAACACTGAGCGGCAGAAACACTGAGAAACACTGAGAGGCAGAAACACTGGGAAACACTGAGATACACTGAGTGGCAGAAATACTGAAAAACACTGAGTGGCAGAAACACTGGGAAACACTGAGAAACACTGAGAAACACTGAGAGGCAGAAACACTGGGAAACACTGAGAAACACTGAGGGGCAGAAATACTGAGAAACACTGAGAGGCAGAAACACTGAGAAACACTGAGTGGCAGAAATACTGAAAAACACTGAGTGGCAGAAACACTGGGAAACACTGAGAAACACTGAGAAACACTGAGAGACAGAAACACTGAGAGACTGAAACACTGAGCAGCAGAAACACTGAGAGACAGAAACACTGAGAGACTGAAACACTGAGAGACAGAAACACTGAGAGACAGAAACACTGAGAGACAGAAACACTGAGGGGCTGAAACACTGAGAGACAGAAACACTGAGGGGCAGAAACACTGAGAAACACTGAGAGACAGAAACACTGAGGGGCAGAAACACTGAGAAACACTGAGAGGCAGAAACACTGAGAAACACTGAGAGACAAAAACACTGAGAAACACTGAGCGGCAGAAACACTGAGAAACACTGAGAGGCAGAAACACTGAGAAACACTGAGAAACACTGAGAGGCAGAAACACTGAGAAACACTGAGAGGCAGAAACACTGAGGGCAGAAACACTGAGAGACAGAAACACTGAGAGACAGAAACACTGAGAAACATTGAGGGGCAGAAACACTGAGAAACACTGAGAGACAGAAACACTGAGGGGCAGAAACACTGAGGGGCAGAAACACTGAGAGACAGAAACACTGAGAGACAGAAACACTGAGAAACACTGAGAGACAGAAACACTGAGGGGCAGAAACACTGAGAAACACTGAGAGACAGAAACACTGAGAAACACTGAGGCAGAAACACTGAGAGACAGAAACACTGAGAAACACTGAGAGACAGAAACACTGAGAAACACTGAGAGACAGAAACACTGAGGGGCAGAAACACTGAGAAACACTGAGAGACAGAAACACTGAGAAACACTGAGAGACAGAAACACTGAGAAACACTGAGAGACAGAAACACTGAGGGGCAGAAACACTGAGAAACACTGAGAGGCAGAAACACTGAGCGGCAGAAACACTGAGAGACAGAAACACTGAGGGGCAGAAACACTGAGAAACACTGAGAGGCAGAAACACTGAGCGGCAGAAACACTGAGAAACACTGAGAGGCAGAAACACTGGGAAACACTGAGAAACACTGAGAAACACTGAGAAACACTGAGAAACACTGAGAGGCAGAAACACTGGGAAACACTGAGAAACACTGAGGGGCAGAAATACTGAGAAACACTGAGAGGCAGAAACACTGAGAAACACTGAGTGGCAGAAATACTGAAAAACACTGAGTGGCAGAAACACTGGGAAACACTGAGAAACACTGAGAAACACTGAGAGGCAGAAACACTGGGAAACACTGTGAAACACTGAGCAGCAGAAACACTGAGCGGCAGAAACACTGAGCGGCAGAAACACTGAGCAGCAACACTGAGCGGCAGAAACACTGAGCAGCAGAAACACTGAGCAGCAGAAACACTGAGCAGCAACACTGAGGGGCAGAAACACTGAGCGGCAGAAACACAAAGCAGCAACACTGAGGGGCAGAAACACTGAGCAGCAGAAACACTGAGCGGCAGAAACACTGAGCAGCAGAAACACTGTGAAACACTGAGCGGCAGAAACACTGAGCAGCAACACTGAGGGGCAGAAACACTGAGCAGCAGAAACACTGAGCGGCAGAAACACTGAGCAGCAGAAACACTGTGAAACACTGAGCGGCAGAAACACTGAGCAGCAACACTGAGGGGCAGAAACACTGAGCGGCAGAAACACTGAGAGGCAGAAACACTGAGGGGCAGAAACACTGAGAAACACTGAGCGGCAGAAACACTGAGCAGCAGAAACACTGAGAAACACTGAGCGGCAGAAACACTGAGCAGCAGAAACACTGTGAAACACTGAGCGGCAGAAACACTGAGCAGCAACACTGAGGGGCAGAAACACTGAGCAGCAGAAACACTGAGCGGCAGAAACACTGAGCAGCAACACTGAGGGGCAGAAACACTGAGCAGCAACACTGAGGGGCAGAAACACTGAGCAGCAACACTGAGGGGCAGAAACACTGAGAAACACTGAGCGGCAGAAACACTGAGCAGCAGAAACACTGTGAAACACTGAGCAGCAGAAACACTGAGCGGCAGAAACACTGAGCAGCAGAAACACTGAGCGGCAGAAACACTGAGCGGCAGAAACACTGAGCAGCAGAAACACTGTGAAACACTGAGAGACAGAAACACTGAGCAGCAACACTGAGGGGCAGAAACACTGAGAGACACTGAGGGGCAGAAACACTGAGAAACACTGAGCGGTAGAAACACTGAGCAGCAGAAACACTGTGAAACACTGAGCGGCAGAAACACTGAGCAGCAACACTGAGGGGCAGAAACACTGAGCAGCAGAAACACTGAGGGGCAGAAACACTGAGCGGCAGAAACACTGAGCAGCAGAAACACTGAGCAGCAGAAACACTGAGCGGCAGAAACACTGAGCAGCAGAAACACTGTGAAACACTGAGAGACAGAAACACTGAGCAGCAACACTGAGGGGCAGAAACACTGAGAAACACTGAGGGGCAGAAACACTGAGAAACACTGAGCGGCAGAAACACTGAGCAGCAGAAACACTGTGAAACACTGAGCGGCAGAAACACTGAGCAGCAACACTGAGGGGCAGAAACACTGAGCAGCAGAAACACTGAGGGGCAGAAACACTGAGCGGCAGAAACACTGAGAAACACTGAGGGGCAGAAACACTGAGCAGCAGAAACACTGAGAAACACTGAGGGGCAGAAACACTGAGAAACACTGAGCGGCAGAAACACTGAGAAACACTGAGGGGCAGAAACACTGAGAAACACTGAGCAGCAGAAACACTGAGAAACACTGAGCAGCAGAAACACTGAGAAACACTGAGGGGCAGAAACACTGAGCAGCAGAAACACTGAGAAACACTGAGCGGCAGAAACACTGAGCAGCAGAAACACTGAGCGGCAGAAACACTGAGGGGCAGAAACACTGAGCGGCAGAAACACTGAGGGGCAGAAACACTGAGCAGCAGAAACACTGAGAAACACTGAGCGGCAGAAACACTGAGCAGCAGAAACACTGAGAAACACTGAGGGGCAGAAACACTGAGAAACACTGAGCGGCAGAAACACTGAGAAACACTGAGGGGCAGAAACACTGAGAAACACTGAGCAGCAGAAACACTGAGAAACACTGAGCAGCAGAAACACTGAGAAACACTGAGGGGCAGAAACACTGAGCAGCAGAAACACTGAGTGGCAGAAACACTGAGTGGCAGCATTGGTTTTCAGCGTGAATGCAGTGAACACCACATCTAAAACGGGAAAGATCTTTGAGATTGACTGAACAACTAGATTTGACAAGAAATCTGAGGTATATTTTAACAGACGGCCAAAAGCTTCAGAACAGAAAGGCAAATGATCGCTGCAATTCACAGAAACAACTGGATCCAGGCAGAGAAATGTGGATTTGCAGTTATCATTTTGTGTCAATATGCTGAATTTAGGGGTAAAATCATACCCTATATATTATATTGTTATATATTGTATTTGTCACGCTTGGGCTGCGTGAGGCACGTTCAGGAAGACCAGGAAGACAAAGAAGGTGGATAACAATTAAACTATTTATTATTTAAGAACAAAACACGTACCAAACATAGCAAGCAGTAAAGACGTAGAACCGACAAGGAAGAACTGAAACTAGGGAGACTAAAGGGACGAGGGGACGAAGGGACGAAGGGACGAGGCGAAGCTAGAGGAGTGCAGTGATGGAGTGTGGACGAGTGTGAGGTGATGGAAGGTGGACGAGCGACCAAGGTGGGTCTGGGGGGACAAGGGAGCCTGGTGGAACAGGTGAACTGATGGGCCACAGTGGAGATGAAGGAGGTAGAAGCCAAGGGTGAGCTAGTGGATTGATGGACCGATGTGGAATCCTGGACGCGGTGGCTGGAGTAGGATTCCAGGCATCCACAGTCCAAGATGGTGCTGAGGACTGGAAGCCCCTCAGCGAGCCCACCAGTCCACTAGCGTGTAGAGGGCGAGTGATGGGGCTGACAGGAGGCAGAGGAGATGAGGATGAGGGTTGGATGATGAGAGGGGGCGGGAGAGGGTGGTTGGGTGGGAATTCAGGCTCAGGAACCGACTCAGGCGTGGTGGCGGTCATCTTGGCCGGAGACGAAGGCTCAGGCGTGGCGGCAGCCATCTTTGCAGAGGGCTCAGGCGGTGAGGCGGCGGCCATCTTTGCCGAAGACACCGGCACAGCAGGCTTGACGTGAAGAAGCTCAGGCTTGACGTGAAGAAGCTCAAGCTTGACGTGAAGAAGCTCAGGCTTGACAGGGATGTCATGAAGAAGCTCTAGAGGGGCGATCTCGGCAGGACGAGACCCTGGAAGGGTGGTCTCGATGGGACGAGACTCTGGACTCTGGACGAAGATAGGAGGTGTGGCGATGAAGATGGCTGGTGACGGTTGAGTGGTGATGTCAGAATCAGGCTGAACCGCTCAACCACAGCACATGATCCAGGTATTGTTCGAACGTGCCTGGGATCACTGCTGGTACAGATTATCGTCCAGTCCGTACCAGAATGGTTGTACCATGAGGTGAGAAATTTCGAGGAACCTCTCTTCATATTTCTCGATCCGTTGGCAATCCTGGAAACAGGTTACAAGCCGATCTGAAGGATTCAGCAGGGTACGGAGAACGCCAATGTTCTCCTTAATTTAGTTACCCAACTTTTTGGGTGTGGTCGGTAGCGATGTGACATTTGAACCGAGGCGTCGGAGCTTGTGTCGAGGAAAAAATGGGCGTGCCAGATGAAGCCGCGATTCAAGGCTTGTGTTGTTAACGTGAAGATCACGTGACTAAGAACAAACGAGGCCTCAGTTTGTGTGGATACATCATCGGTTCGGTCTGATTGTCGCTTCCGGGAAAAGGGGTTCGAAACTCGCGCCACCTTGTGGGTGTTGTCAGGAGTAGTAGAAGCAGTTAGTGTCAGAGAGTCAGACAGTTAGATAACTATCATTGTCATTGTCTTTATTGTGTCATTTATGTGTTAGGTCTGTATATTATTACATTATCAGGTTAGAATAGTTATAGTATATTGTTATTATTAATTATAGTAGCTATATTATAGTCTTGTTATATTAATTAGATAAGATTATTTGGATTGCTTTGGATTTTTGGATCTGGACTGGACTGCTTTTTGATTTGGATTGCCATTTTTGATTTGTTTGCTTTTTGTGACCTCTTCCTTTTTCCTGTTAATGGACCAGCAAGAAAGAGGAGATCCTCCCCTGTCTGGGCTCAACAGAAGCATCAGTATCCTCATTTATACCAGCTGGCACTGGCATTTTTATGTTCCCCTGCATCCTCTGTTCCTTGTGAAAGGATCTTTTCCAAGGCTGGAGAGATTTTGTTCGAGAAGAGGAATTGTCTAAACCCCAACACACGTGAAATAATTCTGTTTCTCAGTAAAAATCTATTGTAATCCTTCCTTCCAGACTATTCTGTTGCAGTTTACTTTATTACACTCCCTCCACCATAAGCACTGCACTCAACACAGTGTCATCACTAGAGGTCGGCTCTTCTGTCATGCTTGGGCTGCGCGAGGCACGTTCAGGAAGACCAGGTAGACGAAGAAGACGGATAACGATTAAACTCTATTTATTATTTATGAACAAGACACATACCAAACATAGCAAGCAGTAAAGACGTAGAACCGACAAGGAAGAACTGAAACTAGGGAGACTATATACACAGACAAATGAGGAGACTAAGTGACAACAGGTGCACACGGTGAGTGATGATGACAGGTAACAGAGGTAACACAGAAGGCAAAACAAAGTCCAACACAGGTGTCACAGTGACAGTACTGACAACTCATCAATTAAATATTTACCATCTTATATTCTGCATAATTGGATGTTTTTAAAGAAACACTGACAAAAAACTATACAAGTTTGAAGGCTTGACGATATGATGAAATATATAACATTGATGTAAGTGATCACATGGATTTAGACCTATATTGTATTTATATAAAGCGTCCACAGGCAGATTTGCTTTATATAGTCCCCGGCGTCGAAATCAGGCACATATAAATATCAGGAAACATGATTCCTGCTGCATGTCAATATCCACGATCACTGGATCTTTGGTAAGTTGTTAGAAACACTATATCGAGTCCAACCTTTAGTTTAAACTGATAATCGTTTGTTTTAGTTGTGTTTTCTTCATTTCCTCTATTAAACCCAGTCATGTCTTCTGCCACTCAGTCCGGCTGAGGGAGTGTGTTCCCGCGGGAAAGTGACTTCAATGCATATATATACAGTTCAGTGGCCCACAGTCAGATATTTGAGCCCCACCCACTGTGAAATCTCATTGGTCCAGCATACCTGTATACACTTCACTTGATTGGTGCATTCCCACTGTTTTTGACCCATCCAATATGACTTTAAAGTCGTCATGAAAGGGAAGTCGTGCTGGTCTTTTCTTCCCTATTGTGTGCTATCCATCAGATGTCTGAGACTAATATTATCCTAATCCTTTCATTAACGAGTTTGCTTTGAGATAGTTGTAATTATTTTCTCCGGCTGTCTGAATTGTTTCATTATTTTATGTTTATTTAAGAGACCCCGATTAGGGAAAAGCAATTAATCCCCGAGACCTGCAGACCCTTTACGAATCTGACATTTAAATGCAAATTAACTCCCTGCTGAAACTGTCGGGATGTAAAGCGATGGACTCGAGCTGATCTCCAGGTGTGTGAGCGCTCACGAGACAGATGTGTTCCTCTATCCAGATGAGATTATTGATCAGATCACAGTGAGGAAGATTAGTGAGAGTTCAGATGCTCTGAATGAACAGATGTGTTGTTATGTGACAATGATCACCATGAAATATTATTATAATCAGTGTAAATCAGCTGTTTTCTATGTGAATATATAGTAAAGTGTAATTTTCTTAATTAATTTCCAGCATCATTACTCTTCAGTGTCACATGATCCTTCAGAAATCAGTCTAATATGATGATTTGCTGCTCAAGAAAAATGTATGATTATTATCAATGTTGAAAATAGTTGTGATTAATGTCCAGACCATGATACATTTTATTTTTCAGGATTTGTTGATGAATAGAAAGTTCAAAAGAACAGCATTTATTTTAAATACAATCTTTTGTGACATTATAAATGTCTTTCCTGTCACTTTTCATCACCTTAATCCTAGCTGAATAAAAGTATTCCTTTCAATCTTACTCCAAACTTTTGGATAGTAGTGTATCACGGTTTCCACAACAATATGAACCAGCACAACTGTTTTCAACATTGATAATAATAATCAATTTAATGCATCCTTGCTGAAGAGAAGTATTAATCTCTTAATAAATAAAATCTCACGGAGCCCAAACTTGTGAGCGATTGAGACATGTACAGTGAAAATCTAGTGCGAATCTGCTTTATGAATAATGAGAATTGTAAATAATAAAACGTTGGTAACCAAACCGTTTCAGTTCCCATTGACTGCATTGTATTTTTTGTCCAATGCAAGTCGAGTTCGGTTCCCGAAACACATCTTCTTTCAAGTTGCACAGAAGAAAGGATGTCAAACAGGTTTAAAGCGACACAAGGAAGAGTAAATGTGTAACTCTTTAAATGTGCTGGATTAGGATTACACATGACTCTAGAACTCAATATGAGAATGCAAAAAAAAAAGATTCTTAGCCACAATCATGCTAACTGAGTTCTGGACTAAAGCCAGTAAACAGGCAAATATTTAAGATTGAGGACGCAAATGTAAAAGTTTAAGCATCATAAAGTCATGATCTGCATTCTCATCTGCAGCCGGTTCTGTTACACATGAAGAGTTGTGTTACACATGCATGTATTCATGTGACAAAACAGATGAGACGCAGAAACTGCAGACGACTGACACGCTGTCAGACGTGAGAAGGTTTGCGTTCCTCAATGACACTGCAACACCCTCCAGTTGTGTGCGTGCTTCAATGCAAACACAACACGAGTGCGCAGATGTTGACAGTACACTCGTGTGACAGGAATATTAATGATGCCGCTCGCTGATTTTCACTCTTGTTTGTTGTTACTGTGATTCTATCATATGCGTATTCCTTATAGAGAACACTAAATGTTTAAAGGCAAGACTGCCCAGGTGAATAGGGTGTAAAAAAATAAAAAAAAGAATGTTTTTTGATTGATTGATCAGTTGATTTATTACATTAATAATTGCAAAAAAAAAATGTGTATTACAAGTTTTCTGAAATGTTATGTTTAAATATGCAAATGAGACATTATCTTATTAAATATGCACTGATTTGCATACATTTCTAGAGCAAAAATCTGAACATTGGATGAAGTCAGGATCGAACATCTTGTTTTTTGATGTATTAGAGATGAAGGTTTTTACAGAGGGGATTTTGAGCTTCAGAATAAAACTAAAGTTTGGCGTATGTCAGTGTCACTGAAGTGGAGGTTTCTGGCTCAATGTAGGAGGAAAAACTCATTTTGATAAAACGGCCTTTAAAGATGTATAATTGAAATCTACAGACGCAAATAGAGTAAAGTGCTCTAAAAGATACAGTTAAAAGTGTGTTTTGGATGTTTTCTGTCCACTAGTCTGAAAAAGACACTTTATGAAAAGCCCAAAATCTCACAATTGACAGATGCATGAAAAAACACTGTTTTGCCTGTAGTGTCTCGCCTTAAGGAAACATTAGGAAGGAACAAAGGAAGATCTATAATATGCATTCAGAAAATAGGTTGAATTTCCTTTTATTTTATTTTTATTTTTTTGCTGCTTTTTTATTTATTCAATTATTACAGCGCAAACCAAGTAAAACGGTTTGGATCTTTTTTTTAACAATGCATAAGTTGCATGAATACTGAAGTGTGTACAGTAAGTTTTGTTGTTGATTCTCTCATCATTGGCGTGTTTGTTCGGCGCTGCCGGATTTGTGCACTCGAGTGTTCTGATGAAAATGCTTTCTTTAGATTAACAATAAAGCACTTATCGCGTTTACCAGTGGCTTCACCACACATCCAGCAATCCGAGCACTGGTTAAAGGAGATGGAGCTGGCGAAGCGGAAGAAGCCGTGATGGAAACACGAGCGTGCGCTTCTTTAAACAGCCTGAGCGTTCATAACGTCTGTAATGGAGTGTGTGATGGAGTTTGCGGGGTTAATTGGCGGAGGAGCAGATGTGTTGTTTGTGGAGAGCAGAAACGCTCTGGTTATAGTGAGCATTTAACTTCAGATCAATCATGACAACACCTCCTCACAACTTGAAGAAGTTCTTAAAGCCAAGTTTATGCGTTTGACAGATGCTTTTATGCAAAGTGACTTACAATGACTTTTCAATGTATAGACAGTCAAACCAGACATTATTCAGACACCGGATATCATTTTTTATATTGTTTGACTAGTGTGTGCAGGACTGTAGTTCATTTATGTGAGTGAGGACAGCAAAATAAAGTAAACTGTGGCATAAACCCAAATATTCTTCATACAGTGACTATTAGTAAAATTAGTAAAAATTTGGGACCAAAAATGATTCGGACACTTTGACCTGATCATGTTTTCTTTAATTGCTAATGCTCTTTTTACACACAGACTGAACACAATGAAGCATTGCTTGGTGATTGGTTGAGCTAAACTGGTATTATCTAATTGTGTAGTTAAATTTAACAGCTGACAGATATTCAACATCATTCATGTGTGAGACAGTCTAACAGAAGATGGACAAAACTTGATTTGATAACTCTGAGTTCTGCTCATTATTACCATTTTCTGAACTATAGCGAATAAAGTGTGATAAAGTGAGAAATGTTGAAGGTGTGTGAATAAATGTTGGTTTGACTGAATACATTTCATCATTCATTCCCTGGGAATCGAACCCATGACGTTGGCACTGCTAGTATCATGATCTGTTTGAGCTGCACATTGTATTTCTCTAAGCTTGTTGTCATTATGTTTTCATTATCGCCTGCAATAATTAATGCGATATGGCTCAGCTTGTCAGTGAAATACGGCTCTGTGTTGTAAATGCCGCTCCATCTGAAAGCAGGTGATGGCGATTTACTACTAATCAAGGAACCGGCTTTACTGACGAGATGCGCCTAACAATGTCATGCGATATATCGCCCAGCCCTAGTTTCTATGATATTAAGAGATTTAAATGTCGGTTGGTTTTGTTCTATTAAAGTTCCCCTATTTGTGGTATATTCCCTTTCATGTAGTGTGTAATATAGCTGTTTGTGAAACTAATGTGTAACTAAATTAGCATAATGCCAGCCTGTGGTCTTGATTGGCTGAGCAGCGTCTCTTAGCCCCGCCCTCAAACACTGTAGTGTATCTGAGACTGGAAGAGTTTGGTTCGTGTTGTTCGTGTCGAGAAGACGCTGTTTTCTGAGATTGATACAGTAAAACCCACGCCATCGTTACTGTTTGCATCACTGTGATCAAGAGCTGAGAGTCAGATATGATAATGAGCGTTTGCTTTCTGACCAATCACAGCAGAGCAGCTCTCAGAGAGGCGGGGCTTAGAGAGACTGAATCCTCGATCGAAGCGTTTCAGACACTGAGAGGAAAGAGCTGATGCTGTGATGAATATTACGAGTGTTATTTGCAAACCTGTTGTATGAGACCTTAAAAAATAAAATCTTTAAAATAGCATAATTGGGGAACTTTAACAGATTTTAATATTGGTTGGTTTTGTTAAAAGTGTAAGGCAAGAGATGCTCAAAAAATATTAAAGAAATTATGATCAGGCCTAACGAGCCACTTCGGAAAGTGATGCAAATCACAGACTGAAATGAAACACGAGTTTTCACACTCACTGCGAGGGCTGATAATGACGTATCATTTCATCTTAACGTCTTGTCACACTGAAAATCTGCTGTGAAACTCTGTGGGCCTGAAGGTGTTCCTCAGTCAACGAGTCGACGGTGTTGCCAGATTGGGCGCGTTCCCGGGGTTTAGCGCGATAACCTGTAGCTGGATATTCAAGTGATTGCTAATGCTAAAGTGGCATAAATATACAGTAAGTTGTGTCTACAGTAAAGAGTGAGATAGAGTAAGACATATGCTGCGTTATGTTCTACAGTGTGTACTTCACAGAAGACGTACTGTAGTTCTGTCTGAAGTTAAAGTGCAACACAAAGCGCGTTCTTGTTGTTATATTTATGTTGTCGGATTATCGTACAGTACGTATCAATGAATTACACATTTTGGCTGTGGTGTGTGCATTAATGTGTGTGAAATATCTTCTAATTACACTGCTTATTCCAATCACTTATACTGGACACTTTTTGCACTTAAATTGGCTTATTCTTGATGCAAAATGATGCATCCCAGGGTTAAAGTCATCGGTTAATTTCTCTGATTGCCGTTTGGCCATTCCACCTGGACATATTAGTCATATTTGCTAATTCTCTTTAATGTATTGCCCTGTTTTGATCCATTTTCCTTTTTCCATTTTATGGAAAAAGTTTGTTTTAAGGAGATAAAAATGATGCTTATTAACCTTGATTGACACGGCAATAAAATTATATCACCCTATTTTCTAAATGCATGTTATAGATTTTCCTTTGTTCCTTCCTAATGTTTCCTTAAAGCTACAATATGTAATTTTTATCGCCACTAGGGGTCGCTAACCTCTTACAATAACAAAGGCGTCGGTTGATGACGCATAAGCAGAATTATTGAACTTGTCGTCATGCCGAAGGATCTAATAAGTTTATGGATGAGTGAATACACTGATGTTTTAAACATGACTGATATGAAGCAGGGCGCGAGTGCTAATGAGAGACAGATCTCAGCGCCACACGCGAGTCCCGCGGATATAAAGGGACGAGGACATTTCATTCTACCGAACGCAAGTGCTGAATTACTCACACAGATCAGTTTATTAGACGAATGAAACTTGTGAGGTAACGCAGCGCTGTCTCACTCACTCTACGCTATCACTCTAAACTGCATTTGAGTGTGTTAAAGTTATAATGTTATTCTGTGTGTTAGTTTGTCTGTATGAGACTAGCTCTGAGCTAGATCAACATTAGAATAACATACTGATCATATTCTAACATCATCATGTTGAGCTGTATAACACTGATTAGTTTTATGTACATTTGTCAAAGTTAGCCGCGGACGCTAGCTCTCGGCATCTCGAAAACGCCACGCTGATATTGATCCTCGTTTTAGTTCTCCTTTTGTCCCAAAGTCTGCTTGCCATGGTCCATAATGCTTGAACGAAACGACAACAGCGTGAGCGCGCCGCTAGACGTAACGCAGTTGTCCTCATCTGTCGCCATGGTTACTGTGGCAGTACGAGCGGAAACCAGGGATAACGCGGATATTACGTCATTGACAGGAGACAAGTGAACAGGGACGAGCCATTATTTAAAATAGGAATTTCTCTGAAATTAAAAATCTTTGGGAACTTTTGGGATATTGTAAGTACTCAACTGCAGGAAATATATCACACTGTGCAAGTGATTTTTGGATATTTTATGACAAAAATCTTACATATTGTAGCTTTAAGGCGAGACAATGCGGGCAAAAATTGTCAATTTTGAGATTTTGGGCTTTTTGGCTTTCCATAAAGTGTTTTTTTTTTTTTAAGACTAGTGGACAGAAAACATCCAAAACACACGTTTAACTGTATCTTTTAGAGCACTTTAACTATTTGCATCTGTAGATTTCAATTGCAGTACATATCTTTAAAGGCCGTTTTCTCCAAAAATGAGTTTTTCCTCCTACATTGAGCCAGAATCACATTATTTTGGCAGGTAAAGTTTTGGGCGGGTTCTTCCAGGAGTGTGGGTGTGTATTGGTGAGCTTTTGGGCTGCAAATCAGCGTCCCAATCTGGCAGCACTGCTAGTCAAGCGCTGGTGTTCAGTACTAGCGCCTCCATCAGTGGTTTTCAGGGCTGTGTTTCATTCATTCCTCAGCAGGACTTCACACTGTGCAGCAAATGTAGAGGAACCGGCTGATCATCCCGAACCCATCAGCGCCCGCTGCGATCCGACACCACACACTCCCTTATAATGGTGTTTACCATTCCCCACCTCATCCGCCTAGCCTTCACACATGCCTACCTAACTTTTTTGGGTGGTTTTGCCCAATGAAGCGGATCCAGCGATGCGTTTCAAGCGTCTGGATGTCACGGGTCGGCCTTTAAACCCACTAAACGAGCCCCTCTGGGTCCTTATTACGGTCCCCGAGGGCCATTAACAGCCTCCCCTTCATCACGGCTCCTCGCGCTGTTAAGTGCTAATCTAACGCTCTCGTTAAAGACGTCTGAGTGAACACTTTACACACAGCTACTTAAAGCTTCTATTGTTTACTCGTAGCTGCTCTGAAAAGTGGTCTGATGTTGATACACAATCAGGGCTGGTTTAATCTGGATGTAAGTGCAGCGCTGGCCGATCGGGTCACGACGAGGACTCGGCCTGAAAATTGGGAGAAAAGCCTCTCTGATTTATTCGCCGTCTGCTTTTGAGCGAATTTCAAAATAAAGTGTATGTAACCCGTCATTATTCTGCTGTGCTGGAGTGGGATGTGAGTGGATGAAAATTGATCCAGAGAATTGAAAAAGGGGGTTAAGTGTTTTTGCCCTTATCGACGGCACAACAGAACGGCTGTTGTATGAAACACTCGTTTGTCCCCCATTAGCAGATGAGACGGTGTTATTTGAGGCCCGCATTGTGCTGAACACAAACACAAAGATGCTCGAGAGGCGATAATGGCCCGGCGAAGAATAAAGATTTTAACTCTGCGGATCATTTAAAGCCATCTCGAACGCTCGTGGTGAAATGGTGTAAAACCGCCCGCGCGTGTCTGGAATCAATCGTGCCGTGTGTCTTTGTTGTAGTTCATCTCTGCGCTCGTGTGTGTTTATTAAATAACATTAACAAAGTTGGACAACACTTTACAATAAGGTTCATTAGTTAACTACCTTAGTTAACACGAACTAAGAATGAACAATACTTCTTCAGCATCTTAGTTCATATAAATTTCAATATTTACTAATACGTTATTAAAATCAAAGGTTGTATTTGTTAACATTAGTAGAACTAACATGAACACACAATGAACAGCTGGATTTTTAACTAACATTAAGAAAGATTAATAAATACTGTAATAAATGTATTGCTCATTGTTAGTTCATGGTAGTTAATACATTATCTAATGTAAAGTGTTACCACAAAGTTTAATAAACAACACTATAACAAATGTTATCTAACATTAACTAATGAACCATATTGTAAAGCGTTACCAGCGACTTCAATCCCATTGGATGGAGTGAAGGAAAGTTTTCCGAACAGATGCAGATCAATTAATACTTTTAACAGTTTCGTGGTTCTCGGAAGCAGAAGTCGTCATAGTTGTGTAAACGTCTTGCTGAACCGAAACTACAACAAATGACCAGTCATGTGACCAGCGACCACTGAACATCAGCTTTTGACATTTTTCCTGGCTGGAGATGCGGGGGCATTAGTTCTTCTGTGGTTTCTGCTGGTTTAACCCTTGTGCCGTGTGAGCCGCTCGTGTCGTTTCAGGAAGATCCTGCAGAAATATAACAGCGGCTTCTTAACCACCTCCGAGCGCCCTACATAGACAACACTCATCATATACACTGATGAGAAGCACACAAGACTCAATGGAGTTTGACTTTAAAATGTTGTCAGTGAACCTAATGAAGCATAAAAATACACCACACACACACAATTTCTAATTGGATAAAGCTATTTTTATTGATACTGCACTGACACTATCAGATGAGAATTTGAAAGATATTTAGCTGATTAACGACACTATTGTCTTCTCTAGAACTCAACTTCAATAAGTTTTCATCATCGGTTCTGTGAAGCTGCTTTGAAACAATCTGTACTGTATAAAGAGCTGTAGAAATAATGTTGACCTTACATTGAATCAAATATATTTATAATCCATAAGTCTCTGGAGTTTATTGGGATTGTTTTGTCTTTTAAGTTTTTACGAATTTTACGTTTATTATGAAAATTTATAAGAAATGTATATTTTCAAAAACATGTTTCACTCTAAAACTGTGAGAAAACCAAAGCCATACATCTAAACAAGTTGTGTTCAAAATTTTAGCTTGATATCTCAAAAAAATTAGCTTTCAGTGAGATGTTGTTAGGCTGCAGTACCAAACGCCTCCACTAGAGGAAGTTCGTCTCACATTTATTTCCAATGCGTCATTTCTGACCGTGAGGAGCACAAGTGTGACTGTTTTTTTTCAGGACCATTTAACCTGTTAGAATCATGTCCATGATTTGTGTGTGTGTGTGTGTGTGTGTGTGTGTGAGTGTGTGTGTGTTCACACAGCAAGTGCCAAAACCTTTCCGATGAAGAAAACAATTCCACAAAAAAACAAATGTCCAAAATGAGCGAAGAGCACCAGAGGGTTAAAATTGGATTCAACTATTTTTATTGAAACTGCACTGACACTATTAGATGAGAATTTGAAAGATATTTATCTGATTAATGACACTATTGTCTTCTGTAGAACTCTGAATGAGTCTCATATTTGATGAAGTTTTCATCATTGGTTCTGTTTATCACTGTGAAGCTGCTTTGAAACAATCTGTACTGTATAAGTAGACCTGTAGAAATAACCCTGACCTGACATTGAATTAAATATATTTATAATCCATAAGAGTTTATTGGGATTGTTGTGTGTGTCCACAGGAGGACAGTGATGGTGTGGAGGTCAGTGTCGTGGTCGTTCAGTCGTTACCCAGAGGAGCCGCGGTGGAGCTCCATGTGATCGCGGTGCAGGACCGTCCCTCAGACCGAGCGTCCCAGCGCAGCGTCTCACGGGTCCCGGGCGGCTCCGTCGAGTGCCGACTGCTTCAGTCCGGCTGCGGGCGATACGCCTCCCTGTCTCTAAACCTGAGTTTCAGCGATGCACACACACCAGCAGCCCAGACGCTCACAGACACACTGCTTTCCTCATACCAAACCGCTGTTCAGAAGACGGAGAATCTTTCGCCACTGTGTGCCAGAGTTTTCTATAAGAGCCACGACATGTTCGTCACAGAGATCGCCACAGGTACGGCTCATCTCCATAATTATTTTTGATTGTTAAAAAACTTTAGTCTTGCGGGTCAAACTCACCTTTATTGGTTTCCATGCAATTTGCAAAAATCAACCCTATGAAAAACACTTAAGATTGTACATTATCTGTACTGTAGGTACTGTACTTTCTCTTGCTTTTTGCTATGTCTGTTCCTCAAACCCTTGTAAGGGTGGAATGGGTTTCTCACCCGTCTGTTCAGTGCTGCAACAGTCTAGTAATTAAGATCCCAAAAAAACTAACAACCCAAAACATCCATTGACAGAATTTCTAACAAGTCAAGTCAAGTCAAGTATATTTGTATAGCGCTTTTCACAATCCAGATTGTATCAAAGCAGCTTCACAGTATTAAATTAAAATAATACAACAAGGTTTGTTTCTAGTGGAATTTATTGATTGATAAAATCAAATTAAATATCCCCAAAATATCCCCAATTCAACGAATTCTCAGCGAATTCTCCTTGGATGATTAAGAAGATGAGTCTTCAATTTTGCATCTTAAAGGGTTAGTTCTCCTAATAAAAAAAATTGTCATCATTTACTCACCCTCATGTTGTTCCAAACCTCCAAACCTATAAGATTTTCGTACATCTTCGAAACACAAATAAAGATATTTTAAATGAAATCTGAGAGATTTCTGTACCTCCACTGACAGCAAATGCAACTACCATTTTTTTGTGCTTCAAAAAGTTCATAAAGAGATTGTAAAACTAATCCATAAGAATCAAGCAGTTTAGTCAGACTTTTACACGTTTTTCACGGTACAGCTTATCTCCATCGATTCAAACACTGGGTCTAGCTGATCCTCATGGAGAAGGTCTCTTTTGTTTTGATTATTTTGATTGTTGGGTACAACTTTTGTGTTGATTTCCATGCAATTTGCAAAAATCAACCCTATGAAAAACACAACAAATTGTACATTATTTGTACTTACTGTAAGTACTCAGGGGTCGTACAAGGTGCTTGAAGAACTTGAATTTGACTTTTTGAAATATAAGTCCTGGAAAACCCTTGAAAACAACCATATAAATGAAGAGGTACTTGAAAAGTGCTTTACTTATTTAAATACAATATAAATGAAATAGAGTTTTATTAAAAAAAAATATATATATATATAATCTGTTCACGCTAAGTTAACACTGCTGCCCGTCTGACAACCCCCTATCAAGACCGTGAGCTCATGAGTGAGCTCCGCACCGCAACCGACCAGTGGAGACAGGTGTGTGTTGCACCGCACACTCAGACCCTGCTTCGGGCCGCCTCCGGGCCTTCCGAGTCGGGTCCCTGTCTTCCACCTCGCTGCCCCACCCCGGGTACGTCTGTGGTGCCCCTGGCTCTGTTTGTAGAAGCCTGGAAAGTGTTTCCAAGTCTGTCCAGCTGGCTGTACCATCAGACTCGGTTATACGATTCAGTTCCTTCGGCACCCGCCCAGGTACAGGGGTGTTCACTTTACTTCACTTCGGTGTTGAGTGAACGGGCCCCTGTCATGCGCATGGAGATTGCAGTCCTACTGACGAAGGAGCTGGTCCCTCCAGCCGATATGATGACCGGCTTCTACAGCCCGTACTTCATTGTACCCAAGAGAGGGGGTGGGTTACAGCCAATCTTGGACCTGCGTGTCTTGGATCGGGCCCTTTACAAGCTTTGTAAGCTTTTCAAGATGCAAACGTAGAAACGCATTTTTGAATGCTTCCGTCCCCGAGATTGGTTTGCAGCGATCGACCTGAAGGACGCGTACTTTCATATCTCCCTTTGCTTTGAACTTTGAGCATTGTAACTTTGCAGATGTTGTTTATGCTCAAACAGCAACAAACTAAAGTTAGAAAAAGGAAATCATAATCAACCACCCCTTTAACCGAACTTCCAAGCATGCTGCGTAACACAAGAATGAACCTCATTGGCTATTTCAACTTTTATTGCCAAGGAATTATTTTTTAATTTCAGTCTACTTTAACTTGATGTACTAAAATGTAATTAAAAAAAACTAAAACTAAAACCATTAAAAAAAAAAAAACATATTTGTTTCCTAATAATCATTACCTGAAAAAGGCTAGTTGACAAGGACATAAAACCCACAAAATTACTAAAACTTTAACCAAAATTAAAATAAAAATGGAAAACTGATTCAAAAGTATATATGCTACCATCTAGTTGAAATTAAAGAAAATAATACAGTTTTATTGGATTATTGTTCAGAAGGCATCTAAATATTTTGTTGATTTTACTATTAAAGATAATTCTACTGAAGTGAAACTGAAATCTTTTAAATGTGTTTTCAGACAGAAACTCCTCCAAATGTCACGAGTCATAATTCATCAGCAGATCATAATCAGATCTGACACAGCTAACTGCGCATCTTCTGTTGTAGAAGTTTCCTTTTCCGAAGCATGCCGTGGTCTTTGGGTCCGTCATGAGCCGATGGTGTAGCATATGTTCAGACACATTTATCGAGCTGTCAGTGTGTTCCTGATGCCCTCAGAGAGAGCCGAGAGCGTCTTCACGGGTCACAGACCAACAATACCACAGCAGATATGAAGACATTCGCCCTCCAACCCTTTCCGTGGGACGGGGCACACGTTCGCTTCACAGAAGCCTGAGTCTCCTGTCGTTTCTCCTGATATCCTCTCGTGACAGATGCATGTTTGGCTTCTGGACATTCTGGAAACATGAACTCAGAATCTCAGAAACGTCTCGTCTGACCGGAGATCAGGTTGATGTTGTCCAGTGATCATCGGCTCCTGATGTCTTTTAGACACATTGTTCCTCAACATAAATTTACATGCACACAGATGTGCTGATAACTACCAAAAATCTGTTTTTTGAAACGCTAGTTATCCCAGTTTGCATGCAAACCAGTAACCCGCTAACACAAAGAAAACCGCATTTACAAGACTTCCCATTCCTGTATATTCCACTGTGTATTCTAGGGCTGTCAGAATGGCTGAAAAGCTACATTTCTTATATATTGGCAAAATTCATATTATATTCGAATTATTTAGGCAATACTTAATGTTACAGGGAAAAAAGCACTGTATTGTCTCCTGTGTCCACAAGAGGGCGCAAGCGAGCGCAATAGCCAGATATAAACCAAATCAAGCATTGCATGTTTTACTGAAATGAAATGACATTCACTTTTGTTGAAACAATTGTTCTTCAATAAAATATAATTTCCTTAATGTGCATGCAAGGAAAATTAGGTGAATAAAACTGTGTTTGTGCATCAGTAACCTGAGAAAACACACTTCAACACACAGTGTAATGAACTACATGAACACACAACAGCAAACTGGCATTCAGAAACACTCACTTCTACTCACTGCATCTACATATTGTTCATCAGAAACACCAGAGGCTCAGCTTGATCTGAGCGAGTGCTGAGCGCTCTCTGTTGACAGTGTTTGAGCTGATGAACACACACTCAGATCTGACCGATGTGCAGGTTTGGTCAAGTGTGTCTTTGCACACTTTTTGCCACGGACTCAGAGGGTTTTCGTCAGCAGGAAGCCTTTTCCCGCCATTTTTCACATTAGCAACGCAGCGCTGTATACTGGATGATAAGCTAACAAAAACAAACCGCATCGGTGACGTCATCATGTCTAGCATGTCTTTTTTGCATTTGAATGTGCAGTTTTTTTTTTTTTTTTTTTTATTCAACGAATATTCAAAATTCGAGTTTTTATTTGACAGTGTATTCCATTTATTATGTTGTGATGTTAAATAAAGCATTAACCCTATAAAGCCTGACGTTTTAAATTACAGTCAGAAGCGATTCCCGATTCCCAGTGAATGCATGAACTCATATCATGGATATCCTGAATCCAGTTTAAGTTGCATGGAAAAAAGCATCTGCCAAATGCATACGTGTAAATGTAAAGTGATTTGCCGAACTCGTTGAGCTGGTTTCCACGGGATCCTTACGGAAATTAACCATGGTTTAAACCAAAAAACATTATAGTTAAAATGGTAACTACAATTGAAATATGGTTTTGCTACACTTCACTTGGTGTTTAACTGTGGTTATACAAATGTTAATCAATCTGCCAAAAAACTATGATTACTTCAGTTTTACTATAATAAAACCATGGTTAATTTTCATAGGCGATGGTCTGATGGTAGTTTCCACTGTTACACACTCACACACACACACACACACACACACACACACACCTTTAGCCTCATGAAAGTCTGACATGAATGGTCCTCTTGATGGCCGATGAAGGTGACCGTGTCACTAATATAACTTGTTTTCTATGTGATCTGCTGTTGAAAGTCAAACACCACAGGCCTCGATAACACACAGAGCTAATTACTCGACGTGCGATCTTTGACGTGCTGTGTGTGTGTTCTTAATGAAAGAGCCTGATGATTATCAAAAGAGCTTTTACCTTCCAATCTCAGCGTCCCTTCGCTTGTGTGACGAACTTGTTCGCTTTCATAGTTCACACACACTCACACACACACACTACACACTGACCTCGGTATCCCATCGCTGCAGAGCATCGGTCGAGCTGGAGTTAGAAAGGTCATGAGATTGAGAATGAGTCGTGACTGTTGATCATCTCTTCATGAACATCAGAAGGAGTGCTGGAAGATTCAGAACAACTTCCTGAAATCCGTCAGTGTTTCAGCCGTCAATCAAACAGCTGGAGAACAATTATGTCACGTTTAACTCAGAAAGGACATTCAATGACCGTAAACTCGATAGTCAGCTAGAAAAATAACTCTAGAGAGCAGCATTTTTATAAATATATGCACTATATTAATATTCATTATATTTATACTCAACCTGTTAATAAATTCCTCATAAAAGCAAGTGTTTATGACAGCTGGCGTTTAAATCTTTATATTTCAAATAACAAATTGGAGTAGAAACATAATTATGTCATTAAAAAGTCGATATGAAACTGTGCAATTTAAATGTTTATATGAAACTTTTTATTTGAGAAATTATCATTTAATTAAATTTGAGTCATTGATTATTAAAAAAAAGTTTATTTTCAGCTGGGTTTCGGCTCATGAAAAGTGCGCTGTATTACAGTTTTGAGTGAGGAACAGACCGAACTGAATCTGTACGTGTGTGTGTGTGTGTGTGTGTGTGTGTGTGTGTGTGTGTGTGTTTCCTTGCGTGTGCATTCAAAGTCTGTCCAGAAAGAGTGTGTGTCGCTGGATCAGGTGACGCTATTCATTATTTGACTTCAGTGGACATCAGAAGAGCGTCTGAATCCCTCCTGCGCTTACAAACCTTCCCGATCAATCCCACCGGAGCCTCCACAAGCTGCTAATCTGTTGCAAATGGCTAACTAAAGATTTTCTGCTCCTCTGTGTATTACACGCGCGTGTTTAGTACCGCTCTGACCATATGTCCACACACACACACACACACACAAGCTGTCGAAGATCTGAGCGGGTCAATACTTCAGGAATGTGCTGGAAGGGTTAAGCAGAATTAAGCGAGCACTTATGATGACGTGTGTGAAGCGTGACCTCTGACCTCTGTGTGTTGTGTCTGCAGGGCTGGAGCGGCGTCTGAGTGGATCTGGTCTCGATGGATCCGGTCTCGATGGATCTGATCCTGATGGATCCGGTCTCGATGGATCTGGTCCTGATGGATCTGGTCTCGATGGATCCGGTCCCCATGGATCCGGTCTCGATGGATCTGGTCCTGATGGATCTGGTCTCGATGGATCCGGTCCCCATGGATCCGGTCTCGATGGATCTGGTCCTGATGGATCTGGTCCCGCTGTGGTGCTGGTTCCGGTTGAGGATCTTCCGGGCCGTGTTCTCCTGCTCATCTCCTGCTGGCTCAGTGTGTAGAGGAGTCAAACCTGCTCAGATCCAGACCTGGAATCAGTGCCGCTCTCATTCACTGCATATTTGTGGGTTTTTTAAAGGGATAGTTCACCCAAAAATGAAAATTAGCCCATGATTTACTCTCCCTCAACTCATTCTAGGTGTATATGACATTCTTCTTTCAGACGAATTCAATCAGAGTTATATTAAACAATGTCCTGACTCTTCCAAGCTTTATAATGGCAGTGAATGGCTTTATATTGTTGTTGTTTATATTGTTCTGTTTTCAAGTCCATAAAAGTGCATCTATCATCATAAAAGTACATCTATCCATCATAAAAGTGCATATATATGCATCTATCCATCAAAAAAGTGCATCTATCCATCAAAAAAGTGCATCTATCCATCATAAAAGTGCATCTATCCATCAAAAAAGTGCATCTATCCATCATAAAAGTGCATCTATCCATCATAAAAGTGCATATATATGCATCTATCCATCAAAAAAGTGCATCTATCCATCAAAAAAGTGCATCTATCCATCATAAAACTGCATCTATCCATCAAAAAAGTGCATCTGTCCATCATAAAAGTGCATCTGTCCATCATAAAAGTGCATCTATCGATCAAAAAAGTGCATCTATCCATCATAAAAGAGCATTTATCATCATAAAGGTGCATCTGTCCATCATAAAAGTGCATCTATCCATCATAAAAGTGCATCTGTCCATCATAAAAGTGCATCTGTCCATCATAAAAGTGCATCTGTCCATCATGAAAGTGCATCTGTCCATCATAAAAGTGCATCTGTCCATCATAAAAGTGCATCTGTCCATCATGAAAGTGCATCTGTCCATCATAAAAGTGCATCTGTCCATCATAAAAGTGCATCTATCCATCATAAAGGTGCATCTATCCATCATAAAAGTGCATCTATCCATCATAAAAGTGCATCTATATGCATCTATCCATCAAAAAAGTGCATCTATCCATCATAAAAGGGCATCTGTCCATCATAAAAGTATATCTATCCATCAAAAAAGTGCATCTATCCATCATAAAAGTGCATCTATCCATCAAAAAAGTGCATCTGTCCATCATAAAAGTGCATCTGTCCATCATAAAAGTGCATCTATCCATCAAAAAAGTGCATCTATCCATCATAAAAGAGCATTTATCATCATAAAGGTGCATCTGTCCATCATAAAAGTGCATCTATCCATCATAAAAGTGCATCTGTCCATCATAAAAGTGCATCTGTCCATCATAAAAGTGCATCTGTCCATCATGAAAGTGCATCTGTCCATCATAAAAGTGCATCTGTCCATCATAAAAGTGCATCTGTCCATCATGAAAGTGCATCTGTCCATCATAAAAGTGCATCTGTCCATCATAAAAGTGCATCTATCCATCATAAAGGTGCATCTATCCATCATAAAAGTGCATCTATCCATCATAAAAGTGCATCTATATGCATCTATCCATCAAAAAAGTGCATCTATCCATCATAAAAGTGCATCTGTCCATCATAAAAGTGCATCTATCATCATAAAAGTGCATCTATCCATCATAAAAGTGCATTTGTCCATCATAAAAGTGCATCTGTCCATCATAAAAGTGCATCTATCCATCATAAAAGAGCATTTATCATCATAAAGGTGCATCTGTCCATCATAAAAGTGCATCTATCCATCATAAAAGTGCATCTGTCCATCATAAAAGTGCATCTATCATCATAAAAGTGCATCTATCCATCATAAAAGTGCATCTGTCCATCATAAAAGTGCATCTATCCATCATAAAAGTGCATCTGTCCATCATAAAAGTGTATCTATCCATCATAAAAGTGCATCTGTCCATCATAAAAGTTTATCTATCCATCATAAAAGTGCATCTATCATCATAAAAGTGCATCTATCCATCATAAAAGTGGATCTGTCCAAGTGCATCTGTCCATCATAAAAGTGCATCTATCCATCATAAAAGTGCATCTATCATCATAAAAGTGCATCTATCCATCATAAAAGTGCATCTGTCCATCATAAAAGTGCATCTGTCCATCATAAAAGTGCATCTATCCATCAAAAAAGTGCATCTATCCATCAAAAAAGTGCATCTGTCCATCATAAAAGTGCATCTGTCCATCATGAAAGTGCATCTGTCCATCATGAAAGTGCATCTGTCCATCATAAAAGTGCATCTGTCCATCATAAAAGTGCATCTGTCCATCATAAAAGTGCATCTGTCCATCATAAAAGTATCCATCATAAAAGTGCATCTATCATCATAAAAGTGCATCTATCCATCATAAAAGTGCATCTGTCCATCATAAAAGTGCATCTGTCCATCATAAAAGTGCATCTATCCATCATGAAAGTGCATCTGTCCATCATAAAAGTGCATCTGTCCATCATGAAAGTGCATCTGTCCATCATAAAAGTGCATCTGTCCATCATGAAAGTGCATCTGTCCATCATGAAAGTGCATCTGTCCATCATAAAAGTGCATCTGTCCATCATGAAAGTGCATCTATCCATCATAAAAGTGCATCTATCCATCATGAAAGTGCATCTGTCCATCATAAAAGTGCATCTGTCCATCATGAAAGTGCATCTATCCATCATGAAAGTGCATCTGTCCATCATAAAAGTGCATCTGTCCATCATAAAAGTGCATCTATCCATCATGAAAGTGCATCTGTCCATCATAAAAGTGCATCTGTCCATCATAAAAGTGCATCTATCCATCATAAAAGTGCATCTGTCCATCATGAAAGTGCATCTGTCCATCATAAAAGTGCATCTGTCCATCATAAAAGTGCATCTGTCCATCATAAAAGTGCATCTATCCATCATGAAAGTGCATCTGTCCATCATAAAAGTGCATCTGTCCATCATGAAAGTGCATCTATCCATCATAAAAGTGCATCTGTCCATCATGAAAGTGCATCTGTCCATCATGAAAGTGCATCTGTCCATCATAAAAGTGCATCTGTCCATCATAAAAGTGCATCTGTCCATCATAAAAGTGCATCTGTCCATCATAAAAGTGCATCTATCCATCATAAAAGTGCATCTGTCCATCATGAAAGTGCATCTATCATCATGAAAGTGCATCTATCATCATAAAAGTGCATCTGTCCATCATGAAAGTGCATCTGTCCATCATAAAAGTGCATCTGTCCATCATAAAAGTGCATCTGTCCATCATAAAAGTGCATCTGTCCATCATAAAAGTGCATCTATCCATCATAAAAGTGCATCTGTCCATCATAAAAGTGCATCTGTCCATCATAAAAGTGCATCTGTCCATCATAAAAGTGCATCTATCCATCATAAAAGTGCATCTGTCCATCATAAAAGTGCATCTGTCCATCATAAAAGTGTATCTGTCCATCATAAAAGTGCATCTGTCCATCATGAAAGTGCATCTGTCCATCAAAAAAGTGCATCTATCCATCATAAAAGTGTATCTATCCATCATAAAAGTGTATCTATCCATCATAAAAGTGCATCTATCCATCATAAAAGTGCATCTGTCCATCATAAAAGTGCATCTGTCCATCATAAAAGTGCATCTGTCCATCATAAAAGTGCATCTATCCATCATAAAAGTGCATCTATCATCATAAAAGTGCATCTATCCATCATAAAAGTGCATCTGTCCATCATAAAAGTGCATCTGTCCATCATAAAAGTGCATCTATCCATCAAAAAAGTGCATCTATCCATCAAAAAAGTGCATCTATCCATCATAAAAGTGTATCTATCCATCATAAAAGTGTATCTATCCATCATAAAAGTGCATCTATCCATCATAAAAGTGCATCTGTCCATCATAAAGGTGCATCTGTCCATCACAAAAGTGCATCTGTCCATCATAAAAGTGCATCTATCCATCATAAAAGTGCATCTGTCGGCATCTGTCCATCATAAAAGTGCATCTGTCCATCATAAAAGTGTATCTGTCCATCATAAAAGTGCATCTGTCCATCATAAAAGTGCATCTGTCCATCATAAAAGTGCATCTATCCATCATAAAAGTGCATCTGTCCATCATAAAAGTGCATCTATCCATCATAAAAGTGCATCTGTCCATCATAAAGGTGCATCTGTCCATCATAAAAGTGCATCTGTCCATCATGAAAGTGCATCTGTCCATCATAAAAGTGCATCTGTCCATCATAAAAGTGCATCTGTCCATCATAAAAGTGCATCTGTCCATCATGAAAGTGCATCTGTCCATCATAAAAGTGCATCTGTCCATCATGAAAGTGCATCTGTCCATCATGAAAGTGCATCTGTCCATCATAAAAGTGCATCTGTCCATCATAAAAGTGCATCTGTCCATCATGAAAGTGCATCTGTCCATCATAAAAGTGCATCTGTCCATCATAAAAGTGTATCTGTCCATCATAAAAGTGCATCTGTCCATCATGAAAGTGCATCTGTCCATCATGAAAGTGCATCTGTCCATCATGAAAGTGCATCTGTCCATCATAAAAGTGCATCTGTCCATCATAAAAGTGCATCTGTCCATCATGAAAGTGCATCTGTCCATCATAAAAGTGCATCTGTCCATCATGAAAGTGCATCTGTCCATCATGAAAGTGCATCTGTCCATCATAAAAGTGCATCTGTCCATCATAAAAGTGCATCTGTCCATCATGAAAGTGCATCTGTCCATCATAAAAGTGCATCTATCCATCATAAAAGTGCATCTATCCATCATAAAAGTGCATCTGTCCATCATAAAGGTGCATCTGTCCATCATAAAAGTGCATCTATCCATCATAAAAGTGCATCTGTCCATCATAAAAGTGCATCTGTCCATCATAAATGTGCATGAGGGTCTGTGTTGGATAACGATGCTTTCGGGAAACACAGTCCTGGTCAGAGCTGGAATCAGTGCCGCTCTCATATTTGAGTGTGTTTGTTAAAGGGGTCATATAATGGTACATGTACTTTTACAAGTTGATTGTGCTGAAATGTGTGTTGGCAGTGCCTGTACACAACCATCATAAAATGATTAAAAAAAAAGATATATGTTTTCCCCCGTCTCAAATCAAGCCATTCGATTTTGTGATGTCACACTGTCGGACGCCCCTCCCATGATTGTTGATTGACAGCAGCGTTTCAACACAGACCCGCCCTCGCTCGTGAGCGAGCTGTCAATCAAAGTCCGTGCGTCATTGTTGATACGCTGGAGCACTGTCTATGAGCAGAATGGCGTCTCAGTGATTGTGGTGTTCTGCTCTCGGGTGTAATAAGGAACACAGCATCATGTTGATGTTCCTAAATCACAGTGGCTGAGTGTGTTTCCGAAGGGAATATTCCCCATGGTCAACGTCAATGCTTTCATGTTTGCGCTAATCATTTCTCACCAGACTGCTTTACAAACAACTATTCGTGTTCCTGCTGCACCTCCAGAAGAAGAAGTGAGTGTAACGTTTTATTAACCTTTATATTAATATATTAATCTTTGCTAATCGCTAGCTGCACGCTTCACGATGAATGCTGTTGACAATCAGGGTACATTACGGCATGTTTTCTGTGTACGACGTTCTCAATATAATTCATAATCCCACGTTTATAATGAACGACACGTTATGGTTATTGTGTTATTACAAACGGTGTACGCACAGAACAGAGGGGCGGGGTCAGCAAAGCTCATTATCATTTAAAGACACATGCACTCAAACGGCGTGCTGAAAACAGAGCTGTTTTTGACCAGGTAAAAAAATTCTTACAATTCTAATGAGAATTTTTAATTAAAGTATATTATAAACTTTTCATTTAGACCCTAAAGAATCATATTAGCTTGTACAAAAATGGCATTATATGACCCCTTTAAAGAGTTTGTTTATCCAGATGATTATTCTGTCATCATTTACATCCTTCAGTCCCGCTCTTCCCTTCAGTGAAAGACATCATGCTCTCTCTAACCCGGCAGATTTTTCAGCCGAATGGACTTTGACTGAATGCAACTTCCAAAAGACATTAAATAATGATCTTCCGTGGTTATGCTTATTGTAGGTTCATAATGATCAGTTCCTCAAGGTCGTCTCGTCGCCGTTCAGTCAAACTCACCGTTTCTTGATGCTTTGATGTAGGTTTGCATAAGGCTGGTTGGGGGAATCGGTCCAAAATTTTACAAACCATTATTTATTTTTTAACACAACACGACCTAAGAGTTTAATGGGATCATCTCATGGATTTTTTTAGGTTTATTATTTTAATATTATATATTAGCCTATGTTCCTTGAGGTTCACTTATAATGTTAATAAAGCTTTTTGCACAAAAACAAATATGTTTTTTATATATTATTTTTATATATGTATATGTATATATATATATATATATACTACAAATACACGTGGAAGAGTGAATCCATGCAGGACTTTAAATGTTCTGGAATAGTGACAGTAAGGGTTAATAATGTATGATCTCTCTTTGGTTCATATTTCAGAACGAGTTTATAAAGATATTTGGACCTGAAGACAGTTATTACATTGAAAACTTAAGAAATGTTTTATTATTATATATATATTGTGTGTGTGGGGGGGGATTGGGTTTTTCCGATGACACACATGAAGGCCGATCACTGGCAGTCGAGTTCATTTCAATGTTTCATTTAATTTTATAAAAATGTATGCTCTAATTGAGTTATGAAGGATGTTTGAGACACATGATGAGGAACGAATTACAGAAGCATTTTTAATGTTACATTTCTTTTATAACTTTCATTTAACTTTCGCCCATTTCTTCACGTGTGTGTGTGTGTGTGTGTGTGTGTGTGTGTGTGTGTTTAGAGTACAGTCAGTATTCAGTGGAGTGTGTCGCCCTCATGTGGAAGCTGTCAATGTTGCTCTCTGAAAATATCACATTAGGCTGCAAGTTTATTAAATATTATGAAATAATACTATATACTGGGCTATATATTGATGTAAATCAATAGCAGATACTTACATAAAAATGCATATAAATATCAATATCTGCCAATAATATGTCTTAGTTAGCTGATATTTAAAATCTTAGTTAATGATCAAATCTCTGTAATTTTAGAATTTAGAATTTAATTGAGAGATGAACAAATAAACCTTCCTCAAAAGCCTGATGATCATATTTGATACGCATGATTATGATAATAACTGATGTATGATAATCAAGTAAAGCGAAGCTGCTTCAGTCCAGCTGAAATATTACTAACAATATCAAAGTTATTCTTGCGTTTCCTTGATAAATCAGGGCAGATTTGACACAGAAAGACTCGTGAAGCTCGAGCTGAAGGAGGACGTTTGTACAATTATACTGAAAGACTTTTACTTGATAAAAGAGTCTGAACTCTCAGTCAGAGACAGAAGGACTGAGGAGATCGAGTGCGACAGGTTTAACAGATCATGTTGATCATTAGAGGAATTATGAATGTGCGAATCAGAATATGATACAGCAGGCTTTATAGGATTACTGATATCCTAAAGGTTATTACACATCTATAGTTTCAGCTGTATTGATTTGCATATGTTTGTCAGCTGTAATGAGTTTGCTGATCCTGTGTGATCTTGATTGTCTCTGTCAGAAAGTGTGATGTTTGCCTCAGCTCATCAGATCATATGCTGACAGCTCATTTACTCGCTGTAATATGATTGTTTATGAGAAACTCGTCAGCGGTTATGAAGTACAGTAATGCATATGGACAGAGCTGATGTACAGCCGTCGACACAGGAGGACATCACGTCAAAAACACGCTCAAAACAAGTATTGTTTCAAGATTGACGCATTCCGATTAATAATAAAATTCCATCAAATTGAATAATCCTTACATATTTTTCATTTTACGAATGAAGAATTTTAAATGAGTAAAAAAAAAAATAAATAATAAAAACTAGAGGTTAATAAAACATTTTGTATAATTCTTATTGGAACAAGGACTATTTAGTTTTTTTTTTAAGTATAAATTAATAAGTTAATATTTTGAACAAAAAGTTTTATTAATATATAATAAAGTCAATGCAATATTGAAATAAATATGAATGTACATGTACGTAAATATTAAAATACATGAATTAAACTTTAATAACTTTTGAATGCCAGTCATCCACTTCCACTAAGCGGTATTGTACAATCAAACATGAGTGAGTGCGACTAGAAATCATAGCAGCTCCACGAAATAAATATATAATAAAAGTGTTCTGTAACTGAATTTAGTCATTCATGAGTTCGCATTGAATTGATCACAACCATTACACGTGATGTTGAAGACAACTTTGAAACTTTTTTCTTGACAAGAGTTTGTGAAGCCAACATTCTGACGAATTTGATTATTTTTTAACATAATTAAATTATTTTATTATTATTTATCGAAATATTTCAATTAATTTTTATTACATTTGTTATAATAATATATATATATATATATATATATATATATATATATATATATATATATATATATATATATATATATATATATATTATGCTGGCGCTCTATTTTGAAATAAAAGTCCGTGAGTAGCGTGAATTCGGGTCACTTCCGGTTCCTGCATCGCTTGATTCGCTTGTTGTTTGTCTCCTGTGTCGACTCTCAAAGATTCATTTGATTCGCTTTATAAATATATGTGATTGTTCAAAACAAACAAATGAATCGATTCCCTATCGGAAATGACTCCCAACAGCAACTTTGTGTTGTGTAGTTCAGTTAGGGAAAGAAGAAACGGGGCACGAGGAAAGTAGTTTAATCTAATGCAACTTAAAGACGAAGAGTGTGTGTGTTTACGCGCGAGTTTAGCAGTGCAGATGTGTGTGATTTGAGTGGATCTGTGAGGTGAACTGAAGCAGGCCCAGATTAAACACGCGTTACTGTGAGTGTGTGTGTGTGTGTGTGTGTGTGTGTAAGATGTCTCTGGAGGAGTATGAGAGGCATTACGGCTCTTTAAACTCAGAGACTGGATGTGAATCAGTCAGTGGAAGATCGACAACATCTGGAACTTTCGCTGGAGAAGAGGAGAAACTGCATTACATCCCCATTCGAGTGCTGGGAAAGGGCGCCTTTGGGGAAGCGACTCTCTACAGGCGCACTGAGGTCAGCAGCTCTCAATAGGAGTTATATTTATTAATATCTATCATCTGATCCGATTCCGCAGCAATCAAGAGCACACGTCACTCTATTCTGCCCCGATTTGGGAATTCTAGCCACGCCCACTCAGCAGCTGTGGGAGGGGCGATAACACACTTTTGAAATATGACACAATACTGATACTTACATTTTAATGATACTGATACTTTTGTTTCATTTTAACGATACAGATACTTTTGTTGAATTTTACCAATATCTATACTTTTATTGCATTTTAACGATATCAAAACTTTTGTTGCATTTGAAATATATCTACTTTTGTTGCATTTTAACAATACCGATACTTTTGTTGCATTTTAACAATACCGATACTTTTGTTGCATTTTAACGATATCAAAACTTTTGTTGCATTTTAACGATATCAAAACTTTTGTTGCATTTTAGCGATATCTATACTTTTTTACATTTTAACGATATCAATTCTTTTGTTGCATTTTAGCGATATCTATACTTTTTTACATTTTAACGATATCAATTCTTTTGTTGCATTTAAATGATACTGATACTTCTGTTGCATTTTAATGATGCCGATACTTTTGTTGCCTTTTTTTACGATACTGATACTTTTTGTTGCATTTTTTCTATATCTATACTTTTGTTCCATTTTAACGATATCTATACTTGTTTTTGCCTTTTAACGATACTGATACTTTTGTTGCTTTTTTACATCTATACTTTTTGTTGCATTTTTACGATACTAGTACTGGTTGCATTTTACAGACACAGATACTTTTTTTTTTGTATTTTAACAATACCGATAATGACTATTTCTTAAATGGGTCTGTGCATTTTATTTGAAATAATGTTAATTATTAGAAAAAAATATAAGTAAACTTTATAGACTGAAATATTGTTTTCTTGTACTATTGTAGTCTTTGTTTTATTTCCAACTTCTATAAAAGTGTATTTGAGGCTGACTAAGACCAGAGCAGAGCCATTCAGTCTTTGATCACTGCCTGATGGTTTGGCTGGTTCTGTGCAGGATAACTCTCTGGTTCTGTGCAGGATAACTCTCTGGTGGTGTGGAAGGAGATCGACCTGAACTGTCTCTCGGATAAGAAGCGCAGAGATGTGATGAACGAGATCAGCATCCTCTCCATCCTTCAGCACAACAACATCATCGCGTACTTCAACCACTTCTTGGACAAGAACACACTGCTGATCGAGCTGGAGTACTGCAACGGTACCACGCACACTCACTCACTCGCACACTTACTCGCACACTCACTCGCACACTCTCTCACTCGCACACTCTCTCTCGCTCGCACACTCACTCGCTCGCTCGCTCACTCGCACGCTCACTCGCACACTCTCTCTCGCTCGCACATTCACTCACTCACTCGCACACTCACTCACTCACTCGTTCACTCACTCGCACACTCACTCACTCGCACACTCACTCGCACTCTCTCACTCGCACACTCACTCACTCACTCGTTCACTCACTCGCACGCTCACTCGCACACTCACTCACTCGCACACTCACTCGCTCTCTCGCACACTCACTCCCTCGCACACTCCCTCACTCGCACACTCACTCACTCACACACACCCCGCGAGCGATTAGAGAGACTCGTGTGACTCACACGGTCTGAATGTGTGTGTGTGTGTGCAGGTGGAAACCTTTATGACAAGATCAACCAGCAGAAAGGAGCGCTGTTTAAAGAGGATGTGAGTTACGGTTACACACACTCACACACTGAACTCATGAGTTCACGCTACACACACTCACACACTGAGTTCAGAGCTGCTTTACACCTGAGCCTCTGTTGTCCACAGGTGGTGGTGTGGTACTTATATCAGATCACCGCAGCTGTGGCGCACATTCATAAAGCCGGCGTCCTCCACAGGTAAACACACACATTTATATGAAATATTTGATATTATATATGAATATTTTAAAAAACACGTTTTACTCTAAAACTGTGAGAAAATCAAAGCTATAAATATAAACAAGTTGTGTTCAAAATTTGAGGTTGATATCTCAAGAAATGAGCTTTCAGTGTGATGTTGTTCGGCTGCAGTACCAAACGCTTCCACTAGAGGACAATTTGATAAAAGAATATTGAATAGAATATAGAACATATTGAATAGAATTTATTTATAGAACAACATTGTATTTCAACTTTTTTTCTTGGAATTTAACGAGTTTAATCTCTCCTTGTAGTGACTTTAATCTCGAGATGGTTTTATTGCTTGGCCCTAATCCTCTTCCGTATCAGCGACCCTATACGCTTATAACAAAAACAAAAATTAGAAAGAAGACGTTCTTCTATTTTTCTAGTTATATTGTTTATAATGACTAGATTGACGAATTCTTGATGTGTAAATTTCACTGATGAATGAGGTTAAGGGCAGTGAATGACGTTCCGGGTCGATAAAGACCCGAAGTGTGCGTTTAAGCGTTACGATTAGTTATTCTTAAAGACTCTTATTAAAGCTACTCAGTCATGAACAGTGAGTGATTTTTCTGTGTGTCGTTTAATTAACATGAACGACACAGCAGGTTTATTAGGCTGCTGTCACTTTCAGATTGAATGCATGAATCTAAAATTCCAAAATTTTCATATTCGTCGTTGGAAGCCAAAACCAAAATCAAAACTAAAATTCAGTTAGTCACAAAGCCCTACTTTGTATTATAATCAGTTGATTATGTTGATTACAGCAGGGCTCTGTGAATAGTGTGTGTGTGTGTGTGTGTGTGTGTGTGTGTGTGTGTGTGTGTGTGTGTGTGTGTGTGTGTTTGTGTTTGAAGGGACATTAAAACGCTGAACATCTTCCTCACTAAAACCAACCTGATCAAGCTGGGTGATTATGGGCTGGCCAAGAAGCTGGACTCGCAGTATTCCATGGCTGAAACCGTGAGTTTGCTCAGTCATGCAGGGTTATTATAATATTATTATTATATTGTGGTTATTGGTCCGGTCAGCTGGTTTATGATCTGAACAGCATCTCTGCACTCTAATAACTCACATCATGAGGTCTGTGTGAAGGACAGTGCCTTATTTTACTATCATTGAGGTTCTTTAATTTTATATCTTTCCCAATTTTATGTTGTTAAAAAAAAAAAAAAAGAGTCATTTAGGCCTATTATTAAAATGTTGCCTTAATCACTAGCTGAAATAAAATAAGTTTGTTTTTTATATTTTGTTTTATTGCAGTTAAAGTTTCTTTTATTTCATGTTTTTTTGTTATGGTTGTAGTTGTAGTTTTAGTGAACTATAATAATAACCCAGTTATTAATAACCTGGTCGAGTTCTGTGTGCTTTATAATGACCATCAAGCTGCTTATCAAGTAAATAAATAACTGGACCTGAGGTGCTGATGAGAGTTTCCCAGACTCTCCACACTGCAAACAGTGCCCTTCTTGAAACAAGCATGATGCACTTTAATATAGGCCAAGTGAACTAAAATCAAGCAAAATTTGAGCAAAATAGCATAAATATCCAGTCACTAATAAATGCTATTGGATCTTAACACTAGACAAACATGCTGAAAACTGCAGTTTTTACTTTTCATAAGAGTTGAATTATAAATAAATCGTGAAAATTGCATTAAAGAGTAGAATAGAATATTTGATCTTAAATCCAGTCACTAAAAATACTGTTAGGTCTTAAAACTAGAAAAACATGCTGAAAACTGCAGCTTTCACTTTTCATAAGCTCTAAATAATAAGTCATTTTAGTGAAGATTGCATTAACTAGAATATTTAACCTTAAATTCAGCTTATTTAAAACATTTTAAGATACACAATAACCTGAAATAGAGGACAATTCTTAAAACATCACATTTTCTTCAGATTCTTCAAATTATAATTTTTAGGGGAGATATTATTCTTAAATATTGCACAACAACATGTTCAAAAACTTGCACTTTATACCTGTCACTTGTTTCTGGTCAAATCTGCCTCAGAATGAGCTATAGTTCGCTTGGCAAGACTGAAGAACACCAGTTTTCTTTAATTAAGGTTTATAGTCTAGTGTGCAATATATGTTATAAGACTTTTTATCTTTCATAGCATAAAAAACAAGACATATTTTCTAGAAATATATATTTTTTTAACTTTCTTAGATTTGAGTTTTGAGATTTGGTCTTTCATTGTCTTTACATGAAGTAAAAATGAAGTATTAAGGTCCCGGTCAAAACACAGGATAAGAACATTAACCAATAAAACGTTAGAAACTAGAGTGTATGTCTCAGCAGCTTCGCCAATAAATAGCACAACTAGAATAGACAATGCAGGAATAAAAACAGTGCAGTAATGAATAATAAATGAGGACATAATAGTAAAATATAAAGCGTTTATTCTTCTTCTTCTTCTGTCCACTAGTGTGTCGGGACTCCATACTACATGTCTCCTGAGCTGTGTCAGGGAGTCAAGTACAACTTTAAGTCCGACATCTGGGCCATGGGGTGTGTGTTGTTCGAGCTGCTGACCCTCACCAGGACCTTTGAGGCCACGGTAATCGCCCGAAACATTCACTCACACTCCTCCGTTAGACTGGAAACCACTCAACCACATGTGATGATGTGTTTCCCAGAATGCCCTGAACCTGTGTGTGAAGATCGTGCAGGGCAACTGGACGATGGAGATCAACTCGGACATCTACACGTCTGACCTCATCAAGATGGTGTACGAGTGTTTAGATCAGGTAGCTGAAAGTGTGACGGCTCACTGTGCCTGTCAGTCATGCCTGTAGTGATGTCATGATGTGTGTGTGTGTTGGTGTTAAAGGACCCTGAGAAAAGGCCGACGGCGGAGCAGATTTTAGAGCGGCCCGTGATCTCTCGAGTCCGAGCGTGAGTCGATCCAGCGCACACTTCACTCTCACATCATTATAAACACATGTACCCCCGCATCCGGGACTCTTCTGAGGAGTTTCTTGTAATTACTAATATTCCCAAAGGTTTAATAGTAAAAGTATATATATATATATATTTTTTCTATTTATTTTACATTTATTTACATTTTTATTTTATCTATTATATGAATTGTATTTAATTTCATTAATATACTTGATTAATTTCATACATTTTAAATGTATTTAATTTAATTTATTTAAATTATTTATTTATTGTAATTATTTGTTTATTTATTGTATTTGTTTATTTTTATTTGACTTATTTAGTTTAATTGACTTGAATTTATTTTTGTATTTAATATTTTTTTGTTTATTCAGTTTATTTATATTGTATTTATTTATTTTAATTGTAATTTATTTCCTATTATTTCCAAAGGTGGATTTATTTATTTATTTATTTATTTGTTTGTTTGTTGTTTTTTATTTATGCATTTGTTTGTTTATTTTACGTTTATTAAATTTTTATTATTTATTTATATATTTAATCATTACATTTGTATTAATTTCATAAAATTTCATAATTTTCATAAAATTTTATTTATTTTAATTTAATTTATTACAAATTTGTATTTATTGCCTTTTTTTATTTGTTCATTTATTGTAGTATTCATTTAGTTTAATTGAATTGAATTTATTTTTGTATTTTAATATTTTGTTTTTTTATTTGTATTGTATTTATAATTTTTATATTTATTTTAATATTTTTGTTTGTTTACTCTATTCTTTTTTAATTATATTATATTATATTTATTTGCTTTAATTAGTATTTAATGTAATTGTGTGTTGAGCTGTGAGTTGTGCAGTGAGTGAGGATGGTGTGTGTGTGTGTGTTCAGAGAGCTGGAGGAGAGGGTTGCGACGCTGAACTCCGCCATCAGGAAACCCAAGTGAGTGACGCCTCATTCCCAGCAGCCTTTGCTCTTTCTGCAGTGGCAGTCCTGCTGTGTGTGTCACGTGTTTTGTTATGCGTTAGACTGAACTGGGAAGGGTCGCAGCACGCACACACTGTTGTCCTCTTGTCAGTTTCACTGCTTCTGTCGCTCTGCTCATGTGAAATGATTGACTGTAAGTGTGTGTCGCCCCAGGCTGAGCACGGCGACCGAGACGTCGGTGGCGGTGGTGACGACCCGCTCGAGAGAGGTGTATTTCTGGGGCGGGGGGAAGTTCACCCCGCAGAAGCTGGACATGTTTAAGGGCGGCAGCAGCGCTCAGCACGTCTGCGCCGGAGAAACACACTTCGCAGTGGTCACTGTCGAGAAGGAGCTGTACACTTGGGCCGTAAGCATCCTCTAAACCAGCCCTGATAATCACCCTGGTCCATTTCTGTGAGCTTCATTTCATCATAATGCCTGCTGATCTAATACATTATTAACTGGACCTGAGGTACTGATTAGAGTTTCCCAAACTGACTAGGGTTCAAATTAAACAAATTTGGCTGAGTTTTGCTGTTCATTTAATTCTATCCCACCGTAGAATAACATTAAAACTGAGCATGTATTTCTAACGGGTAATATGCCGTAAGTGCATCCAATCAAATGACCTCATCTTTTGCTGTCAAAACTCACTGCATCCGCACAAGCACATGTGATCTGTTGTGTGCAGATATGATGCCTTATCAAATAATGCTACATTACTGCCGTTCTCCACAATATACCGGGATTTAGCCCTTACTAGCATGAAGAACACGTGTAGACACAGACTGTGCATAGATTTAAGACACAAGCTGTTTTTAATGTTGATCATATGTTATGCTAGCGAGAATGCAGTTGTTTCCCGAATATCCACTCGATTACAAATATGACATTGATTTTATGCAACAGTTCTACAAACAAAAAGCTAATATTAAGTGACATACATTTTAAACAGTATTGTTTGCTTTATTTTGCAGCGAAATATAATTCAGACGAAAGCCACAGCAGAACTCCAACACTGTGTTTGTGAACGAATCTGTGGCTTTGAACTAATAGTCAATGATTCAATAAATCCTTCATAAATACAGTCACTTGCTTCATTACTGAGTGTATGAGTGACTTAATGACTCACTCAAGACAGTGACTTAACGCCACCTACTGGCGGTTTTAGTTTGTTTCAAACTAAAGTATCACTTCGTTTTCATATTTCTCTATTGAACACATTTTTTTTTTTAGCTTTTTTCTAACATTATCTCATAACATTATATATGGCGTTGTAAAATATCAGGTGAGTTTTATACTATTGCGTCAGTTAGAGTTCATGATCCGTGTTAGATACCGATAGATCCGGGTCGCTAAAGACCTGAATGTGCTGTAATGATTGACTGCTTATTAGCAAGTGAAACTACATATCTCTGAGTATTATAGTTATAGTGATCTACTCCTACTTCATGTGGTATTGTAGTAAACTAAAACTATTCAAAAATTATTTAAAAATTAAAACGAACGTTCACTGAAATAAAATGTAAATTAAGTAAAAGTCTTATTTTTTCCAGCAAGTTCATGTATTTTAACTTAATGTACTAAAATACCTAAACATAAAATTATATAGACATATTAACAATAAAAAATAAAGAATTTAAACTATTTATAAAAACTATAATAGTATTTCAGTGATACTGAAATAACACTGGTTTGAGTCCCGATCCCATTCATTCAAAATAAAGAAAACAATTAAATAAAATAGAGATAAAAAGCAGAGCAGAATAAATGAAAAATAAAAAATGAAAACAAACAAAAAAAAAATCTGAAAATGAAATGCAAAACCAAGACACAGATTGACGGCCTGTTGAGTAGTGCTGGGAACGAAGAGTGTTGGGATCTGATCACCGGTGTGTGTGTGTGTGTGTGCAGAGCGTTCAGGGAGGAGCGAAGATGGTGGGTCAGCTGGGTCACGGAGACCAGGCCTCGTACCGCCAGCCCCGGCGCGTGGAGCGTCTGCAGGGTAAAGCCATCCGACAGGTGTCCTGCGGGGCCGACTTCACCGCCTGCGTCACCGGTGAGCGCAACACACACTCCCTGACATCTCAGACCACCGCAACACACACTCCCTAACATCTCAGACCACCGCAACACACACTCCCTGACATCTCACACCACCGCAACACACACTCCCTGACATCTCAGACCACCGCAACACACACTCCCTGACAGCTCACACCACCGCAACACACACTCCCTGACATCTCAGACCACCGCAACACACACTCCCTGACATCTCAGACCACCGCAACACACACTCCCTAACATCTCAGACCACCGCAACACACACTCCCTGACATCTCACACCACCGCAACACACACTCCCTGACATCTCAGACCACCGCAACACACACTCCCTGACAGCTCACACCACCGCAACACACACTCCCTGACATCTCAGACCACCGCAACACACACTCCCTGACAGCTCACACCACCGCAACACACACTCCCTGACAGCTCAGACCACCGCAACACACACTCCCTGACAGCTCACACCACCGCAACACACACTCCCTGACATCTCAGACCACCGCGACACACACTCCCTGACATCTCACACCACCGCGACACACACTCCCTGACAGCTCAGACCACCGCACCACCGCAACACACACTCCCTGACATCTCAGACCACCGCGACACACACTCCCTGACATCTCACACCACCGCGACACACACTCCCTGACAGCTCAGACCACCGCAACACACACTCCCTGACAGCTCACACCACCGCAACACACACTCCCTGACAGCTCAGACCACCGCAACACACACTCCCTGACAGCTCACACCACCGCAACACACACTCCCTGACATCTCAGACCACCGCGACACACACTCCCTGACATCTCAGACCACCGCAACACACACTCCCTGACATCTCAGACCACCGCAACACACACTCCCTGACATCTCAGACCACCGCAACACACACTCCCTAACATCTCAGACCACCGCAACACACACTCCCTAACATCTCAGACCACCGCAACACACACTCCCTGACAGCTCACACCACCGCGACACACACTCCCAGACATCTCAGACCACCGCAACACACACTCCCTGACATCTCAGACCACCGCGACACACACTCCCTGACATCTCAGACCACCCAACACACACTCCCTAACAGCTCACACCACCGCAACACACACTCCCTGACATCTCAGACCACCGCAACACACACTCCCTAACATCTCACACCACCGCAACACACACTCCCTGACATCTCAGACCACCGCGACACACACTCCCTGACATCTCACACCACCGCAACACACACTCCCTGACAGCTCAGACCACCGCAACACACACTCCCTGACAGCTCACACCACCGCAACACACACTCCCTGACAGCTCAGACCACCGCAACACACACTCCCTGACAGCTCACACCACCGCAACACACACTCCCTGACATCTCAGACCACCGCGACACACACTCCCTGACATCTCAGACCACCGCAACACACACTCCCTGACATCTCAGACCACCGCAACACACACTCCCTGACATCTCAGACCACCGCAACACACACTCCCTAACATCTCAGACCACCGCAACACACACTCCCTGACATCTCAGACCACCGCAACACACACTCCCAGACAGCTCACACCACCGCGACACACACTCCCAGACATCTCAGACCACCGCGACACACACTCCCTGACATCTCAGACCACCGCGACACACACTCCCTGACATCTCAGACCACCGCAACACACACACTCCCTAACATCTCAGACCACCGCAACACACACTCCCTGACATCTCAGACCACCGCAACACACACACTCCCTAACATCTCAGACCACCGCGACACACACTCCCTGACATCTCAGACCACCGCGACACACACTCCCTGACATCTCAGACCACCGCGACACACACTCCCTGACATCTCAGACCACCGCGACACACACTCCCTAACATCTCAGACCACCGCGACACACACTCCCTAACATCTCAGACCACCGCGACACACACTCCCTAACATCTCAGACCACCGCAACACACACTCCCTGACATCTCAGACCACCGCAACACACACTCCCTAACATCTCAGACCACCGCAACACACACTCCCTGACATCTCACACCACCGCAACACACACTCCCTGACATCTCAGACCACCGCAACACACACTCCCTAACATCTCAGACCACCGCAACACACACTCCCTGACATCTCAGACCACCGCAACACACACTCCCTGACATCTCAGACCACCGCAACACACACTCCCTGACAGCTCACACCACCGCAACACACACTCCCTGACATCTCAGACCACCGCAACACACACTCCCTGACAGCTCACACCACCGCAACACACACTCCCTGACAGCTCAGACCACCGCAACACACACTCCCTGACAGCTCACACCACCGCAACACACACTCCCTGACATCTCAGACCACCGCGACACACACTCCCTGACATCTCACACCACCGCGACACACACTCCCTGACAGCTCAGACCACCGCAACACACACTCCCTGACAGCTCACACCACCGCAACACACACTCCCTGACAGCTCAGACCACCGCAACACACACTCCCTGACAGCTCACACCACCGCAACACACACTCCCTGACATCTCAGACCACCGCGACACACACTCCCTGACATCTCAGACCACCGCGACACACACTCCCTGACATCTCAGACCACCGCAACACACACTCCCTGACATCTCAGACCACCGCAACACACACTCCCTAACATCTCAGACCACCGCAACACACACTCCCTAACATCTCAGACCACCGCAACACACACTCCCTGACAGCTCACACCACCGCGACACACACTCCCAGACATCTCAGACCACCGCAACACACACTCCCTGACATCTCAGACCACCGCGACACACACTCCCTGACATCTCAGACCACCCAACACACACTCCCTAACAGCTCACACCACCGCAACACACACTCCCTGACATCTCAGACCACCGCAACACACACTCCCTAACATCTCACACCACCGCAACACACACTCCCTGACATCTCAGACCACCGCGACACACACTCCCTGACATCTCACACCACCGCAACACACACTCCCTGACAGCTCAGACCACCGCAACACACACTCCCTGACAGCTCACACCACCGCAACACACACTCCCTGACAGCTCAGACCACCGCAACACACACTCCCTGACAGCTCACACCACCGCAACACACACTCCCTGACATCTCAGACCACCGCGACACACACTCCCTGACATCTCAGACCACCGCAACACACACTCCCTGACATCTCAGACCACCGCAACACACACTCCCTGACATCTCAGACCACCGCAACACACACTCCCTAACATCTCAGACCACCGCAACACACACTCCCTGACATCTCAGACCACCGCAACACACACTCCCAGACAGCTCACACCACCGCGACACACACTCCCAGACAGCTCACACCACCGCGACACACACTCCCTGACATCTCAGACCACCGCGACACACACTCCCTGACATCTCAGACCACCGCAACACACACACTCCCTGACATCTCAGACCACCGCAACACACACACTCCCTAACATCTCAGACCACCGCAACACACACTCCCTGACATCTCAGACCACCGCAACACACACACTCCCTGACATCTCAGACCACCGCGACACACACTCCCTGACATCTCAGACCACCGCGACACACACTCCCTGACATCTCAGACCACCGCGACACACACTCCCTAACATCTCAGACCACCGCGACACACACTCCCTAACATCTCAGACCACCGCGACACACACTCCCTGACATCTCAGACCACCGCGACACACACTCCCAGACATCTCAGACCACCGCGACACACACTCCCTGACATCTCAGACCACCGCGACACACACTCCCAGACATCTCAGACCACCGCGACACACACTCCCAGACATCTCAGACCACCGCAACACACACTCCCAGACATCTCAGACCACCGCGACACACACTCCCAGACATCTCAGACCACCGCAACACACACTCCCTAACAGCTCACACCACCGCTGCTGTCAGAGGTTTGGGGTCAGGAAAACAAAGTAATCAGTGTATTCATCAAGGACGCATTCAATTGATCAAAAGTGACAGTAAAGACATTTATAATGTAGCAAAAGATTTCTATTTCAAATAAATGCTGTTCTTTTGAACTCTCTATTCATCAATAATTCCTGAAAAATAAAATGTATGACGGTTTCCACAAAAATGTGAAGCAGCAAAACTGTTTTCAACATCGATAATAATCATAAATGTTTCTTGAGCAGCAAATCCTCATATTAGAGTGATTTCTGAAGGATCATGTGACACTGAAGACTGGAGTAATGATGCTGAACATTCAGCTTTTCATATTCAGTTATTTTAATAAAGTACGGTAACATCTACTGTAATTGTCTGTTTACTTTATTATCATTCCTCCCCAATGGGAGTCTATGGCAGCCCTATGAACAAAACATGAGAAAACAATGAAAATTGGCACACTTGCAGTGATGGTAATGAATAGTAATCTGACCAACTTTGGCGTCTCTAGGACCAACTCTATAGCGCCACCACAAGTTCAAAAATTCACTTTTCAAAAGTAATAATTGAAAATGTAATTCCTGATATCAGAAATAGACATTGTTACTAGAAAAGGTACGTTCTTAATATCAAGAATTCACATTTTAAATAGTAAAAATGTAATTATTGATATAAAAAATGCATCCTGTGAATGAATAAAAGCTAAAATGGCTTGCCATAGCATGTCACTGTGTTTTAAATGATAAAAGCAATACTTGATACTTAATGGGATGTGCATCCATATTGACCGTATGTCCAGCCAATCAACATTTTAAATGCAATATAGCCTATAAATCAATAGTTATTGTCAATACATTGCTTTCCATCTTGCTTTATTGCAGAGTTGTAACTAAACTGACTTGTGGACTAGATCAGCCATTCCCAAACTGTGGTCCGTGGACCACTAGTGGTCCGTGAGGGTACTGCAGGTGGTCCGTGGAAAGGCAAAAAAGAATTACCAGGAAATTCCCATAAAAAAAAAAAAGTAAAAAGAATATGTAGGCCTATATTGATATAAAATTTTAATTAATTTGTCAAGTTATTGTGCGATTACTAAAATAGCCTAGTGGTGTTCGGCCGTGACATTCAGGTTCAGTGCCGTTAGAACCACAACATTGGTTCGGTGGATAGCAACAGGTTCTCTGAAGAGAAAAGGGCAGAGGCAAATATGTTCTCATTATCACATCACACGCATAAGCCTTATGGTGCGTTCACACCGAACGAAATTTCGCTTCGTTTTTACGCGAGTCAATTTCGCTCTTGACGCGCGAATTGATACAAAGTGGTCAAGCATATCACCAGACGCGGCAGGCGCGAATTTGACATATGATCCCTTTTTGAATTTGACGCGCTATTCGCGTCCGGTGTGAACGCACAGTTATGCATAGGCAGTTTATATGAAACGAAATGTTTATAAATGTAATGAATAAGGCCTGTTATTATTTTAATTTCCAGTTAGTTATTTTAATTTCCAGTTTCTTGATCTCGCATTTCTTAAATGTTTTGCGGATGTGCTGTTAAGTGGACAAACTCAAGCCTATGTACTTTTTGAGGACTTTTAAAACTCTGAAGATTAATAATCCCCTAAAATCGCCAAAGGTTTTGAAATGTTGACTATATTCCAGTGTTCTTATTACTGTATAGATTTCATACTCCATTGCTATGGAAATAAGCCTGTTGTTCAAATGAACCTGATTATGCCCTCGGACGCTTGAGTAAATAAATAAATAAAATATGTGGCAGCCGTTGTGTGCAGTAAACTTTCTTTTAACAAGCCTGTTGTACTGATGTGATGACCAATGATAGTTTTAGAGCTAGTAAGCCTATTTAGAGGTGCAGATTAATTCAGGTAGGACTCTGTGTAGACATATTATTATGTGTATTATGAGGTGGTCCGCTAAAATTCTTGATTTCAAATAGTGGTCCACACACACAAAGTTTGAAAACCCCTGGACTAGATAATCCTTGTCTTGTTTTAAAAGTATGTGTGCCTATAATGAGGAGTGCCATCACACCCACATTGTGCTGGTCCCCACAGGTGTGTTGCTGGAATGTGGGCGTTTCATTTCGTGCGCGTGCATATGAGCGCATGTTAACGCGCGACGCCGGTTATCTTTTCCGAGCTGCAGTTTATAAACAAACACCGTTGCCCTTTGTCGTTCATCAAACGTAATAAATAGTTGTATTTCACTCTCACTTTTTTCCGTCAGGCACTAAGTCACTGCCCAACTCCCCGTTTTGAGTACCTTCAGGGCATGGTGCCGACATACAGAGTTTTGTAATGATACACTAATGCATTTGTAAAATATAGCAATTTATGTCAGAATGCTGTATTGTAGTTAGTTGCAGTTTCACGTTTTGTTTAATTATAGCGCCACCAAGCGGCAGTTCCACCGCTTTCCTAAGAGTGAGCCCATACATGTGTGTGTCAAATTTGGTGATATCTCATTTCGTTTAGGAGTTATAGAACTTAATATGTGTGAATTATGTATATGATGTATTATGAATATATCAAAAATGACCCACACCTGACTTTTATTGCTTTTTTTTAAGTTAGAGACTCCAAATTTGCTATGGTGACAGTCCAGACTGTCCTCCATCTATGTGCCAAATTTCATAACTTTCCCACAAGCGGTTCTATGGGCTTCCATAGGCTTCCAGAGCGGAAGGAAGGGAAGAGTAATAAGAACGCCAACGATTACAATAGGTGCCTAAATATAATCAGACCAAATACAAAATAGAAATGAACTGCTTGTAGAGACACTGGGAGGAGCGTGTGGTTTGCGTGGGTTCTTTGTCCAGTAATGACACTCGTGTGCTCTCTCACGTTCCTCTGCCAGACGAGGATCAGATGTACATGTTCGGCTCGGACTACTACGGCTGCCTGGGCGTGGAGAACGAGCACGGCATGGAGGTGCTGGAGCCGGTGCTGCTGGAGTTCTTCCAGGAGCGGCCCGTCAGACAGGTGTCCTGCGGGGACAATCACGTGGTGGCGCTGACCCAGAGCGGGGACATCTACTCCTGGGGATGCGGAGAGCACGGTGAGCGTGTCACATGACCTCCCTGACTTCCTGTGACATCACTGCTGTCAGAGAATGTCTAATAAGGGGAGAACTTCCACTCTCAGTAAATGTCCGGCTTCTGAACTGGTTGCAGTTCCACTCTGGCTCCACATGAGGGCGCTCACAGGACGAGTGCAGTTCCACTCTGGCTCCACATGAGGGCGCTCACAGGACGAGTGCAGTTCCACTCTGGCTCCACATGAGGGCGCTCACAGGACGAGTGCAGAATGAATGGAGGTCTATGGCGCTATACCCCTCAAAATCCACTTTTCTCAGGATATAATGTTTTGTCTAGTAATTTGAATGTTGTATTCGAAAGGAGATGCAAAGAAATTACACATTGCTGGGTGTTAGATTTTTTTAGAGTCACTTATCTGCTTTAAAAAGTCTTTTAAAATGTCAGTGACTTCATTCACATCGTACGCCCAGAGATACTTGCTTTACGGCAATCCTTCAGTCACTCTGGTGCTTTCGCCTCTGCACTTTCTTTTCTCTCTAGGCATCGACAACACAGCTGACACAGGTAAACACACACAGCTGACACAGGTAAACACACAACACAGCTGACACAGGTAAACACACAGCTGACACAGGTAAACACACACAGCTGACACAGGTAAACACACACAGCTGACACAGGTAAACACACACAGCTGACACAGGTAAACACACACAGCTGACACAGGTAAACACACAACACAGCTGACACAGGTAAACACACACCACAGCTGACACAGGTAAACGCACACAACACAGCTGACACAGGTAAACACACACAGCTGACACAGGTAAACGCACACAACACAGCTGACACAGGTAAACACACACAGCTGACACAGGTAAACGCACACAACACAGCTGACACAGGTAAACACACACAGCTGACACAGGTAAACACACACCACAGCTGACACAGGTAAACACACACCACAGCTGACACAGGTAAACACACACCACAGCTGACACAGGTAAACGCACACAACACAGCTGACACAGGTAAACGCACACAGCTGACACAGGTAAACGCACACAACACAGCTGACACAGGTAAACGCACACAACACAGCTGACACAGGTAAACGCACACAACACAGCTGACACAGGTAAACACACAACACAGCTGACACAGGTAAACGCACACAACACAGCTGACACAGGTAAACGCACACAACACAGCTGACACAGGTAAACACACACAACACAGCTGACACAGGTAAACGCACACAACACAGCTACACAGCTGACACAGGTAAACACACACAGCTGACACAGGTAAACACAACACAGCTGACACAGGTAAACGCACACAGCTGACACAGGTAAACACAACACAGCTGACACAGGTAAACGCACACAACACAGCTGACACAGGTAAACGCACACAACACAGCTGACACAGGTAAACACACACAGCTGACACAGGTAAACACACACAGCTGACACAGGTAAACGCACACAACACAGCTACACAGCTGACACAGGTAAACACACACAGCTGACACAGGTAAACACAACACAGCTGACACAGGTAAACACACACAGCTGACACAGGTAAACGCACACAACACAGCTGACACAGGTAAACGCACACAACACAGCTGACACAGGTAAACGCACACAACACAGCTGACACAGGTAAACGCACACAACACAGCTGACACAGGTAAACGCACACAACACAGCTGACACAGGTAAACGCACACAACACAGCTACACAGCTGACACAGGTAAACACACACAGCTGACACAGGTAAACACAACACAGCTGACACAGGTAAACGCACACAGCTGACACAGGTAAACACAACACAGCTGACACAGGTAAACGCACACAACACAGCTGACACAGGTAAACGCACACAGCTGACACAGGTAAACACAACACAGCTGACACAGGTAAACACACAACACAGCTGACACAGGTAAACACACAACACAGCTGACACAGGTAAACGCACACAACACAGCTGACACAGGTAAACACACAACACAGCTGACACAGGTAAACACACAACACAGCTGACACAGGTAAACACACAACACAGCTGACACAGGTAAACGTACAACACAGCTGACACAGGGAAACACGACACAGCTGACACAGGTAAACACACAACACAGCTGACACAGGTAAACACACAACACAGCTGACACAGGTAAACGTACAACACAGCTGACACAGGGAAACACGACACAGCTGACACGGGTAAACACACACAGCTGACACAGGTAAACACACGTGCTAGAAGAGCTTTAGTTTTGTTTGTTTCTGGTCCCGCTTCGGATGCCACGATGCCATCAAGCGGTATCTCTGGTCGTAATCAGTCCTTCACTGACCAATCAGCGTTCATTAGCAGAATGCTAGCCTGTTATGGGCAACAACAACTCAACCTGTAAGAAATCGAAAGGACATAAGTACTCGTTCATTCAACTTCCTACCTATAACCCATGTTGAACTTGCAAAACCTACAATCAAATCTGAGATTTCTCAACGGCAATCGGGTGAAAGAGACAAATTTAGCCGTCTAGCTCCATAGACTCCCATTCATTCTGCACTCATGGGCGATCGCCCCCAGTGGAGCTCTGGTGGAACTACAACCAAAATTCGGTACAATAGGACTTGATAGGGAGTGGCCAGGCTCTCTGTAGACGGGCTCTGCTGCTGTTGAGTGAGTCACATGACCGCACTGACTTCCTGTGACATCACTGCTGTTGAGTGACACTGACGGCGTTTCCCTCCGCAGGTCGACTGGGTTTGGACTGCGAGGATGATTTCTCCTCTCCAATGCAAGTGAGAGAAACTTCACTCATGTTTCACCATTGCCCTCGAATCAAGAATCCTTCATTAACATGATCTAACAATGAAAAACACTCCTCAAGTATTTATAAATCTCAGTTAAGGTTCACGTCAACATTTACTAATACATTATTAAAATCAAGAGTTGTATCTGGTAATATTATTTAATGAACCTGAGCTGACGTGAACTAACTAACAGGGTTCGTACAAGGTGCTTGAAATCGACTTTTTGAAATGTAAGTCTTGGAAAACCCTTGAAAACAATCATATTTATGAAAAGGTACTTAAAGTACTTAAATGAAGTGTTAGTGTTACAACTGTCTGATATAAATATAATTAAGTATCCTTTGTTATAGTATCCTTTCAATGGTTAAAGTTGCCACAGTCATTGCATGTGTTGCACTTTATTAGAATATTTTTATTTATCTTTTTACCTTTTTTAGAATTTGAAAGATTATGAAGATATTGTTTGATAAGTGAAATCTCTGATTGTAGTCCTTGAAAACCCCAAAAGTAGTGCTTAAAGTCCTTGAAAGTCCTGGAATTTTATTTTACAGTGTCTGTACGAACCCTGTGAACAGCTGTGTTTTTAATGAACGAATGTTAACAAAGATTCATAAATGCTGTGGTGAATGTATGGCTCACTGTAGGCTAATGTGTTGACTAACGGTAGGTGGAGGTTCCTAAAGGTGGGATCATCACGTCTGTGTTCTGCGGCAGCGACGGCACCTTCTTCCTCACAGATTCTGGGAAGGTTTTAGCCTGCGGGAACAACGAGCTCAACAAACTGGGTCTGAATCTAGGCATCACTGGGATCAAAAACCACTCGGGAGAAGTATGTCCATCCAGATCAGTAGAGCCCTACGATTCACCCCAGGCGGAAAACACAGATTTAATCACGCTTTACAGTCACAAAAATGACATTTTAAATGTATAAATCAAACGTAGAGCTGCACACTTGGACTAGGACAATATGGACTAGGACTGTCAAATAAAAATACTATAATATCGAATATTTAAAAAAAAAAAAAAAAAAAAAACAGCAGGTTACTGTAACATTTGAAACTCTGTTTTATAAAGAGATAGTAAAACAAATCCACATGAATCCAAGATCGCTTTATATGATGAACAGGTTTAATTTAGGCTTTTATTCACACATATAAACATTGATCGGTTTATATGTGAATGAAAATCATAAATCCAAAAAAATTAAAACTCAAAATAGAATTTTTGGAGAAAAAAGTCATAAGGCCCTGCTGTAATATATCATTAAGTTGTTAAATCTGATCAATTCAGTTGATTCAACATGCTTTTTGATTATTAAAACCTAATTAAACCATTAAAATTATTAAACCATTAAAATAAATAATAAAAATTTGGAATAAAACAGAATTTGAGTAAAAATCAAACGTATTTCACGGGGCCCTAAACATTTAGGTAAAACTTTACTTAAAGCCTTTATGTATAATGCATCATAAAAGTGTTTTAATGCATTAATTATGCTTTGTAATGCTCCTTAATGCATTTTATAGTCTTTATAGAATAACTGTAACTACAGTTATAATACTTATCTAATCACTGAGCACACCTTTAGAAAGTATAATACATTAAAACACGATAAACAACCAATTTCAGAATCTGCAAATATCATAATGCATTTTAATTTAGGTTGCAATTATTTATTAAAAGATATAATGCATTATAATGTATACAGTGAATACCTTTATAGTGCGTTATACATAAGGGCTTCAAGTAAAGCGTTACCAGATGATAATAAATTGTTAAATTGATTAAGATTTAAATGAATTAGACATGCTTTTTGGTTACTTTGCATTTGATCCAGAAAAATGAGAATGTAAAATCTGACTTTGATAAATGAGTGTGTTGATGTAGTGTTGTGATTGTGAGCTGTGTGTGTGTGTGTGTGTGTGTGTGTGTGTGTGTGTGTGTGTGTGTGTGTGTGTGTGTGTGTGTGTGTGTGTGTGTGTGTGTGTGTGTGTGTGTGTGTGTGTGTGTGTGTGTGTGTGTGTGTGTGTGTCTGTGTGTGTGTCTGTGTGTGTGTGTGTGTGTGTGTGTAGAGTTATCAGGGGATCCCGTACACCACCACACTCTCGCTGGTCCGGCTGCTCTCGCGCTTCAAGATCACCTTCATCTCTCCGGGGAAGGCCCACACCGGCGCCATAGACGGTGCGTTTGCTCACACACACACACTGCTCTTACTGTGCTACACACACACTAATCTCACTGTGCGCCACCTCGTAACCTTAAAAAAAACCTTTCCTTTTCCTGTAGTCCTCCTTGTCTGGCCTGTGCTACTGTAAGCAGTGCCTGTGTATTCTGAGCACTTGTGTTGTTTTGGCCTCTTCATGACGACTCTCTTGCTGTATTCCTCATTTGTAAGTCGCTTTGGACACAGGCGTCTGCTAATGACTGAATGTAAATGTTCCTGCCTGTGCAGAGCGAGGGCGTCTGGTGACCTTCGGCTGTAATAAGTACGGGCAGCTGGGAGTCAAGGACTTCAAGAAGCACCAGGGGGTGAAGGTGCTGGTGGGGCCCTTCGGGGGGAAGGTGGTGTGTAAGGTGTCGTGTGGAGACGGCTTCACCATCGCCGCCACTGAGGGTGAGGACCGCACATCAGCTGAGCACACACACACTGTCCTTGCATTTCATTTCTTTGACAGTCTATTTATCTGATGTTTTGTATAGTGTGTGTGTGTGTGTGTATGTGTGTGTGTTTTCATGTGCATGTAGTGTGTTTGTAGTGTGTGTCTAGTGTGTGTGTAGTGTTATAGCTTGTATGTGTGTGCATGTCTGTGGCGGGTCTGTGTAGTGTGTGTGTGTGTGCGTCTGTGTAGCGTGTGTTTGTAGAGTGTGTGTGTAGTGTGTTTTTATCTAAATTAATGTGTTAGAGCAGATAGTGAAGGAGAAGCAGCATCATCATCATCATCATCATCATCATCATCATCATCATCATCACACGTTTAAAAGCATTAAACAAGTTGGTTGATGAATGTCCAACTATAATTTTAGTATTTATGTACTGTCAAAGTTTATATTCATATTTTGAATTTATTTTTAACTTTTCATTAAATTTTTAGTGCATTTAACTTTTGTGCTTTTACATTTTTTTTGTGTGTAACTATTACTTAAACTATAACTATAAAGGTTTCATTTATTTTTAAATTTACTTGAACAAAATAAAAATAAAAAAAACTTTATTTTTGTTTATTTTATTTTATTTTGTAATAAAATTTTCATTTTGCAATTTTATTGCAGCCTTTATTTCAATCACTTTCAGTGTTCTTTACAGTAGATTTAGTGCTGGTTGACGATAATAACCCTGTTATCAGTGCAGTCTGGACTAGGAAGCAGCAGAAGCATTAGTTTTCTTCCCAGACTTCCACTGCTCTTCTTCAGTGTCCTCCTCCTCCTCCTCCTCCTCCTCCTCCTCCTCCTCCTCCTCCTCCTCCTCCTCCTCCTCCTCCTCCTCCTCCTCCTCCTCCTCCTCTGCAGTGATGTGTGTGTGTGTGTGTGTGTCCCTCAGATAACCAGATCTTCGCGTGGGGGAACGCGGGGAACGGCCGGCTCGGGATGCCTCCTGATAAAGGCTTCGGCTCTGAGGTGTGTCCGGCTCTGCCCCGGCCCATCTTCGGCTCCTTACACCACGTGCCGGATCTGTCCTGCAGGGGCTGGCACACCATCCTCATCATGGGTGCGTCCTCACACACTGCTCTGTTCACGCGTATCTCTCAGCTGAAGTCCGCCGGATGACGCATCACATGAGAAAGGCAGATCCAGGGCTTTAGTTAAAGCTACAGATTAACACGCCAAATGCACTTTTCTTACTTAGTGTTTTTGTCTTGTTTCCAGTCCAGATATAAAAAAAATCTTACATCAAGATGCATTTACTAGATGAATAAAATGATTTTATGTCTTGTTTTCCGGGGGAATTAATCAAAATAAAATGTTCTGCCAACTTTCTTACCCCATTGGCAGATAATTTAGCTTGTTTTAAGCAAAAACTCACTTCATTTGTATTAATTCCCCCGGAATTTTATTCATCTAGTAAATGCATCTTGATTTAAGATTTTTTTTTATATTTCGACTGGAAACAAGACCAAGCCAATCTGTTACTTATTATATTTCCTCACTTTGCTGGGGAAGTTCATTAAGCCTAATCTGTGCAGATTTAGTGCAAATACTCATGAGTCATCATGATATATTAAATACAGCGTATTGCTCAGAATCTGCTCATATCTGGCTCACTTGAACACACTCGTCACTACACAACAAATAACAGCACGCTTGTTCAGTTGCATTGAAGCAACAGCGAAGATTAAAAGTATCTGGATAACAGAAAAGACATTATTTTCCAACATCCTGCAGTTCCTGATGTTCTCTGTGCTGTGCTGATCACTCCAGCTAAAACACATGTTTGGGGATGAGGATGAAAGAGGAAGAGGAGATGCGGGATGACAGGATTTTGTTTGAATAAGAAATGAATGTATGAAATCCAGATTTGCTGTGGCGTAGTTAATCTGGTTTATTTAAATGCATTTATTTTTTGGCTAGTAGAAGTTCTGAATGGCCGGCAACTTAAAACTATAGTAGACAAATTGGCCGGTGAGTGAAAACATTAGTTTCAGACCCTGCCGGCAACCAGTGCATTGTGGGTATTGAGATTTCTGGCGGAAGGGAGCGTCTATTAAACGGCCCTCTGTGTAGCTGTGAATCCCCTCTTTAAGTGGATGTTTGTAGTTTAACTTCCTGTTCATGTTCATTGACAGAGAAAGTCCTGAACTCCAAAACCATCCGCTCAAACAGCAGCGGACTGTCCATCGGGAGCGGTAAGAGCAAGTACTTCCTGTAGATATTCACTATTCATGTGTGAGAGCCAGTGGTGCTTTAGTATCATTCAGATACTCTTATAGTTTTTATTAATATTAGCATTTTATATTTTCTGTTTTCATTTGTTAAAGTTTTATAAAAAAATTTGTTTGTCATTTTAATTCGGTTTTTTTTTTTTTTTTACATAGTTTTAATATATTTTTATTTAAGTTTTAGTTATTTGAGTGTGTCAAGTTAAATGTAAAAGAGAAATGTTGGCTCTGCAGCTACAGTCGGAATAAAAGTGTGCTGTGTGTGTACTGCATGTGTGTGTGGCGTGTAACGCGTGTTTACTGTGTGTGCGGCGTGTATGTAGTGTTTGTGTAGCGCGTGTGCGTAGTGCATGTACAGCTCTTTTGTAGAATGTGTGTGTAGCTTGTGTGTAGTGCATGTACAGCTCTTTTGTAGAATGTGTGTGTAGCTTGTGTGTAGTCGGTGCAACGGTTAAAATTGCTCACGGTTTGGTTTGTATCGCGGTTTTAGGGTCACGGTTCGGTACGGTACGGTTCGGTATGTGCCGTGTTCAGGGAGAAAAGAACAAATAATCAAACTACAAGCAAGAGCACAAATAAATACAAAAGAGCAAAGCTAGTAATAATATAAACAGTGCTTTTCAGGTTACAGAACATTAACATTAGTTTTCAGCTGCAGAAATGGTAAAATAACACTTCATATTTGACTGTATAAATTACAGATTAATCCTTATTAAAGTCACAAAAGCTAATCAATCCAGAGCTGTGAGTGACTTCCTCTGCTTTTGTGGTTTGATTAACATTAAAAACAGCAGAATATTAGGCTTTTTTGTGTTTAGCCTGTGTGTGTGTGTGTGTGCAACGTGTGTGTAGTTTGTGTTTGTGTGTGTGTGTGTGTGTGTGTGTGTGTGTGTGTAGTGTTAGTGTTGCGCAGGTTTAGTGATTTGGCAGCTAGCTGAAATAAAAGTCTTGTGTGTGTGTGGTGTGCAGTGTGTGTGTAGCACGTGTATGGCATGTAGAGCGCATGTAGTGTGTGTGTAGCGTGTGTAGTGTATGTAACGGTTGTATAGCGTGTGTGTAATCAGTGTATGTAGCTTTTGTGTAGCGTGTTTGTAGCGTGTGTGTAACGGTTGAGTATGCCGGTCCTTAGGCCAGTGCTCGACCTCCTCGGTGGATCTGGAGACGGGCTCGGCCACAGACTCAGAGCTGCGCGAGGGCATGCTGGGAGGAACCGTGGAGGCGGATCTGGGGGAGCGGGGTCTGCAGACGCCCATCTTCTCCATCGACAGCAGGACCGGCCAGAGCTCCTGCCCCTCATGGCTGCGCAAGGTGAAGCCAGGGTCCTCCACCCGTACATGCATACGTTGCCTGCACTGCAAAAAAAAAAATCTTTCTCTGTATTTTTGTCTTATTCAGTGCAAATAACACTCTTAAAAGTGACATATTATGAAAACAGCCTCAGCTGGCATTACAATGTCTACCAATCTCGTACCCTAGTCTTAAAGTCTTCCTTCATAAAGCCTTGCAGTGTGTTTCTCTCTGGTTGTGAGTGCAGGAGCTGCTGGACGCAGAGTTCATCCCCCTGCCGAACGACTCCCGAGACTCCATCGAGCCGCTGCCGTCCTCCTATCCCGAGAGCAACACGCTGCCGTACGAGGAGCTGGACCAGCTCAAAGCCAAGAGCCTGATGGTACTGAACGCTCTGCTGATCGAATCAGGAAGAATTAAAGGAGTAGTTCACTTCCTGATGATTTACTCTCCCCCACGTCATCCAAGATGTTCATGTCTTTCTTTCTTCAGTGGAAAAGAAATGAAGGTTTTTGAGGAAAAATGTCGGCTGGTTCGTGTAGATAAGACTCTTATTCCTCGGCTGGATCGTGTCGAGACTTTGAAGCTGCACTGAAATTCACATCTGGACCTTCGACCCGTTGGACCCCATTGAAGTCACTATATGGAGGAACATCCTTTTCCTCAAAAACCTTCATTTCTTTTCCACTGAAGAAAGAAAGACACGAACATCTTGGATGACGTGGAGGAGAGTAAATCATCAGGAAATGTTAATTCTGAAGTGAACTAATGCTTTAAAGACTATCAGCAGTCGACTGGTGTTTGTTTGTGAGTCTCAAGCCGTTGTGTTGTGTTTGTCCGGCAGCCGACAGCATGTGTGGACTACGAGCGGATGAACGGCGCGGAGACGGCCCGATCCGATCAGAGCTGCTGTGGAGCGAGCGTCGAGCTGGCACACGTACGCATGATGCCCAACATCACACCGCATGACCTGTTACTTTTAATCAAATATATAGATGCTTAAATAAAGGTGCATTAATGCCATGTGGTCACTACTGGAATCACGAGATTACGACTCGTAAGAAGCATTCACGTCCTTGTATTAGTTCTTGTTAATTTCACCGTATTCTAATACATATTTAAAATCAGCTGTTGTATCTGTGCAGTATGACAACGATCAGTTGTGTTTTTATTGACAAATGCTTTACAATACATATATTGCTCATAGTTAGCTAATGCTAATGAACGAGACCTTATTGTAAAGTATTTTTCGGATTTCTGCAAATAATGATTTGTTGGATAAAATCTGTGTTCAAGTTTAAAGTTTTTTTAAACCTTATTTCTAATATGAAAACTCGGGGGTAATAATCACAATTTTTCCCAGCATATCACTTTCCCTTTCCAGTTCCAGTAAGATATTATATATTACATATGGCATAGTAAGAAAAAGAGAGTGAATGGCTCTAATATTAATTTTAGAAGGTAAATATATATACAGTGGAACCTAAGTCTAAGTCAGGGGTGGGCAAACTTTTTGTCTCAAGGGCCACACTGGGTTTTAAAATTTGACAGAGGGCCGGCCCAGTAGCAGATTATGAAACACGATCTCATGAAAGTGCGTATCTATACCACGAATTTTATTTCTTGTGCCATTTATACGCCAAAATTATTTTTTTTGCGTGCATATGCTGCGCACTGTAAACCCCTTGGTTAGGATTAGGGGTGCTGAGTGTGTGCCTATTACACGCCATTAAAGGGATAGTTCAGCCAAAAATGAAAGTTCTGTCATCATTTACTCACCCTCAAGTTGTTTCAAACCTGTCTGAATTTCTTTTTTCTGCTGAACACAAAAGAAGATATTTTGAAAAATGTCGGTAACCAAACAGTTGATGGACCCCATTGACTTCCATTGTAGGAAAAAAAAAATACTATGGAAGTCAATGGGGTCCATCAACTAATTTTTCAAAATATCTTCTTTCGTTTCATAAGAACTACAAATACAATTCGTCGTATTCGCACTTTCATGAGATCGGGCTGAGCAAACACATTTACGTTGTGGCAACGTCTGCGGGAAATTCAACAACTGAGAGGACATTCTGACAATACATTTTTTTATGCTAGATATCCCCCATTTAGCATGTTATGTTTTGAGGTTAATTTTTAATTAGTCAGATGTTTGATAATTATAGCCTATACTTTTTAAATATTGTTTATCCTTATTATTTAATGGGCCTAACCGTAAATTAGAAACAAAACACCTAAGTGTACACTTAGAAGAGTAAAAATGACAGAAGGTTACGTTAATTCAACTTTATTAAAACTGCATGGCAATCAGTTTGCACTTCCAAAAGTCATACATTTGTGGAAAAAAAACGAAATAAACGAATATACAAATTTATTTTAAGTATAATAAAATAAAACATAAAAAGCAAAGGCAGATCAGAACATTTAATAAACAAAACCGGGTTCTGTAACGTTACATGGCAGACAGGGGAGCGTAACGTAGTCGAAAGCCGGGCGATAAAGGAGGATACATCCACAAATCCAGAGTAGCAAAACTAAATAGCAGACAAATCAAAGGAAAAACTAAACATGTGTGCAAGCGGTTACCAAACATTTTTTTCTCTGTGAGTTTTCAAAAAAAGAAAAAAACATTAACGTGCACCAAGTCTATGCGCTTAAGTTGCTGTCTGTTTGGTTTCCATGGTGACGCGTCTAGCTTGTTACGTGACACACCGCAGCCACAACAGCGCTGAATGAATGATGATCTGCTTTTATGTCATTTTTCCTTTTTTACATTTGTTAGCTATGGCATGAAATATCTGATATTCCGATTGTCAAATATATGCAACGCAATATATATATATATATATATATAACGCAAAGTATTGCAAGAAAAAGGCTAAATGAATGCGATTTTTAGACAATTTTTTAAATACTCGACGGGCCGGATTAAACAGCCTAACGTATGTGGCCCGCGGGCTGTAGTTTGCCCACCCCTGGTCTAAGTCTTTAAAGGGCAAGGCCGCAGGTTTGAGGCCAGCTGGAAAATGCTCATGAGTCATTGCTTTTTGAACAAAACATGGATGTCCAGTAATATTGTCATTTTAAAAAGAATGTTTGGCTGATTTGAATATTGAGTATAATGAAGTCATGTTGTGTTTTTCAGCTCAGAGAAACCGTGAACCGGCAGGAAGCTCAAATCCAGATGTTACAGAAGCAGGTCAGTTCAGAGCGAGTGCTGTGAGAAATATAATCTCCGATAAGTGCAGTTCCCTTTCAGTCGGTCACTCTCGACGTCGCGTCGACTACCTCGAGTTGTCTTGCTCTGAGCCGTGTAAAAGGGCCGCTACAGGGCAAAGATGTGCTTGTTCGGACGGACAACACTCGCCCGTGGCGTACATCAACCGACAAGGTGGTCTACGCTCCTGTCGCAGCTCGCCCGCCATGGCCGACGAGCTTTCACGAGCCGGGCTCCCGGGAGAGTGGCGACTCCACCCCAGGTGGTCCAGCTGATTTAGCGTAGTTTCGGAGCCACAGACCCTGTGTAAGCCAGGGAGGAAGAAGAGCAGGTCTTGCTAGTTGCACCCTACTGACCCAACTGGACCTGGTTCCCAGAACTCATGCTCCTCGTGACTGCCCCTCTCTGGCGCATTCCTCTGAGGAATCCTTCTTTCTCAGAGACGGGGCACCCTATGGCACCCGCGCCCTGACTGGTTGCATTGGCCTCCATCAAGAGGGTAGGGGACCTGCAGGCATTTTCGGTCAACAAATCGTGCCTAGAGTTCGGGCCGGGTGATGGCCATGTTGTCCTGAGACCCCGGCCTAGCTATGTGCCCAAGGTTCTTACCACTGCCTTCAGGGATCAGGTGGTGAACCTGCAAGCGCTGCCCCTGCCCCTTGCTCTGTCCCAGAACTCAAAGCGTCAGGACCTCAGACCAGCTCTTCGTCTGTTACCGGGGCCAGCAGAAGGGAAAGGCTGTCTCAAGCAGAGGATGGCCCACTGGATAGTGGACGCCAGTGCCTTGGCTTACGAAGCAGAGGGCGTGCCTTGCCCGCTCAGGCTGCGAGCTCACTCAACAAGAAGTGTCGCATCCTCCCGGCACGTGGCGCCTCGCTAGCAGATATTTGTAGAGCTGCGGGCCGGGCGACACCCAACACATTCGCTAGGTTCTATAGCCTCCGTCTAGAGCCGGTTTCCTCCTGTGTTCTCACCTCAAACGGGCAGACCCTAATTGTAATTACGATTAGTGCAATCCCATTGATCATTAAATGATATCCCGCTGAATCCTTGAGAACCGGGTCTAGGCTGGGTGCCATATGTGTAACCCTGCGAGGATCCCATATGTTGATTTTTCCACGGTTGCTCCTAAACGGAAGCCTGTGTCTTTCCCTTTGGGAAGAGCCCATCTCTTAGGAGATTGGTGTCACCCCAATACTCCATATGTAAACAACCCCACGAGGTTATGTGTTATCTCCACATGACTCCTTCAGGGAAGGATGTGGCTTCCGCAGCGTTCCTTTTCCGATGGAAAGGGCACGCTTTCCCAGTGTTATCCAATAGTCTCACTGAGCCGGAACTGCAGTGATGGACCTCTCTGTGTAAGCCCGGTCTCATCAGGTAAGAGGGAGTAGGAGGTATACACAGGGCGCTGGATGGGGTCAGCAGCTGTGGCGCATTGGTAGGGATTCCTATTCGTCGGTCATCGATGTGGCGTTGAGAGTGACCAACTGAAAGGGAACGTCTCGGTTACGTATGTTTCCCGCTGGGGCAGCCCGGTCACCGGCTCGGCTCCTCAGTGAAAGCCTGAAGATGCGGTGCTCCTGCTGCTCATTATATGCGCGTGCCACGATGCAGCGCAGCTGATGCAATCATCGCATGCCAATGTGCATTGCCTCGTTTTAGTTGCACTCGAAGTAGATTAGATTTAGTAGATTTAGTTGCACCTCTCTAGCAAGATTCCTATTCATCGGTAATCTACGTGATGTCTCTGTTCGCTCCTCCAGGGAACGAGGGTTACATGCGTAACCGAGACGTTCTCTCTCTCAGAGCGGATCAGACACAGACAGCACGAGATCGAAGAGGACATCACGTGATTCACGCTCATCCGCTGTGCTTCTAATAAACTGCATGGAATTTAAAGTGCCCCTATTATGCTTTTTGGGATATGACCTTTCCTGCGGTGTGTGATGGAGCTGTTTGGGAATGTAAAAGACTGCCAAGATCAAAGTGCAGATGAATGCAGTTTTTGTCTCTCAAAAGAAAGAAGTGATTCTGAACTGAAACGAGTCATCAGTAATTCAGTCTCACTTCCTGATGAAGCTCCGTAGGTTTGTAACTAATTTGCATAATGCCAGCCTGTGGTCTCTTAGCTCCGCCCTCAAACACAGTAGTGTATCTGAGACTGGAAGAGTTTGGTTCGTGTTGTTCATGTCGAGAAGACGCTGTTTTCTGCTGACAAAGCAAATCCACTTTGATGAGATTGATACGGTAAGACCCACGCCATCGTTACTGTTCGCATCACTGTGATCAAGAGCTGAGATTCACATATGATAATGAGCGTTTGCTTTCTGACCAATCACAGCAGACTGGGTCATCTGACCAATCAGAGCAGAGCAGCTCTCAGAGAGGCGGGGTTTAGAGAGACTGAAACATGATCGAAGCGTTTCAGACACTGAGAGGAAAGAGCTGATGCTGCAGTGGAGATTATGAGGAAATTAAAGTGTTTTAGACCTTTGATGCATTTAACCTGTTGTAGGAGACCTTTAAAATAGCATATAATAGGGGCACTTTAAGTTCTTTTGCTTTTATATACAAATAAATATGATGAACAAGACACCCAAAATACTTGGTATTTAATTCCATCTGAAAGACGTGTTTTCCATTCATTTTTAGTTCAATATAAGGACATGTTTTGGGATTTTTTGATTGCATAAATAGGTCGCACTGTCAGAGAGTTTGGGAAAACTACATAATTTATACACATTAAAACATGATATCAAAGTTACAAAATCAATCATTTTAGAAGAAAACGATTCATCACAGTGGTTTACTTTAAACCAATGAGTGTTGAGCTGCCGTTTCCCATGATGCAGTGCGTGGGGAGCAGCTCTAACGCGGTTCTGTCTGTGGTTTCAGTTCAGCGATCAGCTTAAGGAGAACGAGAGACTGTGGAAGGCCATCCAGAGCCTCGGCGCAGACGTCAGTCAGAGCCATGAAGAAGAGTGAGACTCCCATCATCCCTCAGTCATCAGCTATCAGTGCCTGTGTGTCAGAGCTAAAGCCAAGATCACCGAACAGCCAAAGACTCGATCCTGCTGCTAATGTCAAGCCAAATCTGGGGATCTGGGAGCGTTTCATCTGGGAACAGCAGCAGGGTAATCGTCAGACGGTCCTCCAGGATGAATGTAAGGAAAGTGTCATAAACCGTTGGGTTCAGGCCTCGAGACGCGGGTTTTTACTCTGAATGCTTTTATATTGAACATTTTAGTTTTAAAAGAAGCTCTTTTATGTCAAAGAGATGAAACTGTTAACTCTTTCCCCTCCGGCATTTTTGATCATTTTCACAAAGTTTTCACGGAATATTTTGTTGTATGAAAATCTGAACATGCAAACTATCAAAAGAAAGAAGAGAGGTTCAACATTTTATTCTAGCTTTATCAACACTTTAATGTGGGTTTCATTTAAAAAAAAGCAACATTTTGAACAATAAGCTGAGAAAATCAAGTTTTTGTCCAAGTTTACAGTGCGTCAGCAATGCTTGTGTCTGCCTCGTCTTCTCCTGTGTCTTGATCTGGAGATTCAGCACTCTTTCAGATGATGTGTAATTGCGCCCCCTACTGTATAACAGTGAAAACATGGACAGTTCTGTCAATGGCGGGGAAAGAGTTAAACTCTATGGCCTGGTTTCACAGACAGGGTTTAGATTAAGTCAGGATTAGGCCTTAGTTCAATCTGGACATTTAAGTAGATTTTATAATCGTGCCTTAGAAAAAAAAAACATTACTGGTGTGCATCTTAAGATCTTAAAGTCCCCCTGTGGTGAAGATCCAGCTTTTAATGTTGTTTATGTGTCTATGTGGTGTTTTTAATATGCTTTAAGACAAAGCATGTGTAAGTTCATAAGTCGACACCATTGCTGAGTATTTCCTCCTTAAAACTGCAGTGAACCAAAGACAGTCTCAAAAACACTGAAATCGCTGGTGTTTCTGACGTCACAAACTACCTTGTAACCAATCAGATCAACGTGTGATCGTCAACCAGTGGATCTCTGAGCTGAGTGAGTGGAGGCGGGGCTAATTTGCATATTCATAGAACCGCGCATACTAAATGAGGCAAGGGTGTCGAGTTACATTCAAGATATTTTAAGTCATGAAGACTTTCTTTTCTAGGAAAAAAACGTTTAAATGTCATTTTAATGATCAAAGATGAATTTTAAGGGATACTATTGATTACCGGGGGACTTTCAGAAATGCTTTCAGTTAAAACAGCTCAAACATGCATTAGTCTGAGACCAGCTTAATCCTCGTCTGTGAAACCTTGTGTCTCTATATCAGTGTTAATGTGTTGCGGTTGCACATCTGTTATTGTGACTGATGTATTTCAGTCAGAGATTTTTACAAGCAAACTTTAAAGTGTGAATGTGAAGCCAAAACACGGTTTATCTGCGTCACGGGACGAGACTCTTCATACGCAAGTCCTGTTTCTGCTGAGATGTGCATCTAAAGACACGCTGTGTGCCGTGATTTCACATGATATCAGAGTCCGACTGTTGTGCGTACACGCGTGTCAAAACTACTGAACTTATTGCTTTCTGTTGTATTTCTTGATCGGTCTTTGCTTATTTTGTTTACATTGCCAAATATAGCGGAGCAAGCGCATGTCGTGTTGAACTACACTGAGCTCGGCTCCCGTGTTCTCGCTCTGCCTCTGCATCGGACTGACACACACGTGTCTTTGAAGCAACTACAACCAAATATGCAAATATGTTTTTGTTCTTTGTGTGTGTATCTTATCTGGAGTTTGTGTTTAGATTTTAGTCTGTTGTTTTGTTTCCATTTTCTGTACTCTGAAACTGTATCATATAATTATGGGACTTGCTCTTGAGGTGTTTTTATGCTTTGTACACTCATATCAGACACTGATTGATGCACATTTCTAATAAAACGGGGAAAAAAATGTTGAGGCAAAAAGTCACATTGATGTTGGAGTCATTTTTCATGTTGTATCTTTATATAATTCTTTAATTTCAGTGTTGACCAATACTTTTTTGCATTTGTTTTTATTTTGTTTCATAATTGTTTTATTTAATGTTGCTAAACAGCCTGATATCAGTGTCGTCTGGATCTGAATGATTTAGTTTGAAATTGATGCCATTTGCAGCATTTTTGAGTGTAGAGAACTCTATACTATTACATATTGATATTTTTTTAATGCAGTTGTTTCTGTAACAAAACAGTAAATAGATATTTGTGTTAAAGTCGAGTTAAAGTGCACAAGAAGCCGAAGAACATGACTGAAGGAGGAGTGTGATGTCAGCACTACAACACTCTTAAAAACAGAGGTTTTCACAGCAGTGATGTCAAAGAAGAACAGTCCCCCTGTGGTGTAAATCCAGCTTTTAATGTTGTTTATGTGTCTATGTGGTGTGTTTAATACGCTTTAAGACAAAGCATGTGTAAGTTCATAAGTCGACACCATTGCTGAGTATTTCCTCCTTAAAACTGCAGTGAACCAAAGACAGTCTCAAAAACACGCTTTGAAATCGCTGGTGTTTCTGACGTCACAAACTACCTTGTAACCAATCAGATCAACGTGTGATCGTCAACCAGTGGATCTCTGAGCTGAGTGAGTGAGTGAGTGGAGGCGGGGCTCATTTGCATATTCATAGACCCGCAAATACTAAATGAGGCAAGGGTATCGAGTTACATTCAAGATATTTTAAGGCAGGATGACTTTTTTTCTAGGAAAAAAACTTTAAATATGTAATTTTGGTGATCAACGATTAGTTTTAAAGGATACAATTATTGAATACAGAGGGAAACAGTTGATTTGTGAGGAGAGCAATCATGTGTTTATTTTCTAAAGTCAAAATAAAACTGATTGAAAAATGCAATCAACACGAGCCCTTTATTTGTCTACAAATACTCAAGTCTTGCACTGCTGGGTTTGGCCTCATCATGTCCTCAACTCACATATGAAACACCTGTGAGTTAGCAACTACCAGCTAATACACTCGTATTCACGTGAAGGAGCCTTGTAGGCAACACACACAAGATCACTTTATAGCAGAAACAAACTGCTGCAGAAACAGCTAGGTGACATGCAAAATGTAACGTGTTTACAAATGTATTGGAGTAAAGAGTATAACATTACTTAGTCAAAAATGTAGTCAAGTAGAGGGTAAAAGTTGCTAATATCTTTGATAGTCATTTAAAATACAAAGTAGGCAAAATATACTGAACCCTTTGTGCTGCACGTGCAGCGGTCAAAATGACCGGTCGAATTATTATTATTTTTTATTAAATAAATAAATGTACTAGGTTATATTTTAGTCTGATAATGTTTTTTTGTTTAATATTTTATAGTTTTAAGGGATTTTATGGTACTAAATGATATTTATGGAATAGTTAGCTTCCATTTATTTGCTGTTGCTTTTTGAGTGTAGACTTGAAAATTCTCATTTCCAAATTGAACTGTGGTAAATCTGGAATGCTTTGGGTCACAGACTGAAGTTTGAGCTCTTTTTAAAGAAGATTATTATTACGGAGATTATTGCCTTATTATAATCTATTATATAGATTATAAATCTATCTATTTATCTATCTATATCTGTCTATCTAGTTTTTAATATGTCATTTAAAAAAAGATCGTTTAACAAATGTTGAATAATGGGTGACTTTTATTTTGACATGTTTTGGCGTGTCGTTGTTTCCGACTGTCCCGTCATTCACACTTTCACAAACATGGAGTCTATTTTCCACGAAAAAGTAAGAATCGCATTTTAGCGAATTATATTTATGAATGATATCTATATTTAACACACGTGCTCCACCCCATAAATAAGAGCTTTGTCCGTGTTTCAGCTTATTCTCGCACGAACGAGCTCAAACGGGTTTATATGAAGCGTTTATGGACTTTTATCGACTGTCAACGATCTGAAATGGGCTGAAATTCTTCGAGTTGTTTTGTTTACTGTCATTGTGTCGCTTTTATTATTCTCACATCTCTCTCATGTGGAGCTAATGTCGCGGATTACGATTCTACAAACACCACAGTAACTGCATTTACTAACATTTACCATGGTAACTTACGTTAGTATACACCGTTACCGTAGTTCTGAATAAATGTCATGCGAATAATGCTGTTCTCCAGGGCAATTCTGGGAATATCGTGTCCTTTTATTTGTTTAGTTTTACTACAGTAAACGCACAATCAGTTATTATGGGATGAGCTTTCAGTGGTTTTCATTTCTGAAGTCACAGTTTTACTGTAAGATCAAGAACTGCAGTAACTCTGGTTAGCACTGTAAATGAGTCTCAGTAATCAGGGTTTATAAACTGCGGTCCAGGGAAAAGTTTAGAGAAAAACTGTAAAAATAGATAAATAATTTAACAAACTAGATAAATGTTATTAAAATAAAACAAGATTTTTTTTTATTTTTTTTTTTATAATACAATAATATATCAGATTAGATAAATAAATAGTTAAAAAATGTTATTTAATAAAACATTTAACAAATACAATTTAAATTTTTTTTAAATAAATAAAATTGAATTGAAATGAATACATTTGTACATTTGATTAAAATACATAAAATAAATGTAAAAATAAATATATTTTTTTACATTTGATAAAACTATTAAAAAAGCTTGATTAAAATAAAAATAAGATACTAAGTAAATAAATTGATAAATGTGTTTAAATAAATGAATAATAAATTAGAACATTTTATTAAAATAAATAAGATAAAAACAAATCGATTTCAATTAAAATAATTACATTTAGTAAAACTAAATAAATAAATATAACTCGATTAAAATAAATAAAAACAGAGAAGTAGTGTATAAAAATCAGATACAACTAAGTAATTAAATGTATTAAAATAAAATAAAATGATTTAAATAATAAATTAATATGTGATTAAAATAGTTAATAAAAATAAACAACATCTAACAGTACAGTAGTACAGTGAGTAGAAAAACGCAATGATGTAATAAATGACTAAAATTTGATTTAATAAAAAAAATAATACAATAAAAATAAATAAATACAAGTTGATAAAGCTAAACAAACAAATAAAACTTGATTAAAATAAATAAAAAATAACAAAAGTGTAAAAGGTCAAAATAAATACAGTTAAAATAAGATTAAAATAAAAAAATTAGATTAATATAAAAGTTGATTGAAATGCATGAAATTTGATTTAACAATTAATACATTTCATTAAAATCATTTGATCAAAATAAATAATTAAACATAACATAACAGTACAGTACTGTCAGTAGAAAAAATACACAGTGATGTAATAGAAACTAAATGTTTTACAAATGTATAATAATAATTCTTTCACAGTATTAATTGGGTCATCATATATGAAATGATATAGCTGCTGTTTAAGTGTTAGGATTGGGTCACACACACGAGAAGGATCATACTTTACATGTAATATATATATTATTATTATTATTATTATTTCCTGTAATCCTGCCTTGTCTGGCCTATGCTACTCTAAGCAATGCCTGAACTGTGTATTTTGAGCACTGGTTTTTGTTTTTGCATCTTCATGACGACTCGCTTGCTGTAAGTTTGTAAGTCGCTTTGGACAAAGGCGTCTGCTAAATGACTGGATGTGCATGTGAAGTCCCTGACAGTAATATGTGTGAGTGTGTGTGTGTGTGTGTTTCAGCAAGAGGGCTCTCTGTGTGCGCAGCACTGCTTGAATAACCTCCTGCAGGGCGAGTACTTCAGTCCGGTGGAGCTGTCGTCGATCGCACACCAGCTTGACGAGGAGGAGCGCATGCGCATGGCGGAGGGAGGAGTGCAGACGGAGGAGTACAGGACCTTCCTACAGGTGCGCACACACACACACACACACACACTGCTCACAACTCACTCTTATAATCCTAACACCTGTGTGTTCTGCCTTCTCCAGCAACCGTCGGGAAACATGGATGACAGCGGCTTCTTTTCCATTCAAGTGAGTCACATCTGAGGCACTGTACAGCAGTTTCTGCTCTCTCATACACACCGGTTCTTTAGTGGCATTGATGTTCCATGAAGGATATTTCACATCCTTTGAATCTTTCCATTGCACAAAACAGTCTATATAGTATAAACAGGTGCTTTAGATTATTAAATTGTTCTTTACACTAAGAAAGAACTAAGATTCTTTCAAAGTCCGCCTGTAGTCAATAATTGTATCCCTTAAAACTCAACTTTGATCACCAAAATTACATATTTAAACTTTTTTTCCTTGAAAAAAAAGTAATCCTACCTTAAAATATCTTGAATGTAACTCGACACCCTTGCCTCATTTAGTATGCGCGGGTCTATGAATATGCAAATGAGCCCCGCCTCCACTCACTCACTCAGCTCAGAGATCCACTGGTTGACGATCACACGTTGATCTGATTGGTTACAAGGTAGTTTGTGACGTCAGAAACACCAGCGATTTCAAAGCGTGTTTTTGAGACTGTCTTTGGTTCACTGCAGTTTTAAGGAGGAAATACTCAGCAATGGTGTCGACTTATGAACTTACACATGCTTTGTCTTAAAGCGTATTAAACACACCACATAGACACATAAACAACATTAAAAGCTGGATTTACACCACAGGGGGACTGTTCTTCTTTGACATCACTGCTGTGAAAACCTCTGTTTTTAAGAGTGTTGTAGTGCTGACATCACACTCCTCCTTCAGTCATGTTCTTCGGCTTCTTGTGCATGATTGTCTAAAGTTTGTCTTCATAATCTTTTTAGAGCTGCACGATTCTGGATAAACTGAGAATCACAATTTAAATGTTATTTTCTGTAGTCTATTTATAAAAGTGTTTCATTAATCTGAATATTAAATGAATGATTCAATAACTCACTCATAAAGACTTCCCACTGGCTTCATTACTACATGAATCAGTGTTTTTTTGAACAAATCTCTTTAATGAATGCTTCAATCACTCGCACATAAAGACTTATTTTGCTTCATTACTGGATGAATCAGCATTTTTTAAGGAATAATTTGAATAAATGCTTCAATAACTCACTCATAAAGACTTCACTTGCTTAATTACTGGATGAATCAATTTTTTTAACAAATCTCTTAAGTGAATGCTTCAGTCACTCGCACATAAAGACTTATTTTGCTTCATTACTGGATGAATCAGCATTTTTGAATGAATCTTTTGAATGAATGCTTCAATAACTCACTCATAAAGACTTATTTTGCTTCATTACTGGATGAATCAGCATTTTTGAATGAATCTTTTGAATGAATGCTTCAATAACTCACTCATAATGACTTCACTTGCTTCATTACTGGATGAATCAACATTTTTGAATGAATCTTTTGAATGAATGCTTCAATAACTCACTCATAATGACTTCACTTGCTTCATTACTGGATGAATCAGCATTTTTTAATGAATCTTTTGAATGAATGCTTCAATAACACTCATAATGACTTCACTTGCTTCATTACTGGATGAATCAACATTTTTGAATGAATCTTTTGAATGAATGCTTCAATAACTCACTCATAATGACTTCACTTGCTTCATTACTGGATGAATCAACATTTTTTAATGAATCTTTTGAATGAATGCTTCAATAACACTCATAATGACTTCACTTGCTTCATTACTGGATGAATCAACATTTTTGAATGAATCTTTTGAATGAATGCTTCAATAACTCACTCATAATGACTTCACTTGCTTCATTACTGGATGAATCAGCATTTTTGAATGAATCTTTTGAATGAATGCTTCAATAACTCACTCATAATGACTTCACTTGCTTCATTACTGGATGAATCAACATTTTTTAATGAATCTTTTGAATGAATGCTTCAATAACTCACTCATAATGACTTCACGTGCTTCATTACTGGATGAATCAGCATTTTTGAATGAATCATTTGAATGAATGCTTCAATAACTCACTCATAATGACTTCACTTGCTTCATTACTGGATGAATCAACATTTTTGAATGAATCTTTTGAATGAATGCTTCAATAACTCACTCATAATGACTTCACTTGCTTCATTACTGGATGAATCAACATTTTTTAATGAATCTTTTGAATGAATGCTTCAATAACTCACTCATAATGACTTCACTTGCTTCATTACTGGATGAATCAACATTTTTGAATGAATCTTTTGAATGAATGCTTCAATAACACTCATAATGACTTCACTTGCTTCATTACTGGATGAATCAACATTTTTGAATGAATCTATTCAATGAATACTTCAATAACTCACTCATAATGACTTCAATTGCTTACTGAATGAATCAGCATTTTTTAACAATCTCTTAAGTGAGTGCTTCAATCACTCGCACATAAAGACTTATTTTGTTTCATTGCTGGATGAATCAGCATTTTTTAATGAATTTTTTGAATTATTGCTTCAATAACTCACTCATAATGACTTCACTTGCTTCATTACTGGATGAATCAACATTTTTGAATGAATCTTTTGAACGAATGCTTCAATGACTCACTCATAAAGACTTCACTTGCTTCATTACTGGATGAATCAGTGTTTTTGAACAAATCTCTTGAACGAATGATTCGATGACAAATACATTATTTTAACAGTCACTAGTCGCCACCTACTGGTGTAGCAATGTAATTGAAGTGTCAAGTTACTTTTAAAAGGTGATTTGCTCTATTTTGTTCGCTACTGCAGATATCAGTGTTTATATCAAACTATAAACTTTTATCCCAGTTCTTCTTTGATTCCTTTTCATCGTGCATCTTCAGTCCCTCTTATTTTACACGTAGAGACACTTTCACGATCCTCACGTCCCGCTGTCCCTGTGTGACTGTTTCAGACGTCACATGTGCACTCGCTGTGTCTTGCAGGTCATCAGTAACGCGCTGGGGGTTTGGGGTTTGGAGATCGTTCTCTTCAACAGCAGAGAGTACCAGCAATTACAGATCGATCCCATGTAAGCCTTTCTGACAGCTTCAGCATCCGTACTGTAATCCGCTGAGTGACGTTCATCCTCTTCATGTTTGCTTTCAGACACGAGAAGGCCTTTATATGTAACTATAAGGAGCACTGGTTTACGGTGCGTAAGCTGGGACAGCAGGTATGTGTTTCGTCTAAAACAATCACTACGTTTGCATGTGCACCGATTATGTGACTATTTCCAATCAGGACTCATTCACATGACACGAGCAAACACTCGTGTTTACATGCAATTTGCATCATTCTGATTATTCTTATTTTTACCACTTTAAACACAAGGCTCTTCCAGCACACAGTTCTTTAGTATCTATCTTTTTTTTTCTGTCTTTTTTTGTATTTATCAAATTGATCTATTTATCAAATTGTTTTTGATAGTAGATAATTTTTTTTCTAATTATCCATTTCCATGTTTTTGACCATTAATATACTGCATTATATTCATGTCAACATGAACTCAGTTCTTCAGCACTTCAGAAATGCACATGCAGACTGGAATAGATGCCATTAAAGTGTTTACATGCTTGTTTATTGAAATCGGCGTACACCATGTTTTACTATGATTGAGCTTAAGGTATTAGTTCACTTCAGAATTAAAATTTCCTGATAATTTAAAGGAATAGTTCACCCAAAAATGAAAGATCTCTCTTCATTTACTCCCCTTCATGTCATTCACAATGTATAGTACAGTATATGACTTTCTTTCTTAAGTTTAACACAAAGATTTTCTGGAAAAGAATCTATCTCTGAGAGTCTATATAATGCAAGTGAATGGCTGGCGCTCATTTGACACTTGAAAAAACACACACATGGTGATTCACACGATTCTAGTGGATGAATCTGTCTTCTGAAGCCAAACGATATGTTAGAAAAATACTTAAATTATTCAACTATTTTAGCTATAAATCATCACTCCCAGCCAACTGTTTTAGGCATGTTTATAAGTTCAGCTTGACTTACAGTACCAGTCAAAAGTTTGGAAACACTACTATTTTTAATGCTTTTGAAAGAAGTCTCTTATGCTCATCAAGCCTGCAGTTAAAAAAACAAAAAACAAAAAAAAAACAGTAATATTATGAAATATTATTACAATTTAAAATAATGGTTCTCATTTTTAATATACTTTAAAATGTAATTTATTTTTGTGATGCAAAGCTGAATTTTCATCAGCAAGTACTCCAGTCTTTGGTGTCTTATGATCCTTCAGAAATCATTCTAATATGATGATTTGATACTCAGTTATTATCAATGATGGAAACAGTTGTGCTGTTTAATATATTTTTTTGGAATACTTTTTTCAGGATTCATTGATGAGTAAAACGTTAACAGCATTTATTCATAAAAACAGCATTTATTCAAAATAAAAACATTTCTAACTATATAAATCGTTACCATCACCTTTTATCAATTTAACGCATCCTTGTTGAATTAAAGTACTAATTTCTTTAAAAAAAAATAGTTATTGTTCCCAAACTTTTGAACGGTAGTGTATATTGTTACAAAAGATTTCTATTCTAAATAAATACAGTTCTTTTTAACTTTTTATTCATCAAATAATCCTGAAAAAAGTATCTCAGGTTATAAAAAAATATTAAGCAGCACAACTGTTTCCAACATTGATCATAAATCAGCATATTAGAATGATTTCTGAAGGATCATAAGACACCAAAGACTGGAGTACTTGCTGATGAAAATTCAGCTTTGCATCACAAAAATAAATTACATTTTAAAGTATATTAAAAAAGAGAACCATTATTTTAAATTGTAATAATATTTCATAATATTACTGTTTTTTTTTTTTTGCAGGCTTGATGAGCATAAGAGACTTCTTTCAAAAGCATTAAAAATAGTAGTGTTTCCAAACTTTTGACTGGTACTGTAAATGTAAGTGCGTTGTGAAGTTTGTGTGAGAACTAACACCCTTCGGATTGCTCGTCTGACAGAATGTTGATGTTTTTCTCACACACACCTATCTTTGGCTTGAGAAGACACAGATTCATCCACTAGGGTTGTATGAATTGCGTCACGATCACTGTGTGTGTCTACTGAGCGGCAGCTGTGTGTGAGAAGATGTTGAGTTTCTCTCTCTCAATCTAGTGGTTTAATCTGAACTCGCTGCTGACCGGACCGGAGCTCATATCAGACACGTACTTGGCCCTGTTCTTAGCGCAGCTACAGCAAGAAGGTAAACCTCGTACATGGCCGCGCGTCACATGAGCTCTCCTCATGGTGCGTCCACATGCATAATGCGTGGAAACTCCATATTCCAGGTTATTCCATATTTGTGATCCGGGGAAACCTGCCGGATTGTGAAGCGGATCAGATTTTGCGGATCATGCGAGTGGAGCAACAGCAGCGGCCGAAGCTGATCGGAGAAGACGAGGCCCAGAGGTGCGCTGACTCTCATCACATGACATGCTTGAAACACTCTAAACTACAGTCATCAACCTTTGAAGTGGATCAAAACCTTTCATCAGATTTATACATGAATTCTAAACAATACCTGTTCTTGTTTTTGGACAACTTTGATTCACTTTTTTGATCCACTTCAAATGTTGATTACTGAATTTATTCCTTATTTTATTATTCCTTAAGTTATTTGACACCCAAAACAAACTCCATAATTTCATCATAGCATGAGGATTAAATGCATAAAGGTTAACCCACGGCTAGATGTGCATCAAATGATTTCAATTCATGACGTGCAGGCAAAGACCCACCGGTGTTAAAGTGCCCCTATAATGCTTTTTGGGATATGACCTTTCCTGCAGTGTGTGATGGAGCTGTTTGTGAATGTGAAAGCTCTGCAAAGATCAAGCTGCCGATAAATAAAGTTTTAGTCTCCTAAAAGAAAGAAGTGATTTTGACCTGAAACGAGTCATCAGTAATTCAGTCTCACTTCCTGATGAATCTGCGTGGGGTTGTAACCAATTTGCATAATGCCAGCCTGTGGTCTTGATTGGCTGAACAGCGTCTCTTAGCCCCGCCCTCAAACACTGTAGTGTATCTGAGACTGGAAGAGTTTGGTTCATGTTGAGAATACGCTGTTTTCTGCTGACAAAGCAAATCCACTTTGATGAGATTGATCCGGTAAAACCCACGCCATCGTTACTGTTCGCATCACTGAGATCAAGAGCTGAGATTCACATATGATAATGAGTGTTTGCTTTCTGACCAATCACAGCAGACTGAGCCATCTGACGTGAAACTTTGCATTTAAAGACATAATAATTTCAATAATTCGTGTCTAATTATTTACTTATGTGACAAGTAGCCGTGTAATAAACGGGATAATGTACATCCAGCCGGTTGTTATCTCAGAATAAACCCCTTCAGGTGTGTGTGTGTTATCTCAGAATAAACCCCTTCAGGTGTGTGTGTGTGTGTGTGTGTGTGTGTGTGTGTGTATCTCAGAATAACCCCCTACAGGCCGATGAACACCTGATCCTGATCGCCCTGTCGGGTTTATTCTGAGATAACAGCCGGCTGGATGTACATTATCCCTTACGTAATGTGTAGCCGTGGATCACTGATGTCTGCACGGTGAGTGTGTGTGTCTCTGACGAGTGTGTGCTGTGGATCAGGTTGTCAGTGCCGCAGGTGTCAGACACCACACTCCCCGGGGACGAAGCGCCGCTGGACGAGGATGAGGAGGAGCTGAGGAAGGCTCTGGCTCTCAGTAGACAACACATGGAGGTGGAGGACGAGGAGGCCGACCTGCGCAGGGCCATTCAGCTCAGCATGCAGGGTGAGACACACTCTCGTCTGTACATATCGGGCCCTAGTTTAACAATCTAAGCTCATGGTCTAAAGCTCAGGGGGAAAGTGCACTTAGGGCTAGGATTCCACCATATCTTTATGTTCACAATAATAATCTTTTACATTGTGATCCTTTCATTTTTAATATTTGGCATGTTTGTGTGCTGCTGGGTGTACCTGTGTGTGTGGTAAGCAGAGTGTACATGCGTTGTGGATCCGCCTATAGGCTCATATTACTAACGCGCCCTTAACTTAAAAAACAAATACTGTGCCATTGAGTCTAGACCAGGTTTCATTTGGTCAATGGCTCAGTCTATTTCAGTTCCTCAAAATAGCAACGGTCCAACAATGCGCCTGAACACACTCCTCGTTCTCAGACCAGCAGCCCATGGGCACACAGATCGGCGCAAATGCATTTGCTATTTAAACAATGTGGCGCAGGACGTGAAAATGAAAACTGCGTCGGGCTGAAACTAGCAGAACACACTTGCGTCGCGTCCCCACAAAACAAGACATAGGCCTAATATCTTATGGCATTTTACTCATATAGTAAATGCTTCTTGATTTAATAATGTTTTTTTGATGTTTGGACTGGAATCAAGACAAAAATACTAAGAAAGAAAATCTTTTTTTTGCAGTGTATCAATAAAAATTGCGTATATTTGTACCAAGTTTTGGTTTCATGGTGACTGTAATGTAATGTCAATAGGCGGCGTTGATCCCAGAAGCCCCGGTGCGGTTGTGACGGCGAGCTCGTCTCATGAGTCGGGAAGCATCGAGAAGGAGACGCTCTCGGCAGAGGAGCTGCGCAGGAGGAGACAGGCCTACTTCGACAGGTGAGCGCACCTGCACACACTCGTGTTACTGTGATCATGATCAGATCAGTAAGTGATGATGATGTGATCTCCTCACAGGCAGCAGCAGAACGCCAGCAACACCACCGGTAAGAGTCCTTCAGTCATCCAATACTTCTGCTTTACACATCTCTCAACAGCCGAGCTTCTGTCTGCTCGTAAAGACACCAGATCAGTCCCTCAGGTCATGTGAGCGAGTGATCCAGACCTAGTTTATCCAGCTAGCTGTGTAAGGGGTAATGAGTCTGAGGCCGTTTTCACACCCAGCTCGTCTTTTCTCCCTTAGTTCCGTTCGTTTAGGCATGATCCGCACCACAGCACTGCGTCTGAATCAGGGGGTTTCGGCCCATTTGTAGTAGTTCACCACAGAATTAAAATTTCCTGATAATTTACTCTCCCTCACGTCATCCAAGATGTTCATGTCTTTCTTTCTTCAGTTGAAAAGAAATGAAGGATTTTAAGGAAAACATTCCAGGATGTTTCTCCATATAGTGACTTCAGAGGGGTCCAGCGGGTCGAAGGTCCAAATATACGTAATGTGTGTCGCATCACAGCTAGTGCAAGACCAGCATTTGTGGTTAAAAGTAAATAAATGTTTATTTAGTTCTAAAATGTCGGCTGGTTTGTCTAGATAAGACTCTTATTCCTCGGCTGGATCGTGTCGAGACTTTGAAGCTGCACTGAAACTCACATCTGGACCTTCGACCCGCTGGACCCCATTGAATACACTATATGGAGGAACATCCTGGAGTGTTTTCCTCAAAAACCTTCATTTCTTTTCCACTGAAGAAAGAAAGACTTGAACATCTTGGATGACATGGGGGAGAGTAAATTATCAGAAAGTTTTAATTCTGAAGTGAACTATTCCTTTAAAGTGCTCCTGTTAGGCTATTTTAAAGGTTTCCAAGGCTAAACGTTAAAGGGATACTCCACTTTTTTTGGAAATATGCTCATTTTACACCTCCCCCAGAGTTAAACAGTTGAGTTTGACCGTTTTCGAATCCATTCAGCCGATCTCCAGGTCTGGCGGTACCACTTTTAGCATAGCATCTCTCTCAAAAAAATGACCAAAGAGTTTGATATTTTTCCTATTTAAAACTTGACTCTTCTGTAGTTATATTGTGTACTAAGACAGACGGAAAATGAAAAGTTGGCTCTTTGATCATTTTTTTGAGAGAGTTGCTAATGGTCCGATTCAATGATCTATGCTAAGCTATGCTAAAAGTGGGACCGCCAGACCCGGAGATCGGCTGAATGGATTCGAAAATGGTAAAACTCATCTGTTTAACTCTGGGGGAGCTGTAAAATGAGCATATTTCCAAAAAAAGTGGAGTATCCCTTTAAGGCCACCAAAGCCAGCTGAAAACGCCTAGCTGTGAGCGCTTGAGAGCGTTTTGGCAGCGTTGCGTTATTTTTTTCAGTTGAGACGCTTTGCTTGTAATGATACGGAATATCCGTGAAAGTAGGGCTGCACGATTAATCGCAATTTACATGTAATCGCACTTAAATCGAGATTGCTTATCGCGATTTTAAAATCGCAAAGGCTGCGATTATTTTTTTATGCGCAGTGTGTCAGTGATGATCGGCTCAGTAAACGCTGCTCTATCTGAAAGCACTGTGAGTTTGAGTCGCTTATAACGTGCATTTGAGAAAAAAAAAAAAACACGAGTCAAACATCTTTCCAAAACATGAGAAGCTTTTATGAACCTCTTTTTAATAACATGCAACATTTAGTAACATGCGTTTACTCCAAACTCACTTCATAACGACAGCTGAGCTCCTCCTTCTGTGAGATGATGAGCTTCTTACACAGAATAAGGCAGTCGTGTGTTTACAAGTCATGTTTAATCAAAGCGTTTCAATCTTCTGTTTATTCAGCTACAGCGATAGGGGTTTCCTGGAATGATGCGCATTACTGTACTTCTGCAGCGGGGCATATTTAGCGTGTTTTCGTGAGAGCGCCCTCTGGCGTTCAGATGGGGCAGTATCTACTACCGATCAGCCGCACTCCACTGACAAGCTGCGCACAAAATAATCGCAGCCTTTGCCAAATCGTGTGCGATGTTATTGCGATTAATCGTGCAGCCCTACGTGAAAGTGTTTGTTTCGGTGTTGATTCTATATTAAAATGTCGATACAGTGTAATGTATTTTCTCTGGCTCTTGTTTTAAATGATTTTGTTCCGCTATTATGCTAGTTGTCGTCATCTGTTGACGTTGTACAAGCAGAATGTGGCGGTTGGTCGATGTGGTATTAGTCCCGCCCCTCCTCCGCTGTGATTGGACGGTTGGGTAAAAAGTGACAGTGATGAGCGCTGCGTTTTAGCCAAAGTTGAACATTCTTCAACTCTCGGCGACCAGTAAAAACCGCTGAGCGTCTCGTTACGCTCATGGCGTTTTAAAAACGTGAAAGAAACGCTTTGGTGGACACACGGCCTAACGATTGTTTTTACTTTTTTACTGAACACAAAGAGTAATAAATAAATAAAGTAGGCCTAGTTATAGTCTTCTTGTCTTTTTTTTGTATCCATTACCTTAAGAAATACGGTTATGACACTAACAACTACAAGTAACAACTACTACTCATATACATTTCAAGTATTGTTAGAGACGACTGTCAGTGATAGAATAAGAACAAACACCGGTAATCAAATGACAAGAAATAGCACACATACAACAGAGCTAGTACTACATCCGCCATGTTGATACTGTCACATGACCTCCCAGCGTCAGTTCACCGCCACTCATATACCCTCTCCTATGGCCTCATGGGATAGTAAAGTGCCAATCAAATGCGCTCTTACCTTGGCAGGAGTGGTAGGTTATTCCGCCTACTGCTTTCGTATACTATTAAGTAGGGCAGTATATCAGACGCAGCGACAGTCTTAAGTTTATGCAACCACAGTCTAAGCTGTTGACGCGATGGCCACAGGATCTGCGCTCCTCAGCACATGTTGTTTTGCTGTGTGTCATTGGCAGGCGAAGAGAAGGACAGCGGGACCAAACCCAACCAGTGACCATCCAGCAGAGACGCTCTGAACGCCACGATCCACCCGATGGGAGCCACCACTGCGCTCGGGTCCTGCCGTGTCAATCAAGGGACATTCGTTTAGCTTCGCTTGACCTCTGCGAGATGAATGAGGTCAAAGGGAAGCTCTTCCCCCGGTACATTCCTCTTCCTCAGACTGCAGTCGCCGAGCGCGAGACGCCCGCGTCACGAGGAACCTGTTAAAGTGGGACCATTCGGGCTTTATTGGGTCTCTTTCCTCTTTTCCTCTGTGAACTGTAGTGAATTACTGTCACAGGTGAGGCGTGTGACACGTGTCCGTATCTGTGATTCATCAGTGGCCTGTGAAGGTCGACTCTCACGAGCACAGTGTGTGTGTGTGTGTGTGAGGGCAGATGTTGAAGAATGAGAGCGTGATGAAATGACGTTCATCATCGTACAGATTCAGACCTTCTCTTGGTTTAGTCGTCCCTCTGCAGATCTTTCGGTTCCAAACTCGTTTCATATTCAGCAATAGTTTTTAAGTGATTGATTATTCTTGCACTTCTATATACACACTTTTGTTTCTTAAATAAAAATATTTGTTTTCCCCCTCGAGTGGTTTTTCTCTGTCCCTTCTCTCTGGATTATTAGCGTTCTTGAAGACGTCAGATGTTCCACTGATGACTAGCAGTCGCACGACTCTCTCTCTTTATCCACGCTTTAGTTTAATCTTCATCGCACTTTTTAACAAATCCTTCCCTCGTGGGTCAAAATGACCCGGAGCCCTAAAATTATATATATATATATATATATTTATTTTGTCCAGAAAGCTGCTTTCATTTCATTTTGATATTTTTTTCTATTTTTTAATGCAATGTTTTGTGGATATTTTTTATTTACCTTTAAATTACTAGATTTCATCAATAAATAATAAATAGATAATAATTTAAGCGCATTCCTCACACTCTTTCAACTTAAATTCAAAATAACTCACAATTTCATGCATAACCCTTTTAATTCAGCTCTAAATGTCTTACATTGGGAGTCTTTGCCGACCTTGTGCGGAAAAATAATAATATAACTTGATATTTCATGACTCTTGATAGTCTTATAGCTCTACATGGAGCAAATGATCTGTTCCGCTGGGTCCTAAACTCAGTATACATTCAGATACACATGTAGACATTATAAAATCTTTTTTTTGCTAAAGTTTTAGCATTTTTAGTTTGAATTTTGAGCATTTTTAGGTTTTATCTGTGTGTACTGAAGCATTCCTCGCTTTCCATTCATTCCTAAGGGGGTCAAATTGACCCGAAGCCCTAAAATTATATATATATATATATATATATATATATTTTGTCCAGAAAGCTGCTTTCATTTCATTTTGATATTGTGGATATCTTTTATTTACCTTTAAAGGTGCATTGCGCAACATTTCATGTTAAAAATACCCGTTTTTCTAACCCATACATGCTTAAACAATTGCCTGATGGGCTGAATGAGCCCTTCTATGATCACTGCGATTGCCTCTATAATCCTGTACAGTAAAATAAATAAGAGGGATTCGGGTCGGAATCGACTGGGCGTGACGTCATGCGCGTTCACGCTCACCTGGCTATGTCTGGCAGGTTTGTGTATTCGCCGCCATTATCCGCATCAGCGAAGACAACTCAAGCGACTTTTGCAAAAGTAGAAGATGGATTCAAAGAGACCGGCTTCTAGTTCATCCCAAACCCCAACGCAAACTCCACATAACCGCGTGCACAACTCTGGTTGCAGTTTCGCGTGTCGCCAGAAGGGGGCATAGTTCTGCAAAAACTCAGAGACTTGCGCAATGCACCTTTAAATTACTAGATTTCATCAATAAATAATAAATAGATAATAATTTAAGACATTATAAAATCTTTTTTTGCTAAAGTTTTAGAATTTTTAGTTTGAATTTTGAGCATTTTTAGGTTTTATCTGTGTGTACTGAAGCATTCCTCGCTTTCCATTCATTCCCTCGTGGGTCGAATTGACCCGCGAGGGAAGGATTTGTTACTTTTTTAAATTTCAACCACAAAACTCCTTGAATCCAAAGAAATGTTTGTGTGTGTATTCGTGGTTCAAGTGCAACAAAAGTCCTCTGATGAACACTCAATTATTTAATTTCTTTAAAAAAAATGCGTTTCAGGTCAAAATGAGCCGAGGGAAGGATGATGCAGTGATGTACTTTTTCAAAATAGTGAAATTTGAAATGTTCCAACATTTAATCATATTGAATTAAACAAAAAAAATCGCACAACAGAAGAGGTTTTCTCAGTGAAACATCTTGGTCACGCAGCTAAACCAGTGAAGTCAGGCACACGGGTCATTCCTTCAGCTTGCTGGATCTCAGACTCAGCAGGTTTGTTGAATTATTAATTATTTTTTTCAGTTATTTTTTAGGCCTTTCAGAGGGAGAAATGTCTGTCTGCCAGTAAACACACTGGTCAAGCTCAGGTTAACCTAATAATCCTGGACAACTATTTCACGTTCACTTTGACATTAGTCCACCATGTTACATGACATTCTTACAAGGCAGTGTGTAACGGTGGAGGTTTTAAGCTAATGAGCTCACGAGCACCCTTCTGAAACATCGGGCCTGTCCGAATACCCACACATGCAGTCTTTGCACTTGAACACCTACATGATGTATCTCCTATTGGCCCAAGTGTTCAAGACTGCAAGTGTGTGTAGAACCCTTGATTACCTGATGGGACACACTTAAAAATGCAAGTGTTTACAGAGCTTTATTTTGATTTTCAATAATGATTTAAAAAAAAAGAAATCCTAAAATTAAATGTGCATGCAATACGATACTAAATGTCAGTTCCGTAGCTCCCATGTAATAAAACACAGATTAAAAACTGTGGTGCTTCTAATTAAATTATAATAAATAAATAAAAACAGTTGCAAATGTTGTACAAAATACACAAAGCCTTCTCATCTTTGCACCAATAAAATGTGCAACACTTGGTTTTACTACCAAATTATTATTTAATATCTAATTAATTTAACTTGCAGTGGAATGTTTTCCTCGACATTTCAGGACACGTGAGTTCCCGAACATGATGCATGATGGGATACGCTTAGCCTCCTAAGCTGTATTCGATAGGGCGTATGCTTGAGATTGTAAAGGGTTATGTATACGTAAGCTTTATTTCAAAGTGAAGTTGAGAAAGCGTGATTGGGGGCGCTGGAATTTGCCTGTCAAGTGCTTAAAAAAAGTTGTTGTTGTTTTAAATTATGCTTGGGTACTAATCATTATGAATTTGTATTAATTTGGGTACATCTATGCATGAAAAGCCATGTGGTGTGAAAGTTGCATTTTATGCAAAATATATGCAGTGTTCTTTCATGGGGACTTAATCCAGCGAACTGTAGGAATGACCTGCATGTGGTTTGTCATGCCTGAAACTGATCCACAGCTGATGTTACACTTGTTACACGGTTTGGCTGATCGTCCACCGTCTTCACATCCGAGTTCACCTTTAGATTCAGACGCACTTCACTGCTTCACATGAACAAATGACGTACGTGCCCAAAATAAGCATTCTGTCATCATTTACACACACTATGACTTACTTTCTTCTGTGGAGCATAAAAGAAGATATGTGAAGGACATTCAGTTGTTTTTTTCCATATAATCAATGGGGTTCAGTGTTGTTTTTGGACACCACTGGACACCACAGACTCATTATGGACAAGAAGTTTGTGTTCCACAGAAGAAAGTAAGTCATACAGGTCTGGAACGACATGAGGGAGAGTAAATAATGACAGACGGTTCATTTGTGGGTGAACAATCTCTTTAGGTTGTGATGACCTGAAAAATATGCAGATATGAAATTGTAGTGAGTTTCCTACGATCATTCTTAATGAAGTACTCACTCAAGCTGTCATCAAAACTCAGACTTAAGTCAGAAGGACCTGGCGATCGCCGTCATTGATCTGTCTCGGATTCGGAGTCTTTAGGCTGGAAATTGTTTGATTGTTAATAGATAATCTCTAACGCACACTGAACTTTGTCTCTGCAAACAGTCAGAACACAACAGACAACACAAGATCTTTCTCTGCGCTCTGTCGGTGAGTATAAATGCTATTTTACATGTATAATTATAGTTCACATTTTCATATAGGGTTTTTTTATTGTTCAGGGTTTTGCCACCATGTTTGGTGCTTTTAGTTCTTCCGTAAGTACAGAATAGTTTCGCAAACAGATTATTATTTTGTAGTTTATATTTTGTGCATTTTTGTAAAAAACAACAACAACAAAAACATGCATAGCTAACAGTACAGTTCAGTATGTATTGCATTCTTGTGTCTGCATTGATTATTAAATCTCAATATAATCAATAAACAATAAAGTTTATTTATTTATTTATATATCTTCAGGTCAAGGGATTTTTTGACAAACAAGATTATAAAATGGAGTTAAAAGTGCTGTTCACCCTCATTTTTTCATCTGGATTTCTGTGCGTTCTCAAAAGTCAAGAGCCCAAAACTCCTGATGTCTCTGATCTGGCCTTCAGAAATATTGACTTTGCCATGAACCTCTATCGCAAGATATCAAGTTTTCATGACAAAAACGTCTTCTTCTCACCGCTAAGTGTTTCCACGTCTTTCGCCACGCTCTTACTGGCTGCCAAGGGCTCGACTCGCAGTGAGATCTTGAAGGGACTGAATCTGGACTCTCTGGATGGAGGCGGAGACGCTTTGCTCGTCCCACGGCTCTTCGAGCAGCTGCAGAAGAACATCTCGCAGGACAGAAAGCTGCAGATGGAGCAGGGCACGGCACTCTTCGTGGACGAGCGCTTTCAGGTCGAGAGCCTCTTCAGCGAACAGATCAAGACGTTCTTTGGTGCTGATGTGAATAATGTGGATTTCAGCAAGGCTGAGCTCAGCAAGAGCATCGTCAATGAGTATGTGAGCAGAAAGACCGGCAACAAAGTGAATGAAATGGTGACGAGTATCGAGCCATTGACGAAGATGATGCTCCTCAACACCATTTTCTATCAGGGTGAGTTTCTCTGCGCATGCACTGCTAAAAATGATGTTCTTCCTCTGTGTTTTTGTCTAGTTTCCCAGTACAAATATTCAGTGGTGGCTCGGCAAGGGAGGCACAGCCTGCCCACAACTTTGAGGTGAAAATGGGCGAAGGACGATTTAATGTAAATAAAATTCCCGGTTATTGTCTCAGAATGTGTATTTCTTGTTTGTTATTTCACCACTGTAAGTGTAAACACCGCACGAGTCTAAGGGAATAGAGAAAGGGAGGGGGAGGCAAATCCATAGCCGGAGACTTCCCAGCAAACACAGAACGTTGGCACAACGTACCAAACCTTCTAACAACGTTTTAACAACACGGCCAAAAGGTTGCTATAACTACGTTGTGTGGTGAAGGTTGTTACAGCGTTGTCACAGTGTTGACATTGAACCACCGTTCAGGGCCATTGCTTAAGGTTGTGCCTAGGGTGTCTGGACATCCACTGGACGGCATGTGCACTCGTACATATGTACTCGTCACTGCCCTGAAGCGCCAATCAGCCTTTTACATTTCAACTGATCGTTGGGCCGTCTCTCATTCTTCATCGAGCAAGGATACGTGAGAATTGCGTTTAATTTACCTCAGCTAAATAAGATACGTAATTAGTCAAACACAACCGACAACTTCCTTGTCTTATGTGGCATTTATTTGAACATCTTCTGGTCAGGTATGACAAATATTTAACTTTATGCCAAAAGTATCAAGCCAAAATGACTTTAATGATGAGTAATTGTTTTTTCCTTTTTTTTGGAAACACACAGAGACAAAAAATAAATGTCTGTAACTGTAAAATAAGTATTTGATGTCCCCAGAGTGTGTATGTGAAGTTTTAGCTCAAAATACCCCACATATATTGTTATATAGCATTTTAAAGTTGTCACTTTTTGAGTCTGTCCCTTTAAATGCAAATGAGCTGCTGCTCCCAGCACAGAGGGCGGAGCTTCAACAGCTCATGTCCTTTTACCTCACACACACATGGACTGGAAATTTCAAAAACTTTTAGCCTTTTATGTTCAAACCGAAGTCAGAAAGATGGAGAGACTCAAGAAGAAGTGACAACATGTAGAAAACATTTCTGAATGGTTAGTTGATGAATTTATGTTAGCTTATGTGTAGTTATCTTCTAGTCATTGATTAGCATATTCTGTCTTGATAATCTATAAATCCAGTTCCGGGGGCGGGGTTTATGTAAATTCTAGGGTTGGTGATGTCACTAACCCAGGAGGAATGTCGTGTAGTCTCTACCAGCCGTTTGTTGTAGTCCTTAAAAAGTTTTGCTTTGAACTTTAAGCGTTGTAACTTCTGTAAACAGATGTTGTTTATGTTCAAACAGCAACATTACACACTAAATAAAGTAAAAAAAGTGAAATCATATTCAACCCCCTCTTTAATTTATTTACTGTTAGGCCCATACAGAATAATAAGGATAAACCATATTTAAAAAATATATAATTATCGAACATATGACTAATTAAAAATTAACCACAAAACATAACATGCTAAATGGGGGATATCTATATCTAGCATAACAATTAATTTGCTAAAATATAATAAACAAAAAACAGTTGCTGAATGTCGCGCAACAACGTTGCTACAGCCCTATCGTGTCTTAGGCAAGGCAGGCAAGGCAAGGCAAGTTTATTTATATAGCACATTTCATACACAATGGCAATTCAAAGTGCTTTACATAGAAGAAATTAAAATAATAAAAAGAAATCAGAATAGTTAAAACAGTTTAGAAGAATACAAAATAAAATACAGTACAAACAGTCGGACGAACAGTGGCACAGTGCTCATTCAGTAAATGCATAGCTAAACAGATGTGTTTTGAGTCTGGATTTGAATGTGACCACAGTAGGAGCACATCTGATCTCCTCTGGAAGCTGGTCCAGCATAATAGCTAAAAGCGGACTCGCCATGCTTAGAGTGAACCCTTGGTATTTCTAGCTGATATGATCCTAATGATCTGAGTGATCTGTTGGGTTTATATTCAGTGAGCATATCTGCAATGTATTGAGGTCCTAGGCCATTGAATGATTTATATACCAGTAATAATGCTTTAAAATCAATCCTAAATTTAACTGGGAGCCAGTGTAAAGACCTGAGGACTGGTGTGATATGTTCATATTTTCTGGTTCTGCTCAGAATCCTGGCGGCAGCGTTCTGTATGAGCTGCAACTGTCTTATGGTCTTTTTGGGAAGGCCAGTGAGGAGTCCATTACAATAATCCACCCTGCTGGTGATGAAAGCATGAACAAGTTTCTCTAAGTCTTGTCTGGAAACAAAGCATCTTATTCTTGCTATATTTTTCAGATGATAGTATGCTGATTTAGTTATTGCTTTGACATGACTACTGAAACTAAGGTCTGACTCTAGTGTCACACCAAGATTCCTGACTTGATGTTTAGTTGTTTGACCCCTAGAGTGAAGGTATGCGTTCACCTTGAGAACTTCATCTTTGTTTCCAAACGCAATGACTTCAGTTTTGTCTTTGTTTAACTGAAGAAAGTTTTGACACATCCAACTGTTGACTTCATCAATGCATTGGCACAGGGAGTCAATGGGGCTGTAATCGTTAGGCGATAGGGCTAAGTAGAGCTGTGTGTCGTCTGCATAGCTGTGGTAAGCAATTTGGTTCTTTCTCATTATTTGGCTCATTGGGAGCATATACAGGTTGAACAGGAGTGGTGCAAGAATTGAGCCTTGAGGGACTCCGCATGTCATGGATGTCCACTCAGACTTATGGTCTCCTATACTCACATAATAACCTCTCCCATCTAAGTTTAGATTAGATTAGATTAGATTCAACTTTATTGTCATTACACAAGTACAGGTACAAGGCAACGAAATGCAGTTTAGGTCTAACCAGAAGTGCAATAGCAGCAAGTGCAGGATATACAGTGGTTCATAAGTGCAGAACATGGATATGTACTGAATAAATATAGAGTTGAATACTATTATAAACAAAAATTTACAGATAGATTGTCCTATGAATATAATATACAGATAACTATTACTGTGAACAGAATTTACAGCTAGATATGTACTGAATATAATAATATACAGATGGCTATTACTATAAACAGAATGTTTACAGATAGATATGTACTGAATATAGTATACAGATGGCTGTTACTATAAACAGAATTTTACAGATAGATATGTACTATGAATATATATACAGATGGCTATTACTGTAAACAGAATGTTTACAGATAGATATGTACTGAATATAATATACAGATGGCTGTTACTATAAACATAATTTTACAGATAGATATGTACTATGAATATATATACAGATGGCTGTTACTATAAACAGAATGTGAGCATAATATACAGATGGATATTACTATAAACAGAATTTAACAAATAGATATATGTATAAGTTAGGCTAATGAGCAGTATAACAATGGATTTAAGTAGTGCAAATAAAGTTTGGACAGAAGCTATCCGAGTGAGTGCAGTGGAAAGTAATTGCATATTACAGTTAAGGTACGATATTGCAATGTATATATAACAGTCGGTACTGTAAATAAACAGTCGGCAGTGCAAGTGAGCATATTCCAGTCAAGGTAGTAGTGCAAGATGCATATGTAAACAGTTGTTACTGTAATAACAGTCAGCAGTGCAAATGAACATTATAGTATTGCAAATAACAAATAACAAAATGGAGGCAGGTGTGAGGAGGGAGAGGAGAGTCAATCAGTATATGAGGGGAGTGGGATCAATGAGGGTTAGAGTTTAATAAAGAGACAGCTCTGGGGAAAAAACTGTTCTTTAGTCTGCTGGTCCTGGTCCGGAGGCACCTGAAACGCCTGCCGGAGGGCAGGAGAGAAAACAGTCTGTGGGCTGGGTGAGAGGAGTCCTTAAGGATGCTGCGAGCTCGATGCAGACAGCGTTTCCTCTGGATGTGCTCGATGGCAGGTAGTGGAGTCCCAGTGATGCGCTGGGCGGTTTTCACCACCCGCTGCAGTGCCTTGCGCTCTGCAACAGAACAGCTCCCATACCACACTGTAGCACAGTTGGTCAGGATGCTTTCTATTGCACAGCGATAGAAGTTCACCAGGATAGTGGAGGAAAGCTGATTCTTCCTCAGTGTCCTCAGGAAGAAGAGGCGCTGGTGAGCCTTCTTGACCAGGCTGGAGGTGTTGGTTGTCCAGGTCATGTCCGCCGAGATGTGGGTCCCCAGGAACTTGAAACTGGAGACACGCTCAACAGCCATTCCATTGATGTGGATGGTGTCGTGTGTGCCTCTTGACACTTTCCTGAAGTCCACGATGAGCTCCTTCGTTTTGGTGGTGTTGAGGAGCTGGTTATTTTCGGTGCACCATGTGGCCAGGTGCTTGATCTCCTCCCTATAGGCAGTCTCATCGTTGTTGCTGATGAGACCAATCACCGTAGTGTCGTCCGCAAACTTGACGATGGAATTAGATCCGTACACAGGCTTGCAGTCGGAGGTGAAGAGGGAGTAGAGGAACGGGCTAAGTATGACCTGAACCATTTTAGGACTATCCCAGAAAGCCCCACCCAGTTTTCCAGCCTGTCCAGAAGTATGTTGTGATCGACAGTGTCAAATGCAGCACTGAGGTCGAGTAGTACCAGCACTGATAATTTGCCTGAGTCAGTATTTAAGCGAATATCGTTTATTATCTTTATGAGCGCTGTCTCTGTGCTGTGGTGCGGTCGGAAACCAGATTGAAAATTGTCAAAGTATCCATTCGAGCATAAGAATTTGTTCAGCTGATTGAAGACAACTTTTTCAATGACCTTGCCTATGAAGGGAAGATTTGAGATCGGTCTATAGTTGCTTAATATGGTCTTATCCAGATTGCTCTTTTTCAGGAGGGGCTTGACAACTGCAGTTTTTAGGGAGTTTGGAAAACTCCCAGAGAGAAGTGAAGCATTTACCACTTCTAGAAGATCTGCTTCTAAACTGTTTAACACACTTTTGAAAAACGATGTGGGAAGTGTGTCAAGAGCGCAGGTTGATGTTTTAAGGTGCTGTACGGTTTCTTCCAAAATTTTGCCATCAATTTCTTTGAAATCAGACATAGTAACTACTTTCTCAGGTGGTTTGATCTGTCTGACCCCAGCGCAACTCAAGGATGTGCTGATCACCTTTCTGATATTATTGATTTTCTCAGAGAAGAAAGAAGCAAACTCACTGCACTTGCTGTCTGAGAGCATTTCACTGGGAATCGTATCGCATTTCACTGGGAACAACGTTGCTACAGCCCTATCGTGTCTTACAATTCTACGTTGTTACAATGTTGCGAGCACATAGACAGCGACGTTGCCATAGTAGAAATGCAACGTGCCACAGACGTTGCCACAACGTAAATGTGTTTGCTGGGTTGTGCCTTCGTTGGCAAAAATAAATAAATAAATAGCCAATCACCATTGAGTATTTTAACCCTTGGTATATCAACGAGACGTAAATTACGGAATATTTGTTTGAACTGCTACCGCTAATGTAACTTTGGAGAGTAGAGATATTGAATATTTGATCGCAAACAAATTTACTAAACTACCATTCAAATAACAGCTATAAATTAAAAATGAAGGAAGACCCCATGCCTAAGTTGGATATACTGTATACTAACGTTACAGCAATCAGCTTCACTAAACGGCCAAATTACGAAACGGCCGACATTTAAAAGGACATAAGGATGTATTTTGGCTTCAAGTGATAGGCTAGGACAAGGTGAGTTAACTTATATCTATATTGTCTTGATGTATGTGTCATTTTCTACAAAGTGACCAAAAAAGCCATTTTAAAGCAGTTAAAAAATCTGACCGCTAAAATTTTGTGTGCCTCCTCTATTTTAAAACCCACCAGCCGCCACTGCAAATATTTAAACATTTGTACATCAAGATATATTAACTGGAGATGCAAAATGACACAATATCAAGTGTTGTTTTCTGAAAAAGTTTTTGTTTCTGAAAAAGTTTGTGCTTAAAACAAGAACAAATATCTGTATGGATTCTAAACCCATTCTAAATCTTAACTTAAAGGGAAAGCGTCTCTGGTTACTTTCGTGACCTCAGTTCCCTGAGAGGAGGGAATGAGACATTGCTAACTACGCTATAGGGTGTATCCCCACCTTCCCTTAATACTGAAGCTTAATTGAACAGTTCCAGTAAACTTTACTGGCCAATGACGTTTGAACGTGCAAGCTAGGGGCGGAGCCATCCACTATATTGCCTGTTACTCATTGCCATTGCCTCAGAATCTTAAGACTGAAAAGCAACATTTATAAGTCTCTGAGGTTTGTACACAGCAGCATGTGCAATGTCTCATTACCTCTTCTCAGGCAAATGAGGTTTCGAAAGTAACCGGAGACATTCCCTTTCGAGTCAGTCTCTCGCCATTGCGAGCTACGTAAATACCCGCTGTGTACAGAACTCAAACATAGCGAACAAAATCACAATAAAAAAAACAAGCTTGAGTCTGTTGACTGCCTTACATACCAACTAGCATACCTAGGAGAAACCATGACAGCCAACAGAATTACAACTCGAGTGCTTATCTAAGGCAATGAATAAATTCTCTAATCGGAGCGGCCGAGTCAGAGCAGAGCTCAGTTCAGATTGAAGGGCATGGTCAGTACTGGACCCTGTTAAAACGACGCATTTCAGAGTGAAAGGAGTGGTCAGGTGCACAAACAACCAATAGAAAGTCAGCTGGCATCTCTTTGCACAGACAAAACATGGTACACAAGAGTAAATATCAAGGTTGTAAAGTCTAGCAATGGTGTTTCTAGAAGACCAACCTGCAGCCAGACAAGATGTCCTGAATCAACATTCCTTTTGCCCAAGCCTACGAAGAAGCCATACTCCTAGTAAAATGAGCGTGGACTCCAAAAGCACAACCTCCGAAATACACAAACAGCTGTTCTGACAGCCTGAACTGACTCGTTGAATCTGTCCACATAAAGGTTTCTGAGGGGTGAACGCCTGCAGTTTTATAATTTGCACTATGTATGAAGTAGACAGCACTCTGGGCACATATTGTAACTGCTTCTGGGTGTCAGCCTGATCATACAGTCATTCCTACCAACATTTCAAACAAGCAGTGCTCGTAGACCATGCATGCAGGTCGCCTACTCCTTTACCACATGCCAAAGTGAGTAAAGCGTTGTCTTGAGAGAGAGAGCACATTTAACCGCACCGTATTCAGTTGTTTGAAAAGTGGCAAAATCCCAGACAGGAATCCAGTTAGGGCGAGAAGGATGCAACCGCCTCACTTCCCTTAGAAATCTTGACACTAACACATGCCCCCCCTACTAAGCAATGCTCAATGTGTAAATGGAAAGCTGAAATGGCAGCCACATACACCTTAAAATAAATGACGTATGCCCTTTAACCAGATAGTCTGATGTAAGACACAAAAACATTCCACTTTAAAGTATAGAGCCACCTGGTTGAAGGGGCTCTTGCTTCTGCAATCGTGTCCAAAACTCGCTGTGATATGGTCAGTGTCTGGCCGTCGCACTGACCTACCAGACATGCAAGTTCCACAGCTTTGGGCTATGGTGACATATTGTGCTCATCGCCGGAGATACCAGATCTATTAACTCCAGAAACCACGGATGGTTGGGTCAGTTCGGTGCAACCAACAAAACTGTCTCCCGCTCTTCCCCGATCTTGTGCAGAACCAGCTGCATGATCTTGATCGGGGAAAAGCATATTTGAGCCCTTCGGCTAGCGACTCGATAGAGTTATTGGTCAGCATAAAGAACAGTGGGCAGTGTATGTTCTCCACTGAGGCGAGAGACTGAATATCTGCTCACAAAATAGGCGCAAGATCTGGAACATGGTGTAGGAGCTGCAGCTCCCTTTGGCAGAAAACGACTCGGCGCCTTAGATTACTTCTGCACCTCCAAAAACTTCTCAGAAAAAGCCCCCACAGCATGCCAAGCAAGCGCAAGCCATGAGTGACACTGAAGTATGACAAAACTGCTCATGCTGCTTCCAATACCTTGAGCGGTCTTCTTAGTCGCCCTGAGCGCCAGGTCTGTGACGTTGTGGCTCATCCAAGGCCTGCAGCATTTTGGCTTAAAAAACCTGGAGCATTGCCATTGTGTGAATGGCTAGTGCTACCTGGCTGGCTGCCATATGCACTTTTTCAGCAATATGGGCTGTAGTATGGCACAGCTTCGAGGGAAGCGATGGTGTAGACTTCTATCCATGTACGCTGGGCAGAGGTGGGCTGCAGCGGCCTCTTCAACGAGTGTCGGTTTGTAATATCCCAAGCGGTCTGCACCATCGACAGAGGAAAGGAGAAGAGGTTCCGTGGCTTGGGCTCGTCCGAATAAAGGGAGCGCCAAGACCACCGGGAAGAACAGAGCTGGTTTCTGGGATGGCAGCAATGCAGCGGCCCGACAGGAGAAACCACATGTCAATTCTTCACCGGCTGCTCAGACGGAAACCAATCAAGGCCCAGGTCCTTAACGGCCTCTGTGAGGATGTTCAACAGCTTCACTTCAATGGACCAGTCCCCCGAGCCAGAGGCCACATAGACAACGTTATCGTCGTCCTCATCGAGGGTCCTGACTATCATTTCTTCACAAAAAGGACACGCAGACCTACCCAGCGGGAGGGAACAGTAGAAGCGTCATCGTTTTTAAGGACTACAACAAATGGCTGGTAGGGACTACATGACATTCCTCCCGGGTTAGTGACATCACCAACCCTAAAATTTACATAAACCCCACCCCCAGGAACACGCAGTCCATGTTGAGAAGAGGAAGAGTTGTTATAGTCGAGCACATTTGTGGGTCTGCTCAAGCTGTCGCATCCGTCTTTTCACATGCAGTACAGTACGTAACACAAATGCAATATCATGTCACTCTGTAGGCATCTTACAACAGTTCCACACGAGCGATTTTATCGATTATCATGACAGAATATGCTAATCAATGACTTGAAGATAGTTAACTCCACATCAGCAACATAAATTAATCAACTAACCATTCAGAAACGTCCTGTTGCTTCTACATGTTGTCACTTTTTCTTGAGTCTCTCCATCATTGTCCGACTCCAGTTTAAACATAAAAGGCAGAACAGTTTCTGACATTTTAGTGCTTGTCTGTGTGAGGTAATCGGAGCTGCTAACACACACACACACACACACACACACACACACACACACACACACACACAGGAGCTCTTGTAGCTCTGCCCTCTGTGCTGGGAGCAGCATCTCATTTGCATTTAAAGGGCCACACACGAAACGATGCGTTTTTACTGACCCTCAAAAAGGGACAACTTTAACATGCTGTACAAAATTATCTGTGGGGTATTTTGAGCTAAAACTTCACATACACACTCTGGGGACAACAGAGTCTTATTTTACACATTGTAAAAAGGGGCATTATACCACCCCTTTAAGGGAAGGAGAGGATACACCCAATAGCGTAGCTTGCAATGTCGAGATACAGACTCAAAAGGGAACAAGATTATTTTTCTGACCCCAATTGCAGATATTTGTTCTTGGTTTAAGTCAAAATTCTCTTAACTCTTTCCCCGCCAGCATTTTTTTTTAAAGTTGCCAGTCAGCGCCAGCATTTTTTTAAACGTTGCCAGTCAGCACCAGTATTTGTTTTAATGAAACTTGCCCACATTCAAATGTTGATAAAAAAAGAATGCATGAAGCTAGATTTTTTTTTTATAAAAAAGCAGAGGCTGTTTTTTTTTCCGATTTGATATATTGCATTCATAAATCAAAATATTCTGGGAGCCATGAAAGTATTGAGAAGATCAAAAAGGTAATATTTTGAACAAAAAGCTGAGAAAATCGTGTTTTTGTCAGAGACTTCGTCGGGATGGGATTCAGAATGGTGATCAAAAAATAGAAGTATAGTGGATCGGGCGGCAGTCGAAGGCGGGGGCCCCGATAACCCGATCCCTGGACACGGAAACTAGCTTTAGGGACGTGGAATGTCACCTCGCTGATGGGGAAGGAGCCTGAGATTGTGTGTGAGGTTGAGAGATACCGACTAGAGATAGAGGGTCGCTTCCCCGCCTTCGGGTCTGGGATAGGTCTCTCACTGTCGTGTGTGCCTACGGGCCGAACGGCAGTGCTGAGTATCCGGCCCTTTTGGGGTCTCTGGGAGGGGTGCTGGAAAGTGCTCCGACTGGGGACTCCGTAGTTCTACTGGGGGACTTCAATGCCCACGTGGGCAGCGACAGTGACACTTGGAGGTGCAGTGTTCTGTTATTGGACTTCTGTGCTAGTTACAAGTTGTCCATAATGAATACCATGTTCCAGCATAAGGGTGTCCATCAGTGCACGTGGCACCAGGACACCCTAGGCCAGAGGTCGATGATCGACTTTGTGGTCATTTCATCCGACCTCCGTCCGTATGTCTTGGACACTCGGGTGAAGAGAGGGGCGGAGCTGTCAACTGATCACCACCTGGTGGTGAGTTGGTTCCGATGGCGGGGGGGAAAGCTGGGCAGACTCGGCAGACCCAAACGTGAGGGTCTGTTAGGAACGTTTGGCCGATTCCCCTGTCAGAGAGATCTTAAACTCCCACCTCCGGCGGAGCTTCGACCGGATCCCGAGGGAGTCTGGAGATAATGAGTCCGAGTGGACCATGTTCTCGAACTCCATTGTCGACTCGGCCGCTCTGAGCTGTGGCCGTAAGGTCTCCGGTGCCTGTCGAGGCGGCAATCCCCGAACCCGGTGGTGGACACCGTAAGTAAGGGATGCTGTCAAGCTGAAGAAGGAGTCCTATCAGGCCTGGCTGGCTTGTGGGACTCCTGAGGCAGCTGAGGGGTACCAGCAGGCCAAGCAGACTGCAGCCCGGGTGGTTGTGGAGGCAAAAAATCGGGCCTGGGAGGAGTTCGGTGAGGCCATCGAGAGGGACTACCGGTTTGCCTCAAATAGATTCTGGCAAACCGTCCGGCGCCTCAGGAGAGGGAAGCAGTGCCCTACCAACGCCGTTTACAGTGGAGGTGGGCAGCTGTTGACCTCAACTGGGGATATCGTCGGACGGTGTAAGGAATACTTCGAGGATCTCCTCAATCCCATGACACGTCTTCCATTGGGGAAGCAGAGGCCGAGGGCTCGGAGGTGGACTCGTCCATTACCCAAGCTGAAGTCACAGAGGTAGTCAAGAAGTTCCTTGTGGCAAGGCACCGGGGGTGGATGAGATCCGCCCTGAGTACCTCAAGTCTCTGGATGTTGTGGGGCTGTCTTGGCTGACACGCCTCTGCAACATCGCGTGGCAGTCGGGGACAGTACCTTTGGGCTGGCAGACCGGAGCGGTGGTCCCTCTTTTTAAGAATGGGGACCGGAGGGTGTGTTCCAACTATAGGGGTATCACACTTCTCAGCCTCCCCGGGAAAGTCTATGTCAGGGTACTGGAGAGGAGAATTCGGCCGATAGTAGAACCTCAGATTCGTGAGGAACAGTGTGGTTTTTGTCCTGGTCGTGGACCAGCTCTATACCCTCTCCAGGGTGCTGGAGGGTTCATAGTTTGCCCAACCTATCCACATGTGCTTTGTGGATTTGGAAAAGGCATTCGACTGTGTCCCTCGCGGCGTCCTGTGGAGGGTGCTCTGGGAGTATGGGGTACGGTCCCTGTACGACCGGAGCAGGAGCTTGGTTCGCATTGCTGGCAGTAAGTCAGACTTGTTCTCGGTGCATGTTGGACTCCGGCAGGACTGCCCTTTGTCACCGGTTCTGTTCATAATTTTTATGGGCAGAATTTCAAGGCGCAGCCAGGGGCCGGAGGGTGTAAGGTTTGGGGACCACACAATTTCGTCTCTGCTTTTGCGGATGATTTTGTCGTGTTGGCCCCATCAGACCAGGACCTTCAGCATGCACTGGGACGGTTTGCAGCCGAGTGTGAAGCGGCTGGGATGAGAATCAGCACCTGTAAATCCGAGGCCATGGTCCTCAGTCGTTAAAGGGTGGCTTGCCCACTTCAGGTTGGTGGAGAGTTCCTGCCTCAAGTGGAGGAGTTCAAGTATTTTGGGGTCTTGTTCACGAGTGAGCGAACGATGGAACGGGAAATTGACAAACGGATTGGTGCAGCTTCTGCAGTAATGCGGTCGATGTACCGGTCTGTCATGGTGAAGAAGGAGCTGAGCTGCAAGGCGAAGCTCTCAATTTACTGGTCAATCTACGTTCCTACTCTCACCTATGGTCATGAGCTGTGGGTCATGACCGAAAGGACAAGATCCCGGATACACGTGGCCAAAATTAGCTTTCTCCGCAGGGTGGCTGGGCGATCCCTTAGAGATAGGGTGAGGAACTCGGTCACTCGGGAGGAGCTCAGAGTAGAGCCGCTGCTCCTCCACATCGAGAGGGGACAGCTGAGGTGGCTCGGGCATCTGTTCCGGATGCCTTCCCGGGGAGGTGTTCCAGGCGCGCCCCACCAGGAGGAGACCCCGGGGAAGACCTAGGACACGCTGGAGGGATTATGTCTCCCGGCTGGCTTGAGTATGCCTCGGTGTCCCCCCGGAAGAGCTGGAGGAAGTGTCTAGAGAGAGTCAAGTCAAGTCATTTTCATTTATATAGCGCTTTTAACAATGTAGATTGTCTCAAAGCAGCTTTACAGAGATAAATGTATAATTTAACGTAAGATTGTTTTGGCTTTATAGCGGTTCTTTAATAAAGTTATTTTCCAGCTAAAGTTAGTTTTGATTGATTCGCTTCCGTCGCAACGATCATTTGTTTTTAAATTAGGGCCGCCAAGACGACACCATTCTCTCTACACAGACTTTAAACGCGAACCTGTGAGAAACGCTGATGGCGTTCAGATGCGCATTAAGAACGGGTTCTATAGTTATGTGCGTTTGAATATATGTGTGCAGGTTTGAGGGAAGTCAGGGCATCTCTGCTTAGACTGCTGCCCCCACAACCCGGCCCTGGATAAGCGGAAGAAGATGGATGGGTTCAACATTTCATTTAGTAACATTAGGCAGTTTTGATTTATATGCTGTTTGATGATCACGTTAGCTGACAAGTGTCAGCAATGCTTTTTTATTACTTGATTCTGCTGCTGCTTCTCCTGTGTTTTGATCTGGAGATTCAGTACTCTTTCAGAAGATGCGTAATAGCGCCCCCTACTGTATAACAGTGAAAATGTGGATTGCCAGAAAATTCCATCATGGTGGGGAAAGAGTTAATCAAAATATATTTTTTCAGAAAACAAGATTTAATATCTTAAGTAATTTTGATTCTCAAGTCAAATCATTTCTTGCAGTGTGGAAACAGCAATGAACTTCTGTAAAACAATTGTTATATCATCTAAAACTCTTTGTTTTCAAGGTAACTGGGATCATCCATTCGACCCCAACAGCACGGAAATGAGTCGTTTTTATGTCGACAAGTACAAGATTGTTCAAGTCCCCATGATGTTTAAGGAGGATAAATTCTCGACGACTGAAGACAGTGAGCTGCGCGCTCGAGTACTGCGCCTGCCGTACCGCGGTGGAGCGGCTCTGCTCATCGTCCTGCCTGACGCCGCTGCCGACTACACCGTCATAGATGACGAGATCAACGCTGAGAGATTCTTAGGCTGGATCAAAAACATGAGGCGAACGTGAGCGGCAGAATTGGGGGATGTTCACACAGAATGTGTTTTTGCATTCCACTGCGCTACTTTTTCATTGTTTTTCTATGTCAATGCGCTAGATAGACGTGTTTAATCGCTGTGCTCGCGTGTTTTGAGCATCTCATGCATGACAAGGCATTCTAAAAATCGCTCTTGTTTTTACTTATTTTTTAATTATGAATTCATAATTTTTTTTGTATGGCCAAAAATTGTCGCACAATTTCATGAAATAAGATCATCACAAAGACTCAAAGCATTGTAAGACAATAGTGTAGGAGTAATACACTCATACTTTTCAGCAACTGACAAACATGATCACTATCAACAGCTGTTGTGTGGAAAAGACAGACGGGAGAGTAAATTAATTCCCATATTTGGTGGAACTCTTTATTTAAAGGGATAGTTCACCCAAAAATGAAAATTCTGTCAGTAATTACTCACCCTCATGTTGTTCCAACCGCGTAAGACCTTCGTTCATCTTCGGAACACAAATTAAGATATTTTTGATGAAATCTGAGCCTTGTCTCACTCCTCCATAGGCTGCTAGGTGGCCCAAACTTGCTGGCCCAGAAAAGTTATTAAAGAGATCGTTAATATAGTCCAAGTGACTACAGTGGCTCAATCTTAAGTATATCAAGCGACGAGAATACTTTTTGTGCGCAAAAACAAACAAAAATAACGACTTTATTCCACTATTCATTTCCTTCTCTCTCGACCTCTAGTTGGTTCGCGTAGTGTTTTTGCGCAGCGCGTCTGTGTTACACGTCACCACGTAGGCTCACTATTGGCCGACGCTGGTCATGTGTGTGATGCGTGATGACATGCAACACAGACGCGCAGCGCAAAAACTACGAGGCCCAGAGAGAAGGAAATGAATAGTGGAATAAAGTCGTTATTTTTGTTTGTTTTTGCGCACAAAAAGTATTCTCGTCGCTTGATATACTTAAGATTGAGCCACTGTAGTCACTTGGACTATATTAACGATCTCTTTAATAACTTTTCTGGGCCAGCAAGTTTGGGCCACCTAGCAGCCTATGGAGGAGTGAGACAAGGCTCAGATTTCATCAAAAATATCTTAATTTGTGTTCCGAAGATGAACGAAGGTCTTACGCGGTTGGAACAACATGAGGGTGAGTAATTACTGACAGAATTTTCATTTTTGGGTGAACTAACCCTTTAACCTCTATTTTAGCCATCTTGATTGACTTTTATACATGTTGTACTGTCTTTCTCTCCGACTCTCTCTCTCTCGTTCAGGAGAATGGAGGTTCATCTGCCCAAGTTCAAGATGGAGCAGTCTTACAACATGCATGAAATTCTGCCACATCTGGGCATCGACAGTATTTTCCTCGATTCAGCCAACCTGACGGGTTTAAGCAAAGAGGGGCATCTGAAAATCTCACAGGTTACTGTAGCCTCACACACACTCACATTAACTGTGTTTTTATGTGAATCTTGGCTTATCGCATAAAAAAATGCTGGATGATAATGGCAAAATCTGCATAAAAACATTTGCACACATTGGAGTTGGACATTTTTTTAAATTATATAATAAGACACTCACATAAACTACGATGGAAACATGTTTACTGAATAAATCCCTCGACGCCTCATCAGAAGATGTGATTAGATAACTGGCGTAACCAGTGGACCAATGGCATCGCAGCGTCTCAGATGTTGGTTTGGTGTTTCTGAAACGCCGGAGTCGAAGTGTGTGATCAGAATGATTTGGTTTAATTCCCTCCAGAAGCGTCTCACACACACACGAGTGTGTTCCCGAACACCAGCATCTGAACGCTAGAGAACATGACAGCATTTACTGTGTTTCGTCTGACGCTCGAGACACATTCATTTATGATGGAGGGAAAAAGAGCTTGATTGCAGAAACTTACAGTTTTATTACTGATAATTTACGCCAATTTCACAGGAGGTGATGATTTTGTTCTCTTGAACACATGAGATGGAAACGCTGCTCTATTCACAAATTTTATGCCATATAATTGTACGCATAAGTTAAATTCACAACATTGGATGTAAACGCAGCCATTAATGCTTGATTACGTGTGTTTGTGTTGTGCAGGTGCTGCATAAAGCCGTGATCGAGGTGGACGAGAAAGGCACCAGCGCAGCCGCCGCCACATCAGTGGGAATCACGGCTTATTCTCTGCCAGCCACTTTCATCATCAACAGGCCCTTCTTCTTCTTTCTGTACCATGAAGCCACTTCTAGCCTGTTGTTCATGGGGAGAGTGATCGACCCCACACAGAACTGAGAGCACAAACACGGGCCGCCACTAAACAGAAACATGCTTTCAACAAACGCAGACAAAGGGTCAATCACACACTAATGACACACACATTATCAAATTAAAATCGCACAAATAATGCACTTGTCTATAATCGTGTCTGGATGAACAATATGTGGATGAACACCGTGAACATATTCTAAGAAATAAAGTGAGGAAATTGTGTTGTTTTGCCTCTCTACTTTCTTTCCACTGACGGCGAGGGCTTCGTGTCCAGTGTAGACAGTGAAACGACGATGAAATATGATGAAGAATACAGTATCTCACCCTTGGATGCACCAGTATAATGGTGGGTAATGGAGAGACACCACCTGTGCCTCAGAATATGAGCTTCTGACTGCATGAAGCCGAACAAGTTAAAGGGGTCGTTGATTATGATTTCACTTTTCTAACTTTAGTTAGTGTGTAATGTTGCTGTTTGAGCATAAACAACATCTGCAAAGTTACAACGCTCAGAGTTCAAAGCAAAGGGAGGTATTTTCTTTTACAGAAATATCTTTATAAGGACTACAACAAACGGCTGGTAGAGACTACACAAGATTCTTCATGGGTTAGTGACATCACCAACCCTAAAATTTACATAAACCCCGCCCCCGGGAACGCATATATTATCATGACAGAATATGCTAATCAATGACTTGAAGATAGTTAACTCCACATCAGGCAACATAAATTCATCAACTAACCATTCAGAAATCTCCTGTTGCTTCTATATGTTGTCACTTCTTCTTGAGTCTCTCCATCATTCTGACTGGAGGAAGTTTTAACGTTCAATGTTTTTGAAATTTTCAGTGTGTGTGTGAGGTAATCGGAGCTGATAACACACACACACACACACACACACACACACAAGCTGTTGAAGACCTGGCCTCTGTGCCGGGAGCAGCAGCTCATTTGCATTTAAAGGGACACACAGAAAAACGATGCGTTTTTGCTCACCCTCAAAAAGTGACAATTTTAACATGCTATAAAAAAATATCTGTGGGGTATTTTGAGATAAACCTTCACACACACTCTGGGGACATCAGAGACTTATTTTACATCTTGTGAAAAGGGCATTATACCACCCCTTTCAGACAGCACAAAACAACAAACAAAGAGAAACTTGTTAAAGTTGAGAAGTTGCAGTAGCCTACTCTATTAATTGAAACGCCTCTCGAAAAAAAACAAATGTAGGGCTTGATTTGACCGTGGGGAATTATTTAGATGGTTGTGGTTTGCGAAGAACATGCATTTAAAAGATAATGACATGCACTGATTAATCAAACACTGCAATAGTCTATAAAAAAAGCCCAGTACATTTTGGTGTACTAAGTGGCTTTTATAACTGACTCTCCTCGGATAACGTCGTCAGGTGAAGAATATATCATTGAGGATCATGTCAAATAACACTGTCAATCATCTGAACTCCTCTGGATTCGTCAGGTGTGGTGAGAAATCGAGTCCCTCCAGGAATCAGGGCTGCGTTCAGCCCCGACAAAACGTTGCACAACGTTTTTTAAACAGAAACGGTGATGCGTTGAACACACTGTTCTGATGACGCAAGAGTTGCAACTATGGCAGCTGAGAAGGCTCATTCTTTGTGTTCTTTGTGAAGAATTTTCTGAGCCTGATGAAGTCGGTATAAATATGTGTTTAATACTAAAAAATATGCCCGATGTTACAGATAATGCACTTGCCGCCCAGAACAAAAGAGAACATCCCAATGGAGTGAAGGGATTGCTGAAACTGAAATGGAAGGACACATCTGACCTAATTCAGACTAAAACACATCTATTTAGCCTCACATACTGACTTTATTTGTAGCTCATACTGATTTAATACCCTGTATTTTCTTTCTCATTTTTAGGAAAAGCACTTAATTACCATTGTTTATTTCTATACCAAATGTCATACACTTGCAATGAAGCTAAAAATATAAACAAGACATCATTATGTTGATATCCTATATTTTTACAATAAAACAAACATGTCTTCTAATATCCTCAGTTGTTGCGTATAACGATCTGCATCAAACACATTTGTAAATTACTTTCCTTGAACCCATTGTGCGAGTTCACTTTAATACCACGTGCTTTATATACATGTTGCTGCTGATTGGACTGCAGTTCTGACACACCCACCAAACAAGAGAAAACGTATCTCAAACCCCGTTGCACACATAGACAGTATATAAACTGGACACAGCGACCCCATTGGATTCAACGGAGACAAGTGAAGTCAATTAGAGGCACTAACTTCCTGATGGTCGAGCGTACTGCGCAGACTCAAACTGAGCTTGACGACGTAGATGTGACGTGAGCAACCCGTCTGTCTTCTACTAGCTGTGCCAAGAGAAATCTGAATCATTCCCTTCCGAAACTTGCAGAGACGGAGAGTGTGAGTAGGAGCTGTCCATGAGCTAGGAGCAGGAGAAACTTTTGCTAAGTATTCTGATTCATTATTTTGTCATTTTGCCTCCATGTCCCCCTGATTGCCCGCGAGCTTCTCCTCCTGTCCATACGGTAATCTCTCTACTGTGCGACAGAGAGTCGCGTGGTTATGACGCAATCGTTAGCCTATTTTTTACAAAAACTGCTTCTACGGGGCCATAACGTAAGATACAAGGTAATGGAGCCTTTTATAAATTTTCGTGTTTCTTTAGAAATAAATAATGGACAAATGGAGTCTTTAAACGCCTCAGATGTAAAGTTATTCGCTGTCAAAGTGACGCCAAAATGAATGGGAGTCAATGGGATGCTAACAGCAGGTGATGGTCTGATAGCCAATGGCGGCGCCCGGGGAAGCTTCAACATAATATGGAACGCTGCCCCCCTGGTTGCACGCCGTTTCCAGGAAACATGACGTTCAACCCGGAAACCGTAGCAAAACGTTGCGCACCGTTTTGAACTTGAACATGCCCCAGGTATCCTCTAGGACCCAGAGTGATCCCATTGGTTCAACAGACTTTTTTTTAGCGCCTGATTACAATTCCTGCAAAATCACGTTATGATTTAAATAGTTTACAGTGCGTTATAATGACCATTTATGTTTTGTAATTCACATGGTTCACATACTAGTATATATATCTAAAGGGTGTGAAATCAAAGATTTCTCCTTTTACTGTTTTTTTGTTAGCTTACGTACTAGCATAGCAAACATCTACCCGATAAGCCTGCTAGCTTAGCTTATATTAGGTATGTTTTTTGCTTCAAAGATAGTTCCAATTACATGTTTTAAATTAATGACATTTGTGTGTACTTAGCATAATTAATTTATAACAAAATGGATTATAGTATTATTATAGCATACTTTACCACATTACTATTATTTTGTAAAATTAATATTACATTTATTTTACAAAACATATAATGTTGCATCAATCCTTATAAAAAAAATACATTGTAGGCATGGTTATGTTTCCAGTTTGTTATATTATGCAATACATAAGCATTCATTTTATATTTCAAGCATGTTGTTTGTGCACTTAATGTAATAAACATCATACAATAGTTAAATATGTCATAATTAGCAATAACTTGTGATCAGGCTGAACAGTTGTTTTTTGTTGTATTTGTTCATTATAACATTATGTTGACAGCTAGTTGGCCACCAAAGTAATACTATTAATAGCTAGTGATAATACTATTTAGTTATGAAAAATTAGACTTAAGAGATAATATATAGTTCACATGATTCTTATGTCTGTGCTTATATTATAGTTTATATTATGAGCTAATGTGAATGGCGAGTCTTCAGGTCAATGCAGTGATCAGAGGACTGACAGGACAGAATGACAGAGGTGTTCGGATTGCTTGGCATCTAATCGTGGCTCATTTATATATTTAACCCAGTGGAACCAGGACAACACAATCCTCAAGGAAAGCTGAAGAAAGCCTGTCAGTGTTCTCTGCATTTCCAAGAGACTGTCCCTCTTCTGCCTATTATTACCATACCACTTTTATATTATTGTACTATTCACAACTCACTAATTTATTATGATTTTTATTTTACTGACTATATTATTTTAAAATGTATGCAATATTATGTAAGCAATAGGGTTCGAGAGGCTGTGCTGTATCGTGAATAAGTCACGGCTGAAGGGCGCTGTTAGGCACAACTCACGATACAGCTCTAGCCTCGTGTACCTTAATGCTTTTATAAAACGGTCACCACACAATACAAATATAAAAGCCGACAATTATGTATTTATGCAACTTTCATAAAGTAAAATCACTAAAAGATTTCCTTCCGCTGGAAGAAATAGTCCCTGACCGTAAAGAGCAACAGAAGTTACATTATTTCGACCATTAGATGGAGGCAAAGACTGTCTTTATGAGTGAGTCAGTCAGTAGAGAAGACTTATATATTGCAAGGACTCAAACTTTCTAACACGGAGAAGGAAGACGCAACTGACAAACAGGGCTCGGGAAACCCCCTTGAATTGCAGCGGACATTCAAACAGATTTTTTTATTATGAATATAGGACTGACTTGAAGGAAAATCTGGATGATTCATGGGTTCACAGAGATCATCGCCCCCCAGTGGTGAACCACTGACATTTCCAAACATTTTGAAACAGTTATGACGTAACAAACTTGAGATAAACATCTGTCTCAAAATAACTGCTTTCAACAGATCAATCTTTATTTATAAACAAATTTATTATGTAAAAAAAGTTGAAGAACATTTGATGCGAACTCAAAAAAGCTCCATCTATCTTATAATCAACACAACAAACAACAAATCCATTTGTCTTAACCCTTGTGCTGTTCGGGTCTTTTTGACCCACATTTCTACTGTCATTCATGGGGATAACGTGGATAATTTGACATGGTTTAGTGTAAGATGTTTGCCCATCTTTTGGGAAAAAGCAGTTTTAAATCTTCCAGCTAGTGACATAACTGCACTTTATTTTAATGTAATTGTTGCTGTTTGTTGTTAAAAGTTTTGTTTGAATATTTTACTGAGATTCACTAGACAGAATTTAGTTGTACTAAAATTACAATAAAGTCTAAAGTTGAACTTTTTAGACCCCAATAAAACACTTTTAAAATGAAGAGACAATTTCATTTCTTTTAAAAAATTTGTATGTAGACAAAACTATAAAGACATTACTATAAAGTAACTATAAAGACATTTATTGTTTAGATATGAATAATAAAACACTTGTGTGTTAAACTGCAAGCATAAGGTTAGGAGGAAAACTATAGAAATAAATGATATAAATGAAAAGAGCCTTAAGATAAATAAGGTTTTGAGCTGCAAATTATCTTCACATTCATTTAAAATTGCCCTGTGACATCCATCCTATGACGTGACTGAAGACAGAAAGATAAAGGAACAAGAGAAAAAGCTAATATGACGGTGTTTAAGACAGAAAAAGACATTTCCACAATGAAATACATTATGCATATTTCATGTACATTAATTAATATTACATTAGGGACGTCTCTACAATTATTAACCCAGAAAAACAAACCAAAACTATGTTTGACACACTTGAGTTTTCACAATTCCTAATTAATAATTAACCATTTAAAAATGTCAAGCTCTTAACCAGCGAGATTCTTAATCATTTCAGACAGAACCTTTCGTACTCCACGTAGATCATAAACCACTGAAATCGGTTGAGAAATATAAATGTTATTGTGCTTTTTGCCCTGATCAATATGGCCGACTCGTTGACGTATCGCAGCAACGGTCCAAACCGGCCAATGGGGCGTCTATATATTTATTATGTCTATGCTCTCATCTCCTCATAATGGTTATCATTTACATCCATGTACTTAAGTGAGCAAATTATCATTTAAACTGTAATAAACAATTATTTATTTACAAATTCAATGAAACTGTCCACGTGTAGAATTAGGCTCAGTTTATAGAAAAGAATATTATATAATAATGTGAAAATGAGCAAAGTGACAAACTTCACTCTTGTTTATTGATCTGTTAAAGCAACATGAGAGTGTGTGTGTTGCTGTAGTGCTGGATATCAGTCATGTGATCATCACGGCCCAATCACAGCCAGCGTACTGATATTCAGATCAACAGCACTCTTACTCATGAGATATGGATTAAATATTGGAGACATGATGAAAGCAGGAAGACCCAGATCTACAGGAGTGACGTTTACCGAATATTGACCGGTAAGATCCTCAGAGAGCCATGAAAACAGAAGAATGGAAAGAGTGTGTGAGTGAAGGTGGTTGTGAATGTGTGTAGATGTGTGTTAGTTACAGGATTAGAGAACGACACCGTTCCTCCATCATAGTCCAGATTCACTCTCACACGATCAAGCTTCTGTTTAACAGGAAAACCAGAACGTGTAATCCACCCGTACGACACTCTCCAGACATCAGTGTTGAAGAAATCACGTCCCTTCCTCTGGTTTGATGCTGTTGTTACTCCAAGACTCCAGGCTGAACTCTCTTTAACCTCCACATCCCAGCAGTGTGTTCCTGAGTTAAAACCCTCTGAACCCAGAACACAGGGAAGAGAGTCAAATCTCTCTGGATTATCAGGAAGAGGTTGATTGTTCCGGCTGAGTCTCACACTGGTCAGATCATCAGACAGGACGAGATGTGGATCTGCAGTGTTTGGATCCAGAATCACAGGAGCTGATGAGACACAATCAACAGATGCTTTTATTCTGATCTTCATATAATGATCGACAGTGAACCCAACACAGATTATTAAGTGTGCTTGCTGAAAGCAGCACACTTACTGTTCTTCTTAAGTTTTCTTCTTCTTCTTCTTATTATTATTCCCGGGAGAAAAATTTTGGCCAGCTCCTGCGCCTAGGCCCTTTGAGACAGAGACACCGTTCCAACTTTAAAATGTACGGTCAGTACCGGTTTAAGTTGCTCGCGAAGATGACATCACGAGTCCATGTCGTTTGTCCGCCACACTGGATTGAACAGAAAGCGAAACTAAATTTTCACAGGTCACAAATTTAGTCCGAACTTCACGAAACTGGACGTGCACGAAACTGAATTTTTTTTACTTTTTTTTTATTTCAGGCTAATAGACAAACCCATTTACCTATGTCTATGCAAGAGTTTCACCTTTTAATGTTAATGCATTTAGACAGTAGGTGGCACTGTTGTATTACATTTCACAGAGCTGCCAAGTCAGTATATAGACTGCATTCGTTTTTACTAGGTTTGTCTTAATAAATGCAGGCATGAATTTCGTTTTTTGCATTGGTCTAATTTAATCATCATCTGTATTTATTAATATATACAGATTTGTATGCATGAATTGTGCATTTCCAGTTCTCAAAGCAGTAAAAAAAAAAAAAAAAAAAAAACTTTATACAAAATACATCATGCTCTTCTTCGCTAACCGAACAAACAATTCATTGTCTGTGGCTGTGTTTGTGCGTACGGGAAATATGCTGCGCATAACAATAGAAAACAAGGAGAAACGCACAGTCACATGCTCAAACAATCAACAACGTCGCTCTAGAGGTGCGTTGTGGACTGCGAAGTGGACTTCACAGGGTTTTCCGCCATCTTAAGTTAGATTCTAATCCGAAGGGAGCGAACATGTTCAGTTCGAAGGGCACTGCGCACGGCATAGGGAATAAGGGAACATCGATACATCACTTCACAGGAAGTGGAGAGCGATGATTACCCAACTGTCATTTCGCGCACCACGTCATCACCAGTCAGAACGGTCATAACGATGGAGTTTACGTATGTGTG